>JAVXUP010000470.1:97500-455973 GCA_033070095.1 Escallonia herrerae | reverse complement strand
AACAACCATTGTAGAGGTTGGTTGTAACGCCCCCGAAAATCCGGAGCTTCGCCTCCCCGAACTCCCAGGTCGTTAACCTACCGGATCACATCAAACTTGTCAAATCCTGTTCACTAACACATACTTCCAAAACAGTTAATCCGATATCAACTCAAGCTCTTCACATTCAATATTACAAAACTACTCAAACTTGAATCATTAAGATCTAGGTTCCTTACAAACTCAAGTTCTTATAGAACGAGTTGACAAAACTGACCCACGCAGGGGTCTCCCTACACAGTAGTGATGGGCTCATCGGAATCTCACACAGACTCTAACCCATTCCCGAACTTACTACATTTGATCATCACCTGCAGAAGGGAATCAAACGGAGAGTGAGCTTTTAAGAGCTCAGTAAGGTCATTCAAGGACTACCAACAGGATTACAAAGCGATTCCAAGAATCAAACGGACAAAGATTTCCAGAATACTTCAAATGGTAAAAAAAACTCAATGATTCTCAAAATAATCGAAATCACAGAAACATATACCAAAATAGATAATAATATCCATGATGGGTTCCAGAACGATTAATAAAAGACCATATTCAAAACACAACAGAGTTTTCTCGAGATATTTCAAACGTACACAGATCATCTGAGACAGCTCTTTTCAAAATACACTGAATTTCTCAAGGGATTTCAACCAAAGCACAAATTATTTCAGAGAATACTTTCCAGTCATTATCGTAGCAGTCACGACAATATACAGAACATAGAAAATCAAAAATCAATGTTGATCCTGGGTGATTGCAATTCCATTCCGGCAAAGTACAGAAGTGTACACATGCATGATGTACCAGAATAATTACTAGTCCGCTTAGGTACTAGCTTGCATTCCATGCAGGATTCAGACGAGCCTTATAACGCCAGCCTCAGAACAAGACAGATAACCCAGGTCAACACAGAAAAATCAACAATATCAATGAGCATTAACATAAGCTCAATCACCGAAATCAATTCAGATTCTAATAGCAATAATCATACTGACACAAGTCAGCATTCGAAATTTTTAGAAGAAATCAGAATTTTCAAAAGAAAAATCACAGGTAAACAACAAAAATGATTACGAATAATTATCGAGTTTTAAGCACAACAATCCAGAAGAACGGATATAGACAATTGTCAAATATTCTCAGAACACAATAACAGGCGAGCATCAAAAGATTTCTAAATAATCGATTTAGGTACAATATTGGAGTTTTCTAGACAATAACATGCTGAAAGCAATACACAATTCAGAGTTCGGCATTAGTTATAAGTAAATCAAATGAGTACTTATGAGTATGACTTATCAAAATAAGGGTTCGGACGAAAGTCCTTACCCAGGGTTCAGATAGAATCCCTTACCTGGATTCGCAGCTAAATTATCCTAACCGGAAGTCTTTAAGCCTTAACCTAAACAGAATAATCGAATCATTAGAATACAGCCTACAGAACAAGATTATAACTTAATACGAACTCACACATACTCCCAAAATGAACCCCCCTCACCGGATATGTAAAATTACTGAAATACCCCTGGGTGTAAAATTACCAAAATGCCCCTCTCAGACTTAAATTGCTAGAATGGTCTTCCCATAAGTAGAATCACTAAAATAAACTTCTCATATGTAAATTTATGTAAAAATACCTTTCTTAGGTCAAATTACCAAAATACCCCTCCGGGGTGGTAAATTACCAGAATACCCCCTCGTTACACTTAAATGGTCAAAATGACCTTTTTGTAAGCAACATGACTAAAATATCCTTATCGTGTGTAAATGTACTCAAAAAAACCCTTTATGGATAAAATTACCAAAATACCCCTCTCGGGGTGGTCAATTACCAAAATGCCCCTGGGGTTTTCAGCACCAGAAAAATCTCAAAATGTCTTAAAATGCTAGTTTAAGCTTCCTGATTTCATTTCTGGTCAAAAAATTATTTTCAAGAATTTTCGCCCGAAAATCCCAACTCGGTGTCCATACCGAGCACTAAAAGGCCAGTTTCGCGAAAAATATCTATCGGCCTCGGAATGGCCCGAAATTTTAGATAATGAATCATATCTGTAAAATGAGACTTCCATAAAATTTTCAGATTAAATTAACTTAGTTTCCTATGCTAAATAAATTGATAATCATAGTTACCGGATACCCTCCTTTAGCACCCTTCGCGGACTCCAAAAATTCCCAAAATTTTCCAGAGCGTAGATCTCGTAAAATTATAAGAGGTTACAGTTTTTAATTTTGTCTAATTATGGCTCTACATATTTATGAAAATTCATTGAAAAACTGCCTAATTAATTTTGGTCTTTAGCGACAATTACCGTTACTGTTCAAATCAAGGCACCTACTATTTCACCTTCAAACACACACAATTCGTCTTCAACCTTCAGCCGAGATAAGTTCATCCCATAAACACCTCACGAAACACCAATTGGTTCACTTTTAACACCCTCCAAATCACTATAAATCCGTTATACTAGCTTAAGTATACTCCAACACACACTTAAACCCGCAATTCACACAAAATTCGCAAATCCGTAACTCATATGTTCAAGAACACACACACCCAAGGCACACACTAATTTAAACACAGTAAGGGCAAGAATTGCCTTCGAGAATTGGAGTGAATTTCGCAATTCCCTCCTATTTCCCTTCTTCCCGCACCCCTGCTCATGGTCTAGCTTGGTCTTCTCTGTTCTTCATTTGGGGTTACTGTTCTTCTTCTTTTCTTTCTGTTTCTTGTCTTCCTTTCCCGAAATGGAAGGTTCCTCTCTTCTTTTCTTATTTGCATTTTTGCCCCTACGATTTCTTCTTTCCATTTCATTATGTGTTTCATTATCTCTTCCATTATTAAATAGTTTAATTTAGCTTAGTCATCAACCTAATAGGAGGTGGCAACATTATAAGATATGGTTTTCTCTGAATTGCAAATTAGCCCCTAGAAAGTTCCACAATCATAAAATGACCCCCATCTTTTGTATAATTACATCAAAGCCCCAAATCTTACTCCAACCTCCATTAATTTAATCACATGCCTCGAAAACATATATTGCCACTCGTTTCATTATTTTTCATCACCAAAAACATTAACTATATTTATACCCCCAAAGTTTTTCAAAATTACGAAAATGCCCTCAAAATTTTGAAAATTACATTTTTGCCCCAAAATATTTTTAAGCTTTAATGCACTACTAATCCCCGAGCATTACTCAAAATTAGCGCCCGTTTATTTTTCAGGTCACGGATGACTATTTTAAACAGCTCCCGAAGTTCGAAATATTACATTCTTCCCCTCTTATAAAAATTTCGTCCTCGAAATTTGCTATCGGATATCCCATCACTTATAACGTCTATGTATTTCACTTTCGTTGCAGAACTCTGATAACTATCTCATAGTAGCTAAGCTACTTTTGACTTTTGCACCATGATTCTTGTCCCGCGAATACTCAGACACAACTGTTTAAATTCAAGTCATAATACTAAATTGAAACCCTGTCGGGTAAACACTTCACTCTATCTATTCCAGAATTCTCACGAACGATGACTTAACGGGTATAAAACCCACTGAGCAGAACCTACCCCGCTCCAGATTTCACACATATCAAACGGATTAAGTCAAGCTCTAATGCGACAGACTTACTTTTTCTTATGCTAAAACTACACCAGAGATTCCATCCGTTGCACAATTTACTTATGACTCTAAGCTCAACTCTAAGATCAAGGCATACTGAAATACTAACGATGGTCACACATGACCTGCGGTTTCCAAGGCTAACATGGGTAGGGTAACCAATTCATATAAGCACTTACACATCGCAACAGACAACAAAAGTGTAGCCACCAGGTTTCACTGCACACTTTAATACCTCAAAACAAACGAGTCCAAATTACTGCCAAGTTCATCATCGGGAGGCGTATTATCTGTACATATCTATGTATTGCATACTTACGGTTCTGTGTACACTTCACAGAACGACAGAGAACTGTAAGAACTACAGTTTCACTGCACACTCTGGTGCCTTATCTCAAATGGGTCCAAACTGTTACCGAAGTAATTATGGAGATATGTGTTATCTTTTAAGTTAAACGAATCCACATTGTGTCTAAATTCATTACAGAGAGGTGTGTTATCTTAACATAATGCAAAATGTGATTCTGCATATCTATGTATTGAACTTCACTAGAGTGCAAGGCTCTAAGTCATCACAGCATTTCCATCTGACAGTCACATTATTTACCAGAAATCTATGGTCATACCCTTCGATTATCTGTTTCGGTTAGAGTTTAAAACGTTTCGGTTTCCAAAAGCAGGTGACATACGGTCTATCATCATATATTCAGCCCAGATCTCAATTTAATACAGAATCATTGAATAGCTTATCCAGACCCAATTCACGTTCTCAGAATCTATTCTCGCTCACGGATTATCTTTGCTTAGGAATCTACCTAACCTCACATCCAGGTAGGGGAAACTATGCAAATAATTATAACAATAGTCACAATCAGGCAATTAAAACACGAATATCTTTAACAAAATCATGCATATTGGCTTTCGGGGTTCATAACAAAATTCTGTGACGTTCCAGAAGAAATGACGGACACATAAACACTGATATCGGTCTGACGAAAGCAAAGACAACCCAACAACTCAGAGCAATCAGAATCAGAAGGAGTTATTGGTCCTTAATAAGATTCGTAACTTCCCCATGGCCAGTGGGTCAGATACTTCCCCATCAAGTCCAAATAGATTCAGAAGAAAATAAATGAACGAATAGGCAAAATTCTAAAGAAGGGATAAGCCGACTAAATATGAATAACATCTTCGCCGACGTCTTAGGGTAAGCTGACATTCAATTAAGTCGCGCTCGAGTTCAATATGTAACAGAGTGAATCAAATGACAACCCTACCCAATCATAAAACCCATACAGTACATTTTTCAATCAAAACATCATCTGATCAGGTCTTTCTAATATCGGGAATTTTCATGTCCCATCTTATACAATCCTCTGGGAATTTCATCTATCGGGGACCACTAGGCCCTCCATAACATTACCTCTGCCAGAGCTTCAAATTCTGACCATACGGATACAATAAACAGTTATCAGGGTTATACCAACACAGGTATAAAGAACAACACAATGACTAGTCGAGGCAGACTTCTTAATGCTACCATCATCCTACCCTGCGCTCATTAACCGGAATACTATTCCACTGAATCATGTTACCTACACCCTGTGGTTCCATGCCTACAGATTCATATGCCTATACTTCTAATACCACAAGACCGAACTGCTCTGATACCAACTGAACGCCCCTGAAAATCCAGAGCTCCGTCGCCCCGAACTCCCGGGTCGTTAACCTACCGGATCACATCAAACCTGTTAAATCCTGTTCACTAACACATACTTCCAAAACAGTTAATCCGATATCAACTCAAGCTCTTCACATTCAATATTATAAAACTACTCAAACTTGAACCATTAAGATCTAGGTTCCTTACAAACTCAAGTTCTTATAGAACGAGTTGACAAAACTGACCCATGCAGGGGTCTCCCTACACAGTAGTGATGGGCTCATCGGAATCTCACACAGACTCTAACCCATTCCCGAACTTGCTACATTTGATCATCACCTGTAGAAGGGAATCAAACGGAGATTGAGCTTTTGAGAGCTCAGTACAAGGACTACCAACAGGATTACAAAACGATTCCAAGAATCCAACGGACAAAGATTTCCAGAATACGTCAAACGGTAAAAAAAACTCAATGATTCTCAAAATAATCGAAATTCACAGAAACAAATACCAAAATAGACAATAATACCCATGATGGGTTCCAGGACGATTAATAAAAGATCATCTTCAAAATACAACAGAGTTTTCTCGAGATATTTCAAACGTACACAGATCATCTGAGACAACTCTTTTCAAAATACACTGAATTTCTCAAGGGATTTCAACCCAAGCACAAATTATTTCAGAGTATACTTTCCAGTCTTTACCGTAGCAATCATGGCAATATACAGAACAGAGAAAATCAAAAATCAATGTTGATCCGGGGTGATTGAAATGCCATTCCGGTGAAGCACATAAGTGTACACATGCATGATGTACAGAATAATTACTAGTCCACTTAGGTACTAGCCTGCATACCATGCAGGATTCAGACCAGCCTTATAACGCCCTCCTCAGAACAGGACAGATAACCTTTGTCAACACAGAAAAATCAATAATATCAATAAGCATTAACATAAGCTCAATCACCGAAATCAATTCAGATTCCAATAGAAATAATCATACTGACACAAGTCAGCATTCAAAATTTTCAAAAGAAATCAGAATTTTCAGAAGAAAAATCACAGGTAAACAACAAAAATGATTATGAATAATTATCGAGTTTTAAGCACAACAATCCAGAAGAATGGATACAGACAATTGTCAAATATGCTCAGCACACAATAACAGGCGAGCATCAAAAGATTTCCAAATAATCGATTCAGGTTCAATATTGGGGTTTTCTAGACAATAACATGCTGATAACAATACACAATTCAGAGTTCGGCATTAGCCATAAGTAAATCAAATGAGTACTTACGAGTACGAGTTACCAAAATAAGGGTTCGGACGAAAGTCCTTACCTAGGGTTCAGATAGAATCCCTTACTTGGATCCGCAGCTAAATTATCCTAACCGGAAGTCTTTAAGCCTTAACCTAAATAGAATAATCGAATCATTAGAATACAGCCTACAGAACAAGATTATAACTTAATACGAACTCACACATACTCCCAAAATGAACCCCCCTCACCGGATATGTAAAATTACCGAAATGCCCCTGGGGTGTAAAATTACCAAAATGCCCCTCTCAAACTTAAATTACTAGAATGGTCTTCCCATAAGTAGAATCACTGAAATAAACTTTTTATATAAAAATTTATGCAAAAATACCTTTCTTAGGTCGAATTACCAAAATACCCCTCCGAGTGATAAATTACCAGAATACCCCCTCGTTACACTTAAATCGTCAAAATGACCTTTCCGTAAGCAACATCACTAAAATATCCTTATCGTGTGTAAATTTACTAAAAAAACCCTTTATGGATAAAATTACCAAAATACCCCTCTCGGGGTAATAAATTACCAAAATGCCCCTGGGGTTTCCGGCACCAGAAAAATCTCAAAATATCTTAAAATGCTATTTTAAGCATCCTGATATCATTTTCGGTCTAAAAATTATTTTAAAGAATTTTTGCCCGAAAATCCCGAATCGGTGTCCGGACCGACCGCTAAAAGGCCAGTTTCGCGAAAAATACCTATCGGCCTCGGAATGGCCTGAAATTTTGGATAATGAATCATATCTGTAAAATAGGGCTTTCATAAAATTTTCAGATTAAAATAACTTAGTTTGCTATGCTAAATAAATCGATAATCATAGTTATCGGATACCCTCCTTTAGCACCCTTCGCGGACTCCAAAAATTCCAAACATTTTCCAGAGCGTAGATCTCATAAAATTATCTGGGGTTAATTTTTTAAATTTTGTCCAATTGTGGCTCTAGATATTTATGAAAATTCGTTAAAAAACTGCCTAATTAATTTTGGTCTTTAGCGACAATTACCGTTACTGTTCAAATCAAGGCACCTACTATTTCACCTTCAAACACACACAACTCGTCTTCAACCTTCAGCCAAGACACGTTCATCCCACAAACACCCCACGAAACACCAATTGATTCACTTTTAACACCCTCCAAATCACTATAAATCCGTTATACTAGCTTAAGTATACTCCAACACACACTTAAACCCACAATTCACACAAAATTCGCAAATCCGTAACCCATATGTTCAAGAACACACACACCCAAGGCACACACTAATTTAAACGCAGTAAGGGCAAGAATTGCCTTCGAGAATTGGAGTGAATTTCACAATTCCCTCCTATTTCTTTTTTTCCCGCACCCCTACTCATGGTCTAGCTTGGTCTTCTCTGTTCTTCATTTGGGGTTACTGTTCTTCTTCTTTTCTTTTTGTTTCTGGTCTTCCTTTCCCGAAATGGAAGGTTCCTCTCTTCTTTTCTTATTTGCATTTTTGCCCCTACGATTTTTTCTTTCCATTTCATTTTGTGCTTCATTATCTCTTCCATTATTAAATAGTTTAATTTAGCTTAGTGATCAACCTAATAGAAGGTGGCAACATTATAAGATATGGTTTTCTTTGAATTGCAAATTAGCCCCTAGAAAGTTCCATAATTACAAAATGACCCCCATCTTTTGTATAATTACATCAAAGCCCCAAATCTTACTCCAACCTCCATTAATTTAATCACATGCCTCGAAAACATATATTGCCACTCGTTTCATTATATTTCATCACCAAAAACATTAACTATATTTATACCCCCAAAGTTTTTCAAAATTACGAAAATGCCCTCAAAATTTTGAAAATTACATTTTTGCCCCAAAATATTTTTAAGCTTCAATGTACTACTAATCCCCGAGCATTATTCAAAATTAGTGCCCGTTTATTTTTCTGGTCACGGATAACTATTTTAAACAGCTTCCGAAGTTCGAAATATTACATTGGTTGTAGGTTAATGAAATGGGAAAGGGGAGGAAAGGAAGAAAGGGAAAGAGGGGAAGGAGCAGTGCTCGTAGAAAAATTAATACAAATAAAAAGAGGCATCTAAGGGTAGTATAGGAAACTTAAAACTTTTGACCAACTTTCTTAACATTCATTCTTAGTCAAAGTGAGCGAGGGAAAGAGTATCACATTTCGAGTCTCCAAAATATACCTCCACAACTGCCCATCATCCATCATAGGGACATTAACCTCCCACAACATTCTTTTGGGCTATGGAGGAATCTGAGAAGAAATTTACGTATAAGGAGACTTGGACCTGCATCATCATTAGGATCTAATAAACTTCCAAATTAATAACTCAGTCTCACTGATGTAGACTATGATGATAAGACGTTGTTAGCCCTATGGTTGGATAACCCAAGCTTACATATTGTTTTGATGATAACTACACATTGATTATGTTCTAATGTGTGCTTTGAGTGGATTCTTAGCAGATATATACATGACACTCATGAAGACACATTTGAGAAGTTGGATAAATGGATTGAAGACAAAGAAGCTTAAAGTTATAGTGGACATACTATGGAAGCTTCATCAAGTCCTATGTCAAAGAGCAAGAAAGAATGCAAAGGCTAAGTTACTACGATTATGATTGATCTTTACTATTATGTAACTAGTCTTTGTTTGATGCTTGGATTGATGACTACAACCTAAAAAGACCTTAGGACACCTTGTGCATTGCATGTGAGTTCATAACCTTTCACACGAGTGTGGTTCCTAAAGATGAGTGAACTTTGGAGCTCACTCAAATTTTCTCTTGATGACTATGACCTAAAAAGACCTTAGGACACCTTGTGCATTGCATGTGAGTTCATAACCTTTCACACAAGTGTGGTTCTTAAAATGAGTGAACTTTGGAGCTCACTCAGATTTTCTCAAAAATGTTTTTGGTGCTAATCTTTTCATATCTTGATAAAAGTTTTCATTAGCTTTTCAACACAAAAAACGGCACCTCAATCCAATTTTTTAGAGAAAGTTATCCCCAAAATAGGGAAAGGGGGTTCCGTGAGGCAGCCGATAGGCAGTAGGGTAATACAGTCGACTGTATTTGAATCCAGTCGACTGCATTGGTCAAAATTCAGCTCCAACAGCTATTTTCGAGGACAAAACTCCAACGGCTATTTTAGAGGGAATACAGTCGACTGCATTGGGAATACAGTTGACTGCAATGGCAGTTTTGCTCAATTTTTTGTCTATAACGGCTATATTTCATTTGCTCCCTATATAAATGGTTTGGGGCTTCATCATACACAATGGAAACCACATTCTAAGCCTCCATTCATTAGAGAAACATCAAGGCTCATAGATTAAACTTTTCTCTCTTCATCTTCATGATTTTACATCATTAAAGAGAGCATCTTTGTGAGCATTTCTTTGATTGAGAGTGAGCATACTTCAAGTCATCAATTCTCTCATCTCTCTATTGTACTAGAGCTTCATTTGTACTCATTTCCTTTCAAGAGGGTTTCTTTGTACACAATTGATCTTTATAAAAGGATTGTGATCAAGGCTTGGGTTTGTCAATTCTTGGGGAGCTTTGTGGATTCAAGACTTGTGCTTGGTGTGGGGATATCACCAAGTGTTGTAAGGGTTTTGATCTTGACCCGGAAGAAGATTGTTGCTAGTGGATTCTAGTGCTCTTGCAAGGGACTTCCTTGAAGAGGTGGATGTAGGCTTGTGGGTAGTTCAAGCCGAACCATTTAAATCTCCTTGTCAAGTATCTCTAACTCAATCTCTTTACTTATTGCTCTTTAATTGTTTGAGATTGTTTAGTTAGCATCTTCATTGAATTATTACTTGGTTTGATTGAGATTTATGATTGTGCTTAGTTTAAATTCCCCATTAATTTTCAAAAACCCTATTCACCCCCTATAGGGTTGTTTTATTGGTTTCAGACGCTATCCTGTTTCAACCTTTCTTCATTGTTTTCTAAATCCACCAAAAGACACTCACTAAGATAGCGTTTGAAACAGTTTTTGTTTTTAGCTTTGAAAACGTAGAAAAAATATTGACGTTTGACAGACGGTTTTATTTATTTATTTTTTTTTCAGTTTTATAAACCAATTTTTAGAATGGGACTTTTTCAAAAACTTCAGGTATGTTTGAAACCCATTTCAGCTTTTAGTTTTTTGTTTTAAAAAAATTCAAAACAAAAACCACTTTGAGTTCTTTTCTTTTTACAAAACTGATGGGTTGTTTGATACAGTTTTGTACAATTGGTTTTAGTTTAGTTTATTTTTCCCCTAATTTTCTTCTCTTTTCTATTTTTCCTCTCTTCTCTTCTCTTTTCTTTCATTTTCCAATACTTGAGAGTTTCTTCTAAACTACTCTGTTCAACAACTAGAGCACCCCACCACGACCAACACATTTCATCTGCCACCATCAAATTATTGTTATATATGGCAGTAACACACTAGCTTGCAAATTAGGGGGTTTATTGGTTTGATTGGGTGAATAGGTTTCATTGGCTTGAAATTTACCTGCACAAATTGAAGATACTAGGGCTAATCGATGGATGAAATCCTTAATTTTGGTGGTGTTTGTTATAGGGCTAATAGTGATCAGTATGATGGTGATTTAGATTTAAAGGAGTGATGGTGCCGTGATGGTGATCGATGTCAGAAGGTTTAGAGTTTGGTAGTGTTGGTCAGTGGTGGTGGTGGTTGTGGTTATCAGTGGCTATGATAGTTGAAAGTGTTCATAAATGTTGGTCATCGGTGGTTGTGGCGGCGATGGTTAGTGGCTATGGTGGTTGGCAATGTTGGTGGGTTGGTGTTCTTAGTGATAGGTGATGGTGATGAAGATTGAAGAGATATAAAATGCTTTCAATAAAATTTGAAAGATGAATTCAAGGGAGAAAAAAACTGAAAACTGGGGTCTGTTTGACAAAGTTGTAGGTTTTAGTTTTGGTTTTCTAAAAAATAAAAATCAAAACTAATTGTGGTTTTTATTGTAGACAAAAACTCATAAGTGTTTGATAGGAAGTATCAAAATCAGTTTTCACATTTTTTTTTCCTTCTTTCCCTTTTTTCTTGCTTTGATACATCCTTACTCCCCATCCAAACACACAGATCACCACCACCCATTGCCACCAACCCTCTACCACGCTCGCCACCAACCACCATCCATTGCCACCACCCATCATAACCACCCAACACCATCACTCAACCACCCGACATCACCACCATCCAAACCCATTGACGAACCGAACTCCACGTTATCACCATAGATGACAGATCCACCACGATGCGCAAATCCACTGATGAGAAAATCTACCAAGATGCGGAGATCCACCGCGATTCATTGCAGATCTAGCAAATTTGGAGAGGAATATATTGATGAAAGAGAAATGACATTTGGTGCGGTGATGTTGGGTTTTAGAAGTAATACTGGCCTTGGTATTTTGGGTGGCGGTGATGTCGCGATCGCCGCGATAGTGACGGTGGGTGAAGCTAATATTGCAATAGTGGGTGGAGCAGATCTGTGATGGTGGGGCTGAGATGGTGGGCAGATCTCTGATGCAGTGGCGATATTTGGGCAGGTGAGTCGCGTCTGTGGTGGAGTTGGGTGGAGCAAATATGCAACAGTGGGATATAATTGTCAGTGCGGTGGCAATGGTGAGGCAAGGATGTGAGTGGCGACGATGGTGGGTGGCGGCGCTGGTCTCGATTTCAGGATTGTTGAAGTCGGTGCGCTAGCGACGGGAATGGGGGGTAGCTAGTCGAGGTGATGAAATGGAGGGAAAAAAAGAGTGGGTTTCAAATTGTTTCTAGTGAGGTTTGAAGGTGGGATCTGTAAGGAAAAAAAAACCAAAACTAAAAACTCCAAAATGGAGTTTTCAGAAACAACCCATTAAAGAAAACTGGGTTATAAAACTGAAGGAAAAAAAAAAAACCTGCCAACCAAGTGTTGATATTTTTTTAAATTTTCAAAACTGAAAAAATAAATGGTTTCAAACACTTCCTGAATATCCAAAATTGAGTTTTAGAAACAGCCCCATTTTGAAAACTAATTTATAAAACTGAAGGGAAAAAAAACTAAAACTGACTATCAAACAACGATTTTTTTTTCAGTTTTAAAACAGAACAAAAAACTGAGAACAAATCTGTTTCAAAAGCTACCCCCATTTTGGAGTTTTCAGTTTTTGTTTTGTTATGGAAGTTATACCTTTCAACTTTTGTTAGAAGAATTTTATGTCTCTTCTTACCCTAAATCTTCGTCACCAACACCTACCACTCAAGAACATCAAACCACCAATATTACCAACTACCATACCCATTGATCACCATCATCCCCACCACCACCATTGGCCAACACCTCTGAACACAAAACTACAAACAGTGCCAATGACAACAGCAAATGACCACTGATTTGACCATTGATCAACACACCCAAGAACCAAACTTGCCGACACTGCCAACTACCATAGCCACTAAGTCACTAACTGCTGCCGCTGCCACCATTAGTGACCATAGGACACTGCCAACCACCACATTCACTTAATAACCACATCCACCACCAGTGCTGACGAACACTGCCGAACATCGAACCCTCAAACAGCGATCAACATCACTCCTCTAAATCCAAATCCACCAAACCTACTGACCACCATTGTCCCTGAAACAAATACAACCACAAAATTTTGTCCATTGCTTAGCCCTTATATCTTCGACTTGTGCAAGTAAATTCGAAGCCATTCAAACTCACTGACCTAATCAGACCTCAATCAGACCCAATGAAGCCCTGATTCGCACTCTAGTGTTTACTGCCATAGCAACAGTTGGACGTAGAGTTATCAAAGGGCCGGGCTTGGGCCGGCCTAGCCCAAGCCCATCGGGCCTGCTGTGGGGCCAGGCCGGGGCCGGGCCAGTGGGGCTGCCAACCGGGCCGGGCCGGGCCGGGCCTGCCGAAGGCAAACCTAGGCCCAGTCCAGGCCCTGGCCCTAGGCCCAATATCTAGGGCCGGGCTTGGGCCGGGCCCGGGCCCTTTTTTTTTTTTCTTGTTATTCAATTTTAAATTTCATCTCTAGGCAATATTCACAATTTAACGAACCTAATCTTTATCCTTTTATTTCATTATAAGTAATATACATATATATGTATGTATGTATATACATATTTATTTGTTAGCCATTATATTTTTTATTATATGTTAAACATTTTCATACTCTTCTTGGTGAGCTTTATTAATAAAATCTTAACACATAACAATTTATATAGAAAAATAATAAATGTATTCATAGGCCCTCCTCCTTTTATCCGGGCTTGGGACCGGCTGCTTGTAAACAAACAGGCGAAGTTACCTATTTTTTTATATATACGAAAAAATATATATCTTGCTTGTAAAAATTTATTTTATATATATGGAAAAAAAGTATATTTTGTGAAAAAATTTATTCTTAAAATTCTAACAATCAAAATAATAATGCATGTCTATCCAAAATATCAGCAATCAAAGATCAAGAAATCTGCAACGTCAACCAAAAGGATCAAAAGAGGAAAATAAAAACAAATTACCTAATCATCCAGAAGTACTTCAATATCCGAGTCACTGCTCTTCCTATCATCAATCGGTTTATCTTGCTCGCGGTATTTCGCATCAAGATAATCCTTCCAACATACACATAGCTCGAGCGACTCGGGGTTAAGACGACTCCTCCTGTCATCCAAAACCCTCCCGCTGGCTGAAAATGCCGACTCTGAAGCAACCGTGGAGGCTTGCACTGGCAGTACATCCCGTGCAATTTGGGATAAAGTTTTATACATGTTTTGATTTTGTTTCCAAAAATTTAACAAATTAAAATTAACCTGTTCTTGCATTGATAAATCAGAATAATGATCAGTATTTGCATATACACCAATCTCATTAAAAGAGGAAAAAGTAGACGAACCTGCCGAATTAGAAGTACCTTCACCTGGTAGTTGTCTTGCTACTAGATGTTCAAAGCCCTTAAGGTATGGCGCATAATACCTCTCAACAGTGGATGATGATGTAGCTCGCCCGCGCACGTCAGCAGAATTACGATAGAGGTTGAACAAGTCCTCAAACCTCTTGCTCACTTTTGCTGTGAATGCGGTTGTCTCCTCTGCTGTGTAGCACATTAATTTCGATATCTCTTGTATCGAGGCGTTCACGCCATGCAACTTTAACCTAGGATCTAAACAAGTAGCCACAGTAAAAATAACAGGCAGTTTACTCCAATATTTATTAAATTTTTATCCATCACTTTTACTATTTCCTTAAAGGGTCCTATATATCTCCATTTTGTTAACATTGTAGCCATCTTGAGAATTTCTATTACAGCGAGAGGAGAGGTGGGATAGTACGTACCAGACAATAAATTGGTAGACGTGTAGAATACCTCCAAAAATTCAGCTAGGTATGTGGCCATCTGCCATTCCTCTTGAGTTGGCAAGCCGGCTGGGAACTGGGTTAGTAGAAAATGCGTATAGACTTCTCGGTATGCCAGAATGTGTAAAAGCATATGGTATGTAGAGTTCCACCTGTGGACCACATCTGTAACTGCTCTCCTGCGAGGCATATTATATTGAACACACAACGTTTTAAATTGTTGTGTTCTCGGACTCGAGCTATTAACATACGCTGTCATACCCCTCATTTTGAGAAGAATATCTCCTGCAGCAGCTAAACCATCTTGAACAATTAAATTAATAATGTGACAAACACAGCGAACATGAAATAATTCACCATTAAGTACAGGTTGAAGCGTCTCCTTTAAAGCTGCAACAGCAACTTTATTATTAGAAGCATTATCAAAACTAACACTCATAATCTTATCCTTAATTTTAAATGTGGTACATGCTTTTAATATAAGAATAGCAATGTTCATTCCATCATGCGGATAAGGGAAGTGCTCGAAAGCGATGATTCTCTTGTGCATAACCCAATCTGCATCAATCCAATGAGCGGTCACACAAGAATAACTAACAAAAGTAAAGGAGATTGCCAAATATCAGAAGTAAGACTAACTTTACCGTCAAATTTATCGAAATAATCGATAAGGCGTGCTTTAGCAGCATTGTACTGTCGGAGTGCATCGGATCTAGTTGTGTTTCTATGAACCTTTTTGTACAAAGGTTGAACGTATGTGTTCATATATCTAGAGTGCTTAGGATTATCGGCAAAAGAAAAGGCTTGTTCATCATGAATAACAAATTCAGCGAGACCGTCTCTTTGCTCTCGCTGATTATAAACAAATAACTTACCGTCAAAAGATAACTGCGTTTGGGTAGGTTCGACGTGGCCTTGTCGAGGTGCACACTGAGGGTAATGCCTGTTAAGATGTCCATTACCACTACCAGACGAAAATAATTTAGCACAGTACTTACATCGAGCTTTTCGGATGCCGTCCACCATAACTTCATCAAAATGATTCCAACACTCGGCTTTCTTTTTTTCCCCTTTTGGACTTCTGGAGGCATTGCTCGGCCCTTCTTCATCATGACCAGGCATAGGGTTGAGATTATGCCACGGAGTAGTAGCTTCGCCAACCGAGCTGCGTCCTTGACTATAATGCGGGGGGTCTTCATCAGGCGTGTATTCAAAATCTGGAATGTTTTGATTGAACTCCCAATTGGCTTGGGTATCTATCATACAGCCTGTACTCATTCGTCCAGGAACGAATGGTTGTGTTGGTGCTTGGATTGGTGTTTGTGATGGCCGTGGCGCTGGCGCTTGTGCTGGTGGTGGTGCTTGCGATGATGATGATGTTTTTCGTGATGACGATGCACGCCTCATTTTCTTCAATAATCCAGCCATATTTCACGCTAAACTTTGTAAGAGTAACTAAATACACAAGTATAAGAGTAGTAATAAGAAATAACAATTAAAAGAATGAACGAGTAACAAATATTAGAGAGTTAGTAATTAAAAAGAATTTAGCAAGACTAGTAATTAATAAACAAGAGTACTAATTAGTAAATACTAGTAGTAATTAGCAAGAGTAGTAATTGGAGAGGAAAATAGTAGCAAAGCTTGTAGAAATATAGAATGTTTAGGTAAGAGAGAGTAAGAAGATTGGTGTGAAAAATTAGAGAGAAATGGTGTGAATTTATAGATTTTAGAAACTTCACAAAAGACCAAAATACCCCTACAAACTATCCGTTTATAGTTGTTGGGGAGGGTAAGAGTGTAAAGGAGTTGAAAAATATAGGTTAGACTAAAATACCCCCCAAACTAGCCGTTATATTGCTGTTGGGGGGGTAAAAGTGGAAATTTGAAAAAGGGGTGGAAGAAAGGGGGGGAAAAGCAAAAAATTCAAACAAGTGGTGGGGCCAAAACCGGGCCAGACCTGGGCCGCCAGACCCGGGCCAGAACCGGGCCAGACCCGGGCCGACTTCGGGCCAGGCCAAACCCGGGCCGTTTCCGGGCCGGGCCGGGCTTTTTCGCAGAATTTGAAGGCCTGGTCCAGGCCCAGGCCCCAAGCCCGCTTGTGCTGGGCCGCTACTGTTCATGGACGGGGCCGGGCCAGCCCGCGGGCCGCCCGGCCCATTTGACAACTCTAGTTGGACGGTGGCAAAAAAGATGAAGTAGGTCATGGTGAAGGCGCTTCTTGTTGTTGAACATAAGAACTCAAAAGAAGCTCTCAAGTATTGAAAAATGGAAGGAAAGAGAAGAGTTGAAGAATATTAGAAAAAAACATAAGTAAAAACCAATAATACAAAACTGCTATCAAACAATCTATTAGTTTTCTTAAAAAAATAAAAAATAAGAAAAGTTTTGGTTTTGATTTTGATTTTTTTGAAAACAAAAACTGAGAAGAGAAACGAGTTTTAAACACCCCAAGAGTAAGAAGACTGATGTCCGTGCCCAGAAGAAACCATATCTAGCTTAGGATTAGTCTCTGAGTTCTGATCCTTTAAATTGTAAGTGGTGGTAAAACATCAGTTACAATGTTGATTTATATTAGCAAGCCGTAGCTATGCAAAAGAATTCTGAGTTTTGATGTGCATGTGTATGTGTGTCTCTGACCATGATACTAAGCAGAAAGTTGAACAGCATATTTCACTTGAGACCCAAAAACATCCTCACATAAATCGTCAGTATCATCGATAGAGTTTGGCAACATTTAAAGTTCCGATCTAGAATAACGTAATTACAGGCATCTTAGAGCTGCTAAACAGGGAGTTAGAATTCCAGGAAACCACAATAAGTATAGGATACTGGTTGAGAATTAGGGGAAGGACAAGTCAGAACCAATTACGAGAAACCACCAAACATTCGCAGCTGAAAGTTGGTACTTTTAGTCTGCCATCGCCTAAATAAAAGCAACGTTACCTGAATATAGTTCTCCATCATCCGTCACTGATCACCAGGAATCTTGTAACACTGGCGTACAGATGAGCACATCTGTTCCGCCGTCAGACAAAAAACAGGAACACGGCCCAGAAGCTGAGAACCTGCTACGTTACATCAGCCGTATATCAATGGCCTCTGGCCCCAATTACAATCCCGGAGCTTTAAAATGTGGCCTCTTTGAGAGAGCATAAACCCATATAAAAGACCTGACCAAAATTACAATCAAATTGAAGAGTCGAGGATATTAGGACGAGCAGCGGCATGCCCCCGGTTAGTAGCCACCATTCAAGGAGTATACCGTTATACTTCCTTGAGTCATTTAACAGAGACGGCTAACAATGCCGGCAGTGCTAGCAAGTCTCTACAAGAGTTTTTTTTTTCTTTTCCCGATCTAGTAGCATACCAACAGCCAACCAAAAGTCGGGCAATCTGCATTCAAGGGCCTGAGACACTCTTGATGAGAACTAGCACATTGACATACACGCGCCTGCACGCTCCAGTTGAAGCAGGGTATCAGTTTGACCGACATTTTTACAGTATTGATATGCACATATACTTGCTAGATTTTAAGAGAGCCATGTAATACCAAAATTAAATGACACCAACTGTCAATTGACCGATCATTATAAGTGGTATAAATTACTGTGTGTATGCGGAAATAGGGACTCTCGAATTCTATGAGATCAAAAGTGGCCCATTCTGTCTTCTTGAGAACATAACAAGAAGCTCTGGAAGCTAGATAAGTTCATGAAGAAGTAAAGCTATCAAAAGCTGGTCATTAACCTGCATATGCTTTCGATGGACTTAGATGTTTCCAACATTGAATTTAGGGCATGATGACCTTTTGTTATCTTTAAGCAATCCACTACGATGGCCAGGCTGTGTAGGGGAAAGGGGATCAGAATCTGAATGAATGCATGTTCCTAAATTGTCAAAAGGCATCCATATGTGAAGGCATCATATAAGGGAACAAGATTACAGATTTGGTTTCTCAAAGAAAACTGTTCTTAATGACTGGTAAATTTGAGATGTAATAAAATTAAATCTCATTATAGCATGAAGTAAAAGAAACCCATGAACTGGTCTATATGTCATTACAACATTCTTGGATCTTTGACAGCAAGAGGCTCATACCATTGAGGTCCAAACCCAGCAGCTTCTCTTGCTGCCTCATTAAAAGGAGGCTTAAGTGGTCCCCTGAAGTATGTCCTAACAGTTGTATGGAACTTCTGGATAACCTCATCATTTTCTTCCACTGTATTTTCATGAGATAAAGGGATCTGACCACCAAAATTTGAATATCTGGATCTCAAGCAAAGATACTTGAACCATTTTACTCCAGCAGCACAATGGGCTATTTCTTCTGGGTAAACCACTTTCTCCAACAAATCAGCTGTCTGCTTATCACCTCCATTGCGAAAACGAGAGATGGTTGTAGGCAGCACATCAAGCCCTCTCGCCTGTGCACTCACTTTATGAGATTGGGAAAAATACATCTAATAGTTAAAGGGATATTTTAAATGCCACATGTGAGCATTCTCTCATTGCATCTGCACCCTTTTGTTTCTTATTGTTAGCCTCTAAAGTAAAAATTTAGCGTGACCAATGAGATTTGGACGCGTAAGAATTGTAAAGAAAGCTAAGGTTTAAAAACGCGTGTCTTTCAATCTTAGAACGCTCATGAGTTTAATAACACGTGGCTGTTAACGATGAGTAATAACAGCTAAAGTTTATGTGGGGCCTACATTAAAGGAACTGCATGGAAGTTTTCTTCAGCTTTCGATAAGGGAGGAACAATCAATAGCAGTCATAAGAAATATAAGTGAGCAGGCTTTAAAAAGCATGAAGGAGAACAAGCGGTTTTTCAGCAGTTGTAAGACAGTTGTAATTGAAAAGGATAAAAGGAGGAAGCAAGACGGAACAACACAACAACCGAGCTCTCAGACAAATCATGACTTGATTTCAAGTCCTTTTTCCTTCTTTACTTTATAGATGCTTTGCTGTATATTGATAGAGATTTCCAGTTTCATTGTACTGTATAAACACTTCCCAATATTTTAAAAAGCTTTCTATCTCTTTTGGGTGGGCGCAGTCTTTCTATTTTCAGAGAAGTACTCAGCAAGAAGTAAAAAAAGAACTAACACATTATCGAGAGAATGCCTATGAGCGCAAACACTTATCATTGGTTTAACAACAAAGCTAATAAGAATTATCATTTCTGTATTGTAACATTGTCTTCTATAAGGGAATGTATGCTACAATTGTGTCAAATGCATAATGGATGTCCAAAACGCACCTCATGGACACAGTGCTCAACTGCTAGACGAGCCAAAAGGTCATGGGAAGTGGCAGCAGCTGAGTCCCAAAGACCGTCATGGGCAGGCAATGCTCCATAGAAAGAACCCAATTCCTCAAGCCGTGAGGCAAGAAGGGTGAAGTGCCTACCTTCATCTTGGGCCACCTTTACAAAGTCAGTGAAGAATCCTATTGGCATCGACTCTTGCTTACCAAAACGGGCAATAATATCCTAAACGAGAAATTTCAAACTCAAATAAGGATGCTGAAACAAGAAAAGATAGACATCTGATCCACCCATCAGAAGTTGAATGTTTGTTTGTATAGGGATCTTGGAATATGGTAAAGGAAGGAGTGGAAAAGGAAGGCAATGAAACAGGTCCTCATTCACTAATACCCTCATTATTTTCCTCGTATTTGTCAACATTGTGCAAAATTTTATCAGGATCGTAAGAAAAGTTGCAATTAACTCAAATTTAACACTATATGACATATGACTTACATATGTAGTGCATAAAGTTAAGGTGCAGCTGTTTCCTTTTCATTCAATGATATGAGCACAAATATTCCAATAACTTAAGAAACGCCATAGTAGTTATTTTGCAAAGGTAACTACTATCAACTTCAAGATCTTAATCTAATTGGAGAACCTGAACTACACGGGCTCCATTCAAGACAATGTAAAGCCCGGCTGTCCATCATATCAGTTACAAATCCAACAATTTACAGCTAACAATTGCATCCAAGTCTAATCCAATTTACTTGGGTTTTATACATGTAGCATATTTAAAAGGGATCACTGTGTATCAAGGGTGCAAAACTTGCTCAAAGAAATGGATGCTTAGTAAGAAACCCATTTAAACTTTGCAGTAATGCCACTCCGCCAATCATGGCATAGCTACTTAATACCTAGCTCGCAAGCAGCGAATGTAACATAAAGGCAAGAAAGAGAGAAAAAGAGCGTACCCATGACAAGTCGATTGCCCAGCTTTCGGTATGAACAAGACTGTGCACAATGGCCTGCCTGCTCTGCAAGCTTCCAGCTTTCCCAAGCTTCGGCATGCCACTGGGTGGCACCAACTTCACCTGTACATTACTACGCTATAAGCCCACATACGTCTTCTTTTAATCTTTAACCTCTTTGTTTTATCAAACAGTTGGAATGCACGATAATCTGTCTTACAGTAGGGAGCCTGGAGGGGCGGTCGGGTACACTAAAGTCTTGAGAAGAGTGGTATGGTTGAGTGATGAGGCCTTTGAGCCATTTTTCTGCCACTTGGTCGCCCAGTCGAGCCTTCTCTACTGGGTCGGCTGTGCTCAGAACTCGTAGCGCAGCTGCCACCAAAGTCTCAGTGTCGCTCATCTCTCTCTCCAAGTGTAAACTATTCATTCGGCTAAGCTTAGACTTGCCCCTAGAGCTTTTCGAGCTTCACACTACTCATCTGAGTTTGAGTGCTGCCGGCCAGAGGTTTGGGTACAGATCCAACTTCGGATGTCATCTACCCGTGGTTCCTTCGGGCAGATGCTCGAGATGTCTCATCCTCATCTTCTGCTATTTTGCTGTTTGCGTAGGAATAATAGTTTGATTTGCTGGTTCGCTATTGCTAGGTTTTGAAGCCTAATTCCAGTGTAGCAAGGTTGGTGATAATCGTTGTTTGGATTGATTGCTTGAAAGCGTTAGGAGAATTGAGGGGCTATGAGATCGAATTTGCTTATTTGGGGTCACCGAATTGCCTAGCTTGATAAGGGCGTTTTCTGATTCTAGATCAGGAAGTTGGGGTTCTCCGGCAACAATTATGGGCGCACGCGTTAATTGGGCGCATCTTTGATTCTCCACAATTCTCTTGGCGACTGCTTCAAAGAGCGGTGGATAACTTTTTGGGGGGTAAAAATGAACTTTGCCCTCTGTACTTTTAAGGCAGTTGCAAAGAAGTTTGAACTAAACCTCCTCGTATGCCTTTAAACCGGACAAAAATGAACGGCCGTAGAGTTTGCAATAAACAGCTGCATTTGGTGTTGGATTCTACCCCCAATCCATGACATTCCCAACCCTTTCAAATCATCCTTGTTCTCAGGAATGGGAATCCAAGCTGCTCATCATTTATCCTTTAATTTCTTCCACCCGGATCAAATACAATCATAGTGAGGGGACTTTGAGCACGTGCACCAACGGCTTCTGAGCAGAATTCCTTGTTCTCCTCGTCAAGCTGGCTCTGACTTCATTTTCATCCTTCGGAGCAAACGACATAGTAATAAAGTCTTTGTCCACCAATTAGCCACCAAAGCTAGCAACACCACAACCAACATCTAAAATATCTCTTGTGTGCTTCACCTAGTTAGTGATAGGCAGTATCTTCTTTATATAGTCAATGTAATGATTGACTCCATCCTTAAATTGAGTACCACTTCCAGGAAAACAAGATAATCTCCATCTTCAATACTCGATGAGTATTCTCGCGCTTCCGATGCATCTCCATTTGCCGTTGTATTATGTATTGAATCATTTGTTCTTTTCCGTAGTTAGAGATGTTGATTCAGAAACAGAAATAAATGAGCAATCGCCAGTGAGCATTCTCTTGGACCTTTTGTTAAACACTTTGGCTTCATAAGCAGTTTCCACGTATTTAGCCACAAAAATGGTTGTTGATAAGGTTAAAGGACTCCATCTATGCACCCGATCTTTGATCTCAGCCTTAAGACCGTCAACAAAACATTTGACATTGATTTCTTCAAAAGGTTCTCGTCCTAAATAAATTGAAACCTAAGACCTAAGTAGCAAAAAATCATCTACATATTTACGGACGGATGACATTTATTGTCGATACGAGAAAAGGTTCATCAATGAAATATCATGTGATTGCTCGATCTGCCAAATATCTTCTTCCGTCATACTTAGACCTTGAGTTCGGCACTCAATCTCACAGCAGCGAAGAGCATCAATGAATTGATCCTTTTCTTTATCTAGCTCCATTAGATGTTTTGTGGTATAATTGTGACACTGAATGATAGGAGGTGGTGTACCTTGTAAAAGCTCCACAGAGTACTGTATTTTGCTGGTCTTTGTACGATTCGCCGACTGTGTGCTGGTTGCGTTTAACTTTGCATATCCATGTAACACTAGAATTGGCTTTGGCTAGATTCACCTCGATCTTGATGCGGTGGAGGTTCTATGGTGGAGTTGATACGTGCCATACAGTTTCTTAATTGAAACTTGATTTCTGTGAGACTCTGGAGCAAGGCAGAGTTACTCCGTTGAAGGTCCCCCATAGTATCGAATGAACTCATCCTTGCATTGTATGCAGCAAATCAATTTCCATTACTTCCTGGAGTTCATGCTTCTCAGTTTCAATGAACTAATTGTTCTTCATCAAACGAGGTATATTCAATTGCTCTTACAAGAATTTTGGAAATGGTGAGGTTCAGAAGAAATTCCTACAGCTAATGACTAGTTCAGGCCCTAATTAAAACGCTCTGATACCATTTGTAATGTATCGAGCCCGAGACATTATCGGTCATGGCTTGACAGGGCTGTGGTTGCCTAGTTATTGGACTTGATGAGCTGAACATTGAAGAACAGAAAAAGAGAATGACGAGAGAGAGCTAGAGAGAGAGAAAAAACTTCAGAAATGGTAGAGAGAGAAAGAGATAGCAAAGAAACAACTTAGATAGAGAAAGAGGCTTTGGTTATTGTATTCCACATTTTTCATATATCAGTAACGGATTCACCCCTCTTATATAGAGAGGGTGGTAACAAATTGAAACAACCGTAAACATCCCTAATTATCAAGTTTAGAACGAAATAACGAAAAAGGCAATAAACGGCTGCATTTGGTGTTGGATTCTACCACAGTACGTGACAAAAAAAAGGAGGAAGAAGAATGAGGAAAAAAACTTATAAACCTTAACAGGGTAATTCCTCCATCTTGAACTAGTAATTGTGGAAATTTTGGGTGATTTTGGTTGAAGATATGCAGTTATAAATATGTATATGTTCTTGTATATATGGGTGTGTGTATATGTGATGATCTGTGGGTATGGGATGTAATCATGGAATTTAAATTGTGCTAGTATGTATTAATTAAGCTTAGGTTTTGTTTTTAGTGGATTAATGACAAATTTATGGGTCTATGTATGAGTTTGGAGGGGCTGGGTGCTGCGGCTGAAGGTTGAAGATGAAGATGTGCTTGTTTTGGGGTGAAATACTATGTGTTTAAATATGAATAGTAGTTGTTTTTGTCGCTAATACTAGAAACTCATTTATGTAATTTTTTTATAAATTGTTAGGGCCAAAATTAGACAAAATAGTAACCGCTAATATTTTTACGAGACTTACACTTTAGAATTTTTTTTGGAATTTTTGGTGTCTGCAAAGGATGGTAAATTAGGGTATCGATTAGAAACAATTCTGAATTTATTTAGCATAGTAAACAAAGTTATTTTAATTTGAAAATTTATGAAAACCCTATTTTATTGATATGCTTCATTATAAAATTTCATGCCATTCTGAGGCCGATAAGTATTTTTTTCCGAAACTGACGTTTTAACGCTCGATCCATGCACCGATTCGAAATTTTTGGGCAAAAATTATCTAAAATACTTTTTAGGCTAGAAATGATATCAAGATACTTAAAATAGTATTTTAAAATATTTTTGAAATTTTTTAGGTGCCAAAAATCCCCAGGGTGATTTTGATAATTTGCCAACCTGAGGGGGTATTTTGGTAATTTTACCCATAAAGGGTATTTTTGAGTAAAGTTACATATGGTAAGGATATTTTAGTGATGTTGCTTACGGAAAGGTCATTTGACGATTTAAGTGCAACGGAGGTATTTTGATAATTTACCACTCTGAGGGGGTATTTTGGTAATTTTACCTATAAGAGGTATTTTGAGGTAAATTCACATACAGTAAGATTTTTTTGGTGATTTTACTTGCGGTGAAACTATTTTGGTGATTTAAGTTCGGGAATGACATTTTGATAATTTTACACCCTAGGGGCGTTTTCGATAATTTTACGTATCCGGTGAGGGGGTTATTTTAAGAGTATGTGTGAGTCCATATTAAGTTATAATATTGATGATACAGAAAATGGTTCGATGCTACGTGGAGGTGCCACAAAGGATGCGGTCTGAGTCAGCTTCCAGGTAGGCAACGCGGGAGACAGCAAGGACGGCGTAAGGGCCGAGGGCAAGGCTCCCCAGACAGGTCGTGAGGGCTGGCAGCGCTGCGCAGGCAGGGTGACGATGAACAGGACCGACAGTCTACAGTCCGTGACAAGGGTGCAGCGTCGAGGGTTCGTGGACGGGAGCCAAGTGTGTTTCTCTCACTAGAATTCCAGAGAGAATGTCGTTTTAGAGAGAGAAAGTGAAAAGCTCAAAATGAGAGAAAAGATCCTTGAAAAAGCTCCAAAGTCCACTATTTATAGGCAAAAATGTGCATGTGTCATAAGTTGACATGTGTCACCCCTGGGAACGACACGTCGCCAGGGGGCCAAAGCACTGATCCTCCGTTGGGACTGCCGGTCCCTAAGTTCGTGCTGCCCTGCCCTTGCGACGTCTCTCTGCCTGTCTGAGGAGACTGATCATGCCGCGGTAGCATGGTCAGAGTAGCCCGTTGCCCCAGCCTCCAGTCCAAGCCCTTACTGAATCCCACGGTCCTGGCAGCGGTGGGGAAGACCCGACGCCCAGCTGCCAGGTGGACTAGGCAAGATGCCCTTCCGAAGACCTGCTCCCATCTCGGAGTGACCCGGGGGTCATAGTCCTTAGGGGTGCCGACGCGAGCCCCCAGTGCCAGAGCACGTAGGCCAGTCACGCAGGCACCCCGGCGGAGATAGTGTCCTGAGGAGTAGCCTATCCCGTGAGCATATAACATGATTGCAGCGCATGGGGCGCGGTTGAGTGCGGGCGACGAGGGTCGCAGAGTGATCTCCGAGCGACAAGGGTCGTTGCGTGGATGGCGCGCGACCGTGAGCGACGGTTGTCATGGCGACAGAGCGGCCACAAGTGACGGTCATCGAGACTACGAGCGACTGTCATCGCGACGAAGGAGCACGGCCGAGAGCGACGGTCGTCGCGACTATGGCGGAGCGCGGCCGCGAGCGACGGTCGTCGTGACAACGGAGCACGGTCAAAGGTGACGGCGTCGGTATTCAAGGCAGGTGGCCGACCCCTTGGGGTGGCCGACCCCCAGGGGAGGCCGACCCTTGGGGTGGCCGAACCCAGAGGGAGGCCGACCCATTGGGGTGGCCGACCCCTTGGGGTGGTCGACCCCCAGGGGAGGCCGACCCTTGGGGTGGCCGAACCCAGAGGGAGGCCGACCCATTGGGGTGGCCGACCCCCAAGGGTGGAAGGCACTTGGGGTGGCCGAACCCAGAGGGAGGCCGACCCCTTGGGGTGGCCGACCCCCAAGGGTGTCCGACCCCTTGGGGTGGCCGACCCCCAAGGGAGGCCGACCCTTGGGGTGGCCGAACCCAGAGGGAGGCCGACCCATTGGGGTGGCCGACCCCTTGGGGTGGCTGACCCCCAAGGGTGGAAGGCACGCCGAAGTCGCTTCACGAATGGTTCACGTGACTTGAGCATGCGTTGCTTTGACCGGCCCTCGAGTGTTGAAAAGTTGACCGCTGACTGGGTGATGTGTCGTGCAAAGTGGGTCCCTTAGCGGGTCCGGGGGTACGACCAGAATAGGGTATGAACAAATATAGTACTGTAAGTTGTGTTCTAATGATTCGCCTATTCCGTTTAGGGTAAAGCTAAAGACTTTTCGATAAGGATAAGTTAGCTGCGGATTCAGGTAAGGGATTCTATCTGAACCCTGGGTAAGGACTTTAGTCTAAACCCTTATTTTGATAACCCGTGGTCGTAAGTACTCATTTGATTACTTATGGCTAATGCCAAACTCTGAATTGTATATTGATATCAGATGTTCTTGCCCATAAAACCCTAATATTAAACTTGAATCGATTATTTGAAAATCTTGTAATACTCGCCTGTTATTGCGTGCTGAGAAAATTTGATAATTGTTTGTATCCGTTCTTTTGAATTTTTATGCTTAAATTCGATAATTATTCACAATCGTTTTTGCTGTTTATTTGTGATTTTCTTCTTAAATTCCGAATGATGGCTTACATCAGTATGTTTAATGTGATTAGAACTCGAATCGATTTCATTGATTGAGCTTATGTGAAAGCCCATTGATATTGTTGATTTTTTCATGTTGACCTGAGTTTCCGTTTTGTGGGAGGGCGTAATAAGACTGGTTTAAATCCTGTAGGAAAAGTAGGCTACTACCCAAGTTGACTAGTAATTATTTTGGTACATCATGCATGTGTACACTTTCAACTTTGCCTGAGTGGCACTGTAACTGCTCAGGATCAACGTTGATTTTTTATTTTATTCGTACCATATCTACCATGATTTATGCTTGGAACGAAATTCCTTGACAAGTCATCAACGTATCATTTGAAATGATTTGTGCTTGGTTGAAATCCTTTGAGAAATTCAGCGTATTTTGGAAAAAACTGTCTCACACTACAAGAAATAAGGTTTTTAGCAACGGACTTTTAGTGACAAAACAAATTATGTCGCTAAAAAAAATTTCAGTGACGGGAAACACTGTCGGTAAAAGTCCCTCGGCAAAACTTTTTTCTGACGAAAAAATCTGTCGGTAAACAAATTTGGAGAGGGACTTTTATTAACGGAAGTTACCATTGCTAAATATTTTTAGAGGATTTATAATTTTTGATGGTTTTTTTTTTTAAAATTAAGCTATGGAAAAGTACCGTCGCTAAAATTTGTGTCGGTAAAAATGGTAAAAAAAGACTTTTACCAACGGACTTTTAGTTACAGAATACTCTATCGCTAAAGGTCTACCCTTAATTCACACAGACTCTTTCTTTCTCTCTCCCCGTTTCTCTCTATGTCCATCGTTTCTTTCTCTGTCCTCGTTTCCAGCCACCGGCGACCAACATCTGACAACACCCCCGTCCTCCCCCTACACCACGCCACGTCTGGCGACACCCCCGTCTTCCCCCCAACTCCACGCCACCTCCGGTGACCCTCACTGCCTCAGCACCTCCGGCCAGATCTACAACTCCGGTACAGATTTTAAACTTGTCTCAATAGTTTGCGTTCTTTTATTTTGATTTATTGCTTTACATCCATTAAAGCAAGTTTATATTGATTAGTCGATATTAAGGTGGCCTGCACTTGTATATATTGCTCATTATGTATGAAAAGTACTTTTGCTATATGCCTATATCTTCGACTTGCTGAGATGTTGCAAGCTTAAAGAGGGCTATGGACGTGTATGATATGATCTCTTGAAAATGAACATGTAAGTCTAGGGTCAAGTGTCATGTTTAGGGACCTAGTCAAATTGATGAAGTTGCAATAGGCAGAAGCCAAGATTTCCTATGAAGTCAGTATTTAGATGTTGTGAATTAGATTTTAAGGTTATATTGGACTACATAAGTGTTCAAATTTTAGATGTTCTTATATTATGGGTATTTTCTAATTTAGCTCTAGATTAGGTTTTGAAAACTTTCCTATTATAAGCAATCTTGATTTATTCTCAGATTACTCTTGTTGATATTGGGAGTTTGTCTAAACACCACGTGTGTTTCTTTGGGCCTCTCCCCTCAAATCAAGCGCTTAGGCTTTTACGAGTTGATTTAATCCTTGTTTAGAGGTGTGATACCTACATCAGTTTCGGTATCAGAGATGAAACAATCCTTCTTTTGACCTGATATAAACTTCTAGCATTAGGGAACAAGCCCTGCAAAGATAACCAGTAAATAGGCTCCAGTTATAGGTGAAGTGTTCTAAAGAAGTTACAGTTCAACTGCACTAATTTGAGATAAAGCTTGACTATAAACCATAATATTAGGCTAATATAGGACTTAGTTCTAGTCAAGTTGACCTATGTAAACCATGATAAGTATAACTTGACTTAAATCTTTTTTTTAATACAACCATGATAAGTACAACTAAGTTTGAGAATGAGAATAACCAAAATTGTATCAAATGCGCCATCAAAATTTATTTCAACACGTGCCCTTAGTATTTGCAACAAAATTCAGCATTTTGAGTCTTTAATATCAAGTTTATTTTCATGTATAGATATGTTTCCCTATCCAACTGTGACTTTAACAGCAAAGTATCTATACAATAATGTACAATATACTATCATGATAAGAGGACTATAGAAAAACATAAGAATTGGTCCATAGCTTGAGTGTAATATTATACTGAAGCCTAATATAATGATTTATACATACTAGCATGTAATTGTAAACTTAAAATAGAAAAGGCAATGACAAGAAGAATCTGGGATTGTGCAATTCCTTCGTTTTAGTCTTAAAAATAAGATTTTAGTCGGAGTTAAAGTTTTTAGTTGAAGCAAAAGTTTTTAGCCAAAGCCAAACTTTTTAGTCAAAGCAAAAGTTTTGAGTCGAAGCAAAACTTTTAGTCGAAGCCAAAAATTTTCAGTCGAATGAAGTGGCGTTTTTAGTCGACTAAATTCTTCAGTGTCTCTTCTCACTAAGTTTTTAGTCGACCAATTTCTTAGAGTAATTATTTCAGTCGAATCAATCTTCAGGCTTTCCCTTCACAATGGTTCATTTTCTTCTCTAGTATAAAAAGGGATCCTTGAGAGCATTTAATACACTTCTTGCGAATCCTTTTCAATACTCTCTCTAACTCATCTCAAAACACTCTCTCATCTTGTTTTCTAATTCTCATCTATTCTCTGTTGAGTGAGTTCACCTTTGAGATAGTTTATTATAAGCTTCTTAATTTGGTTCTTGGAAGAATATAGATCTTCCTACCTAAGAAGGCTTAGTCTAAGATTGTTCATTGTAACATCTACTCAAGAAGGAGTTTGTTTATTGTATTCCAATTGTAATTCTCTTTTCATTTGTAAACTGTTAGAAACCTTGGAAGGGTTTCAGAAATTGTACTATGGTTTGAGCTAGCACCCGAAGCTAGCTGGTTAGTAAAAGGCTCGAGTAGGTCTCCATTGTGTGGAGTGCTCGGGGTCTAGACGTAGGCTGGTGGGGCCGAACCAGTATAAATCTCTGTGTTGAATTCTTATTGTTATGTTTGTCATTACTTTGTAATCTCGTTTTTATTTTATACTCAAAAGTTGTAAAATAGCTATACACCCCCCTCTAGGTGTATTTAGGGACCTACAAGTGGTATCAAAGCCGTGTGTTCTGGTATTCTCTTTTGACTTAATCGTCTAGAGCTAAAGATCGCATTATGAAAGATGGATCAGCAATCATCAGACCACCCTTGTTGAAGAATGACAACTACAGCTACTGGAAAAATCGCACGAGAAATTTCTTGAGACAGGATACACACGTGTGGTATGTTGTAGAAAATGGCCCTATAATTCTGATGAAGGATGGACAAGATGGATCCAAATTCCAAAAGGAATTCTCAAAATTGACGCTCATGAGGCAGAACTTTTCTCCGTGGATGATAAAGCCAAGAACATTATCAGCTGTGCCCTTGACATGAATGAGTACAATCGTGTCTCAGCATGTGAGACGGTTAGAGAAATGTGGAGGTTGTTGGAGGTCACTTATGAAGGTACAAATCAGGTGAAAGAGACCAAGATTAACATGTTGGTCCAGCAGTATGAGGCCTTCAAGATGAAGGAGCACGAGTCCATAAATGAGATGTACTCCAGATTTACACTCATTATAAATGGACTAAAGCTTTTGGGTAAAATCTACCTAGAAAAAGAAGTTGTCCGTAAAGTTCTCAGATCTCTTCCAAAGAGATGGGAAGCAAAACTCATAGCCATTCAAGAGGTAAAGGACTTAAATGTACTGAAGCTGGAAGAATTGGTGGGTTCTCTAATGACTCATGAAATTACGATGGAGATTCATGACGAAGAAGAAACCACCTCCAAGAAGAAGAACTTAGCTCTTAAAGCTGACACCTCTCATTAACCTGCAAAGAGCAATGATGATTCTAATCCTGAAATGGCCCTCATCACTCAGAGGTTCAAGAAGTTTCTCGCAAGCAAGCGAGATGTGAAGATCAGGAGAAATCCTACAAACCAATTCACATTAAAGAAATAATAGTGATTGGAATGTAAAGGAAAATTATAATGCTTGTTATGAATGCTGCAGAACTCGGCACATCAAAAAATAATGTCTGTAACTCAAGAACAAAACTGCAAGCAGCAACAGTCGAGACTTTAAAGAAAAGAAGTTCAAGCCCTGGAAAGCCCTGCTGACTTGGGATGACTCTAATGAAAGTGACAAAGCAACTAGCGAAGATGCTGACATAGCTCAACTTTGCTTCATGGCCAAGGATGATCACTCCGATAAGGTAATCTCTGAAAATCTTGATTATGATGAACATAAGTCAGCTTTTCTCGAACTCAGTGAAAATCATAAAAAGTTAAAAGTTAAAAATGCTAATATAAAAAAAATAAGGCTCTTTCTTTGATAAATACTATTGAAGAGTTAGAAGGTGAAAAGGAAGAGTTGGAAGAAAAAGTTGAACTTTATATTTCTGAAAATGTTTCTTTAAAAAATAATCTGAATGCTTCTAAGAAGGAAAATTCTTATTTGTCTTCTGAAATCCAATCTCTCAGAGGAGTAAAAGCTCCAGTTGAAAACAAATATTTAAAATCTCAACTGGAAGAAATTTCTACACAAAAAATGAATTTAGAAAAGGAGATTGAAGATCTGAATTTTACTCTTTCAAAATTTACCCAAAGAAGAGAGAACTTGGGTATGCTTTTGGGAAGACAAAGATGTGGTTTTTGAGAAAAGTGGAATCGGTTATAATCCTTGAAAGAAACAAAAGGATTACAAAAATTTCTTTAACAAAAATTTAGCTTTCTGCTCTCCATTCACACTCTGTACAGTATGTAACAAGAAAGGACACTTAGTTAAAAATTGTCCTCTTAATGCTGTCAAACATCAGTCATTCTCTTCTATTACAAAAAATAAAATTAAACAGGTTTGGGTGCCAAAAAATCTTATTTATCTAATCTTCCAGGACCCAAGAAAGTGTGGGTACCTAAAGGAACGAAACCAGAGTCTATTGTAGATATGCTTGAAAGCAAGGGTAGATTCCAACAAATGGATTCTCAACCGATGTTCAAGGCATATGACCGGTGATCACTCACTATTCTCTCATAGCACTCCGAAGAATGGAGGACTTGTTACCTTCAGAGACAACTCAAATGGGAAGCTCATCGGTAAAGGTAAAATTGGCACCGGTTCCATATCTATCGATAATGTATCCTTGGTTGACGGTTTGAAGTTCAATTTGATAAGCATCAGTCAACTGATCGATAGTGGTCACAAAGTTTAGTTCGAAGGCGATCAATGCCTAATCAGTCATGCCTCAGATGGAGGTATCTTGGTTGGTAAGAGAGATGGTAATATCTATACTCTATCTTTTGATGCATCTAACTCTTCTCGTGAAGTTTGTCTTTCTGCTCAACATAATGATATTTGGTTATGGCATCGTAGATTAGGTCATGTTCATATTGATCTAATCAAGAATCTTCTCTCGAAAGAGCTTGTCAGAGGCTTACCAAAGTTAAAGTTTGTCAAGGATAAGGTTTGTGATGCCTGTCAATATGGTAAACAGTCAAAAACATCTTTTCAAGCCAAATATTTTGTTTCTGCCTCTCGCCCTCTTCAACTCTTTCATTTAGATCTTTTTGGTCCCACGAGAAATGTCAGCCTAGGTGGAAAATTTTATGCATTCATCATTGTTGACTACCTGGGTTCTTTTTCTAACTCATAAGGATGAAGCGTTTGAAAATATTTCCAGTCTTGTTAAGCAGCTTCAAAATGAGAAGGAGTTGAAGCTTGTAAAAATTCGAAGTAATCATGGCGGTGAATTTGAAAATTTTTATTCCTTTTTGTATTCAAAATGGCATTTCACATGAGTTTTCTGCTTCTCGAACACCCCAACAAAATGGGATTGTAGAGAGAAAGAATCGAACTCTTCGAGAAATGGCCAGAACCATGCTTCATGAAAACTCCTTGCCAAAATATTTTTGGGCTGAAGCCATCAGCACTTCCTGTTACAAGTTGAACAGGGTACTCATTAGACCTATTCTTGACAAAACTCCTTATGAGCTTTTCTCAAATCGAAAACCTAAAATCGATTATTTCAAGGTTTTCGGTTGCAAATGTTTTATTTTGAATAATCGTGAGAACTTAGGTAAGTTTGATACGAAGTCTGACAAGAGAATATTTCTTGATTATTCATGTAAAGTATTGCATATAAGAATCTATAACCATAAAACTCTGGTAGTTGAAGAATCTATGCATATAGTATCTGAAGAATCTAACGTTGAAAAACCAAGTAAGACTGCAGGTGATGATAGTGAAGAACTCTCTCCGGACTTGAACAACAAACTTAATGTCTCCTCAACTGAGGGAGAGTGTTCAACATCTTCTCACAACAGCGGTGATGAGACTCAGGCACTTCCAAAAAGCTGGAGATATTCCTCCAGTCATCCATTAGAACAAATCATAGGTAATGTGGAATGCGGAGTTAGAACACGATCTACGGTAAATCTTTTTTGTGCAGATTTTGCTTTTCTTTCTCAAATAGAGCCTAAAAATATTTCAGAGGCTCTAAAAGATCCGAGTGGATCCTTGCCATGTAAGATGAATTGAATCAATTTGAGAGAAGTAATGTTGGACACTAGTTCCGCCTCCTGTTCAACAAAAGGTCATTGGCACCAAGTGGGTTTTTCAGAACAAACTTGATGAGGATGGTCATATTGTTCGTAACAAGGCTAGACAAGTTACTCAAGGATACAATCAAGTCGAAGAGATAGATTTTGATGAAACCTTTGCCCCTATCGCTCGACTTAAAGCTATCCAAATGCTTTTGGCATTTTCATGTCATATGAACTTTAAAAATTTTCAAATGGACATGAAAAGTGCCTTCTTGAATGGGGTAATACAGGAGGAAGTGTTTGTTAAACAACCTCCTGGTTTTGAAAATGAAAAATATCCCAATCATGTTTTTAAGTTGACAAAGGCATTGTAAGATCTTAAACAAGCTCCTCGAGCTTGGTACGATCGTCTTAGCGGCTTCCTTATTGATCATGAATTCTCTCGTGGGAAACTCAATCCTACTCTTTTTATAAAAATTCGTAATTCGCACATTTTAATAGTTCAAATTTATGTTGATGACATTATTTTTGGTGCCACTAACAATGATCTATGCCAACAGTTTGCTGAGAGTATGAGCAGGGAATTTGAGATGAGCATGATGAGAAAACTTACCTTTTTTCCTTGGACTTCAAATCAAGCAGTCAAAAGAAGGAATTTTATAAGTCAGTCCAAATACACACGGGAGCTTTTTAAAAGGTTTGGATTGGATAATGCTAAACCTAGAGGTACCCCTATTTCTCGTAGCGTTAATCTTGTCAAAGATGAAAATGGTAAAGATGTAGATAACAAACTTTATCGTGGTATGATTGATAGTTTGCTCTATCTTACTGCTTCTAGACCTGACATAATGTTTAGTGTATGTATTTGTGCCCGCTTTCAAGCTTGTCCCAAAGAATCTCATCTTACTATAGTTAAACATATTTTTAAATATCAACTTTAAATTTAGGCCTTTGGTATCCACGTAATTCCTCGCTAGATCTGATAGGTTTTTCTGATTCTGATTATATAGGATGTCTTGTTGATCGTAAGAATACTAGTGGCACTTGCCAGTTCCTTGGCGATGCTTTAGTGTCGTGGCACAGTAAGAAACAAACGTCTATGGCTCTCTCCATAGCTAAGGTGGAATATGTTGTGGCTGGAAGCTGCTGTGCCCAAGTACTGTGGATGCGTCAAACTTTACAAGATTTTGATGTCTCAATAGACCATATTCCTATTATGTGCGACAGTAGCAGTGCTATTGATATTAGTAAAAATCTTGTTCAACACTCGCGCACTAAGCACATCGATATTCGTCACCACTTTCTTTGAGACAATGTTATGAAAGGATTAATAGAACTCAAGAAAGTTGGTTCTGAAGATCAACTCACCGATATCTTTACCAAACCTTTAGTTGAATCCTCTTTTTGTTCTCTTCGTCGTCGCTTAGGAATGTGTGATCTTAGCTAAATCTTTTTCATTCATCTTAAATCTTTCCAGTCGACCAAAAATTTTCTCTTCGTCTTAAATCTTTGCATCTAATAGATTTAGTTGACTGAAAAGTTAATTTTCATTCGACTAAAAATATTTTCAGTTGACTGGAAACATCTTTTACCTTTGGAAATCTGTGATTTAGTCGACTAAAAAGTCAATTTTCATTCGACTAAAATCCTTTCAGTCGATTGAACACCTTTTTCAGCTTTTGCAATCTGTTGGATTTAGTTGACTGAAAAGTCAATTTTCATTCGACTAAAATCTTTGTAGTCGACTGAAAATGATGTTTCAGTCGACCAAATCTCGTCGTCTATATATAGCCCACCTTTTTCCCTTTCACTTTTTATTGTTACCCTTTTCACTGTTCCTCGTCCAGTTTTTACAGACCTTTGCTTTTCCTCTCTCTCTCTTGCCCACTTGTCACTTAGGGCCCACATGGACTCAAACCCACGCCCTCGTAGTCACCAACGTCTTGTAATTGACACTGACGATGAATCCGACGTGGTTCCTCCACCTACTACTATTGCTCCACCACCACCTTCCACACGTCGCCGCACTTGTCAGAAAACTACTGCTGCTGCACGATCATCGTCCTCTGTATCTGCTCAACGGTCGTTTGCTATTCCGTCCCCTTCAGGTAATGTTGCTCCTCCTCTTCCTCCTACTGCCTCTTCTTCCTCTGCTTCTCTTCCAACCTATCCGCCACTTACCTGCCCCTATATTTCTCCTACCCAAATACTTCACATTCCCCATTTTTTTGAGTCAGTCGACGACCAAATCAACTATTATATAAATTTTGTCAATCGGGAGGTCGTACCAGGTCATCCAAGTGATGTCAACCTAATGACTCTACTTGGTCTTACCGGTCTTTTTGACTGAATGTGATTCTCTCTCCCCCTTCCGTGTACTACCCCTGGTCTTGTTCGAGTGTTCTATTTGAACATGCATTTTAATGCTCTATCCTCCACCTTTTTGACCACATATGTTAATGGGGTCCACATCCCTCTCGATGCCACCACATTAGCCCAAATACTCGGTTTTACAAACTAATCCTCCACCATTGTTTTCCCCCCGAAACACGTGGTGCACCACTAGCCTCTTTACCTCACTCCAACAAACACAAACCCTTTTAGGAGACCCGTCCATTTTTCGACCCCGCAAATGTAGTTTAGGTGACGTGTCTCCTCTTCATCGTGTCCTCCATTATATTCTCAGTTATAACCTCTCGGGCCGTGCACTCTTTTGCTACTTTTTCATACCTCGACATCATTCTTCTCACCCACTTAATTCGGGGTTCTCCCTTAAACATTGCGGGCATTATAATGCTCGTAATGGATGCCCAGAAAAAGAATCCTCTGCTAATCTTCCTTTTGGTCTAATCTTAACCCGAGTTTTTGAACATTTTCATGCCCCTCTTCCTACATCTATCTCAGAATGTATCTCTATTCCGAGTCATCATATTCTTCACAAAACTTTTCTTCGTCGTGCGTGATTCGCCCTTTGCACTGACCTCACCACTGACATTGTATCTCTTAAGCAGATCACTATTATTGACACCTCTCATACCCGGTCAGTTCAGGTTCTTGCTCCTGCTCTCGCGCCTGCTCCTGCTCCCACTCCTACTCTTGCTACCTCCCTTGCTCCTGTAGTTCTCCTACCCAAACCTTTTGATCCACCCCCACCACTTGCTCCTTCTCAGTTCATATCCCCTGTGCCTACTGACCCATCTCCCTCTATACCATTCCCTTCTTTCGACCCTTCTTCCTCGGTACCACCTCTGCCCACCCCTCCTCACCCTTCTGATCCCTTCTTCAGCCCGCTCAATGACTTCTCCAACCTTAATTTTGATGAGTTCCTATCCACCAAAAACTCTAAACTTTCTGAGCACCTTTCTCGTCTCTCCACTTTGATTCAGTTAATACTTGAATCGCAAACCACCTTAGCTGCCTCTGTTACAGCCAATCACACTGCCCTCCTTTATGAGCTTGCTGCTCTTCAGCAGTCGGTTCAGCACTCCTCAACCCAGCTTCTCTCAAACCAAATAGACTTTCACTCTTTTATTAACGAACTCACATCTAACCTTTCCTCTCTTTCTTTCAACCATACTCCAATCCTGGAGAGTTTGACTCGGATGCAACATGATCTTCACCGACAGCAAGAAGTTTCCCTTTAGGCTCATCGTTGCTAGGCCTATCTCACTACGAGCATTCTGACTGAACAGAACCACTACCTAGCACATCAGATCTTCGATTAGGCTCATGGCTTTAGAGTGACTCGTCCAAATATCTTTCCCTCTCGACACACCGACACTGAAGGGGAAGAATGGTTCTTCAACCTGCATCTCCCGTACAACCCTTCGATGCCGCGCTCTCCTCGTGTCGTCGAAGGACCCATAACCGCTCCGCCGCCTGCTAATCCATCCTTTTCTGCCCAAGGTGCTCATTGATCTGCTCCACCACCTACTAATCCATCCTCCTCTGCACAGGGTGCTTGCCGCTGTCGGCCCTAGATGCTTTCTTTTTTAATCCTTTGATTGTTGTATTGGCTGCCCCTCTTTTTGATTTGACGAAGGGGGAGAACAATTAATTATTGATCATTCTTTGTACGCATCTTTTAATAATTTTTTGTTTGACCAAGGAATGATCTTGTCTTTGTTTGATTGTATGTTCATATAATGTTAGTACTAATGTTGTCATCGTAAAAAATGGGGAGATTGTTGACTTATCGATTTTGATGATTCCAAATTTATTATCTATAACATTAATCTGACAACCTTATTAAGATAAACATTTCAAGTTTTTATTTAATCAAACAAAGACAAGATCATTCCTTGGACAAAGCTTGAACTTGGACTTGGATTTGGGATTCAAAGACTCGGACTACATTGAAGATGGAAGAACCTGTAGTCTATTTTATCCCTTTTTAGCATTTCTAAGTCTTTCTTAAAAGATCTCACAGAAATTCAAGTAAAGAACCAAAATTGAATGCTTCAGTCGAAGGCAAACAGTTTGCAGTCGACTCAATTGTGCAGTTCTTTCGTTCTAGTCTTAAAAATAAGTTTTTAGTCGAATCCAATGTTTTTAGTCGAAGCTAAACTTTTAGTCGAAGCCAAAGTTTTTAGTCGAAGCCAAAGTTTTTGGTCGAAGCAAAGTTTTTAGTCGAAGCAAAACTTTTAGTCGAAGCCAAAAGTTTTCAATTGAATGAAGTGGCGTTTTCAGTCTACTAAATTCTTCAGTGTCTCTTCTCATTAAGTTTTTAGTCGACCGATTTCTTAGAGTAATTCTTTCAGTCAACTCAAAATTTATGTTTCAGTCGAATCAATCTTCAGGCTTTCCCTTCACAATGGTTCATTTTGTTCTCTAGTATAAAAAGGGATCCTTGAGAGCATTTAATACACTTCTTGTGAATCATTTTCAATACTCTCTCTAACTTATCTCAAAACACTGTTTCATTCAAAACGACTTTTCCATAAGCAAAGTCACTAAAATAATCTTACTGTATGTAAATTTACTTCAAAATACCTCTTATAGGTAAAATTACAAAAATACCCCTTCGGGGTGGTTAATTACCAAAACACCCCTGGGGGTTTCCGGCATCAAAAAAATCTCTTAAGCCGCTATTTTAAATATCCTGGCGTTATTTCTGGCCTAAAAAGTATTTTAGAAATTTTTCGCCCAAAAATTCCGAACCGGTGTCCGGACCGAGCGCTAGAAGGCCAGTTTCGCGAAAAATACATATCAGCCTCAAAATGGCCCAAAATTTTAGAATATGAATCATATCAGTAGAGTTTCCATAAAAATTTCAGATTAAAATAACTTAGTTTACTAGGTTAATTAATTTGATAAATTTCTTTAATCGATACCCCATTTTAGCGCCCTTTGCGGATCCCAAAAATTCCCAAAACATTCCAGAGTGTACGTCTTGTGAAAATATTAGGGGTTACAGTTTTATACTTTGTCTAATTTTGGCCCTAACTATTTATGAAAATTCGTGGGAAAAACTGCCTAACTAATTTCATATATTTAGTGACAATAACAAGTACTATTCAAATCACACACCTACTATTTCACCTTATTCACACCTACTTCTCTTCTCCCACCTTCAGCCGAAGCACATGGCTGCTTCAACTCAACATACACCCATTGGTTTGTCCTCAATACACTAGAAGACACCTACGTGGACTACTTAACATCCACTACATAATTCAAATACAATTACACCTCCTTACACCAACCCATACACACGGATTATCACAATTACACACACCCGCACACCAAGAACACACACAACTCTTCCTCGGGCACACTCAAGCTACTCATAATCTCACCCAATTCAATTCTTACATAACAGTAATCCCTCCAAACACAATATCACATCAAAATCATCCACCATCCACCTCCTGCGCATGAAGAACACACACTCACACATGCGGTATACCCATATGCTCACTCACAGTGTTAAAAACACACTCACACAGAGCTAAGATTATATCTAAATTGATACATAGGTAAATTATAAACTAATTAGGAATCACCTTGAGAAGATTTGCCCGAAACCCCTCTCTGTTCCTTCTTTCTCTGTGTCTTCTTTTTTTTCTTCTCTGTTTTCTTCCAGCGTGCACTATTCACGACTTTTCTTATTTTCATTTTGGCCCCAAATTTTCTTTCCTTTTAATTTAGCTTCTCATTAAATAAAATTAAAAAAAATCAGATTAGTCACCAAAACCAGGTGGCCCTTGTACATAATCTGGTTCCTGAAATTTTGACACCAAGACATCAAATTTCCAATTTTACAAAATAATCTCTCAAGTTTTTTTTCCAAAATTACGAAAATGCCCCCAAAATTTTGAAAATTACATTTTTATCCCAAAATTCTTTTAAGTTCCTATACACTACTAATACTCGAGCATTATTTAAATTTAACGCCCGTTTATTTTTCGGAGCCCAGATCGTATTTTTAACCGCCTCCCGAAGTTCGGGATACTACAGATCTCATCCTCGTCCAACGGATGCCAAGGAGCCGGTGTCTATGGAGGGGCATCAGGGGGTGAGGATGCTCTTATCACGGCACAAGCAGTCGTGCTAGGCAAGCTGCGTATGCGGCTTTTCGGCCGATTGACGACCTTGGGCGTATCCAGCCATCGCTTTAACGCCCCTGTACTCGCACATGTACTAGTGGATGCTGATGGCTGTCCGGATTGCTACTCGGACCCCCTAAGCTATTCATACGAGGCCTGCAAAAATAGTGATTTAAAGATATGTTAGGGCATTAATTAACGCAACAGAGATGCCCTTTTGACTGCAGCCTATATACTTAATCATGTGCCTTCATAATCAGTCAAATTCACCCCATATGAGCTTTGGAATGGCCAAAAGACAAATTTGGATAGCTTGCGCCCATGGGACTCAGTATGTTATGTTCACAGTACTTCTCATAAGTATGAGAAACTAGGCTCAGAGCTAAAAATAGTATCTTCTTAAGGTATTCTAAAAACTCTAAAGGTTAAGTGGTGTATTGTGAACATCCAAAGGTTAAGTGGTGTATTATGAACATCCAAATGATGGAAAGACTGAAATATAATCTCGTGATGTCAATTTCATATAGCGTGATTTTTCGAGCATTAGAGATGTAAGTAAGAATCTTGACCTCTATGAGTCAGAGGAGGTTGACGTCACTTTACCATCTCACACAATTGTATTTGTTCGTCCGTCGTTCAAGGTAGACTTTAGGCAACAGATTAAAAAATTTCATCGTAAAACTTTTAGAGGCGGGGTTGTAGGCAATGGAATTTTAGCGACGGTTGTCCGTTGCTAAAACTATTAGCCAATGGATATCGGACTTTTAGCGACGGAAGTATCCGTCCCTAAAATCCTTTTTCTTGTAGTGGGGATTCTTAGCTAGACATCCTACAACAAAAATGAAAATAAAGGTTGTCAGATAAAAGGCGTAATATATCTCCCTTAGACTATCAACGAGTACAGCGCTCTCAAACCCCTTGTATAATAAGTCCAAACCCTATTCTCCAAGCAAAGGTGGGGAATTAGTTTCCCATCCGGTTGTCGCTGAGGATATTACAAGTGACCTTCAACCTAAGGGGAGCATCCCAGACAGTAGGAGCACACCACCAAGACCATCAGGTCAACAAGATTCTCAACTGCATAAAGGTGCACGAGGAAGAGTTCCACATCGTCATTTTGAGATTGACAGAGAAATTCTTATGTGCACTCCAACTGATGAAGATGAGCCCACTTCTGTGAAAAAAGCCTTATCTTCATCTGCTGGTAATAAGTGGATGGCTGCAATGAAGGATGATGTCTGGGAGTTGGTTGACCTTCCACCAGGGCACAAGACTATTGGAAACAAATGGATTTTAAAAGTCAAGCGTATGGCAGATGGGTCAATTGACAAGTATAAGGCACATCTTATGGCAAAAGGCTATACCCAACAGTAGGGTGTGGACTATGAAGACACATTCTCCCCGGTGGTGAGATTTGCTTCAATTTGCCGATCCTTGCTATTGTCACTCGGCATGATATAGAACTTTTTCATATGGATGTTAAGACTGCGTTTCTCAATGGAGAACTAGATTAAGAGATTTACATGGCTCAACCTGAGGGTTTTGAAGTCAAGGGACAAGAATGCAAAGTTTTCAGTCTTAAACGCTCTATATATGGTCTCAAACAGTCGTCTAGCCAGTGTTACTTTAGATTTCATCATGCCATTACCTCTATAGGTTTGGAAATGATTGAACAAGACCATTGCATTTAAATAAAATGATCCAAGAAAAGTATTTAAATCCTTTCTTTGTATATGGATGACATCCTTTTAGCTGGGAATAACATGAGTTCTATTGTCGCCACTAAGCAGTGGTTCTCCTCAACTTTTAAGATGAAAGACATGGAATAAGCTAATTATGTGCTCGGAGCTAAAATCATATGTGATCATTCAAAGAGACTTCTCAGTTTGTCTCAAGAGACATACATCAAGAAAGTCATTGAACGATTTCGTATGCATAACTCAAAACCCATAGACACTTAAATGGACAAGGCATGTACTTTAGCACAGATTAATGCCCAAAGAATGACAAGGAAAAGAATCAAATGTCCAAAGTGCCTTATGCGACTGCAGCAGGGAATCTGATGTACGCTATGCTATGTACGTGTCCAGAGATCTATTATGTCGTTGGAATGGTGAATTGTTATCAGAGTAATCCTGGACCCGCTCATTGGAATGCAGTGAAGAGGATTATTTGATACCTACGTGGAATCGCTGATCTCATCTTGTGTTATCATGGTGGAGATTTGAGACTAAGAGGATACATCGATGCTGATTGGGGTGGTGATAGAGATGGGCACAGATCCACTTCAGGTTATGCATTCATACTAGAAGGTGGAGCTATCTTTTGATATAGGAAGAAACAGACTTGCATCGCCCTATTCATGATGGAGTCGGAGTATGTTGCTTGTTCAACAGCAGTCCAGGAAGCTATTTGGTTAAGGTCATTCATAAGGGCTCTAGGGGTTACAGCTCATGCAAATGAGGCTGTCACTGTTCACTGTAATAATACAGCTGCCCTAGATTTTGTAAAGGACCCCAAATATCATGGAAAGGCTTAACGCATAAGCCTTCGTTATCACTTCATTAGAACTTTAGTTGCACAAGGAGAGGTGACCATGAAGTATACTGATAGAATGATGGCTGATCCTTTGACCAAGCCTATTGCTAGAGATGTTTTCCTTTCTCACATTAAGAGTATGAGTCTACGTAGGGTTTGATATGTTTATGGCATCTTGTGTACTTGACATTAATTATTATATTTTTCATTCCTTGATTTGAGTTTATTTTTGGATGAATGGATAATCTTTGTGATTACATATACATCATTATTGAGAATGTCACCAGGCTTGAATTGACCCACTCACACGGGTAATTCACCTTGGCGCTAAGTTAGCGAGCAAGATAAAACATAATTATCTTAATCGCCAAGAGGGCGAATAAGATGATACAAGTGGTGATGCAAACATGTCGCCTTAGTTAGAGCTAAGATGAGACCTAAAAAAAGGTAGGTCGATCATAAGTATCTCCACAATTCTATGTGGCCTGTTTACAACAGAATGTGAAATTTTAGGCAGGCACAATGAGAGTGGTTGGGTTGAAAAAATCAGGTTAGGCGCTTGTACAGGATTAGACTCGAATTCATATTACGTATTTTACTATACATTTATGTGACATGCCCTCGTGGGTTACGCCATAACATGCAAATCATACTGCATGTGCTAAATGCAAACCGACAGTGGGACTGATGAATGAATCCTTGCTTCGTCACTGTGTGAGCCATTTGGATTGATATATTTTTTGTCCTATATAGTACCCTTTTCACCTTAGACTATGTCATAAAGAAGATACTCAGTGTCGCTACTTTAGCATGTACCCTTGGATCATGGATGATGTGGTGTTGCGGGGCATGTCTAGGAAAGCGGTTGGGTCTAATTGGAATGACATGAGGGCTTTGGGAAGAAAGTTCAATATTACACCATGTTGTGTGATTCATAGCCCTGGCGACTTTGTCGATTTTTGTTTTGATATAAGTTATGAATACATAACATATGAGAGGTTTAACACTGCTCACTGTGTGGGATTTGAGAATATTTAATTTGGTGTAGTTCAATTATCTGAGGTACATACGAGTTTTTTGGAGTGTTGTATTGTGTTAGTTTGGTGATAACTTAATACAATACTCCTCAACATTGAACATCCTTTCTCGTAGAGGGACTGTAGGATTTGTTTGCCCTGTGGGAGCTGTTAATAAATTGGGTCAGTGAGCCCATTATCCGCCCACTAACAGATAATGTGTATTTGTTAGTCTGGATTATTATAGTTAATTAGAGAATATTTATCTCCAAAGTGTTTGAGATAAATATAATTTTATCTCCTAAGTGTTTGAGGTAAAGCCATCCTCTAATACTATATCTATATAAAGGTTAGAGATATCTCAAGTCATAATATAACAATAAGTCACAAGACAATCCTTCCTTCTATTGCACTCTCTCTAGAGCATCACCAAACTCTAAGATTTGGTTAGTGAACGAAGAACTTGATTCCAGTAGCCAATTTCGTACTTGCGAAAAAGATTAAGCGTGTTGGAGGCTCGTAACAATAAGGATCTTTTATCGAAATTTTCGGATATTACGGTATGTTTTCGAACCCACTTTGTGTTACGTGGAAGGCACGTTTAATTGTTTTCAACACTATTGAAAGATATTGTGTCATCTGAAAGAAGTGATTGATGCTTGGGCCTCCTTTACTGACCGCATGCCTTGGATAGATTGGAGTTCCTGAGCACGGGAAAGAGATTCGTATAGGACTTGCGCACAAGGAAGGAAAAGGTCGAAGAAAATGAACTGCCTTCTCTAAGAAAGACCACAAGAAGGTGATAATTGCTTGGATGGTGAGGCATTACTAAGAACGGCATACGAGACTCCCTTGACACATTACATTATGAGTCGTACCCATCCTCAACTGAGACCCGACTTACTAGGATGGCTTCTAAAACCTCCTGGCTCACTTGATCAAAAGCTTAGCTTAATGCAAATCTTTAATGTTGTAGTAGTGAGGTGCCAGTTTTACAAAGTCTAATATGATTCCTGAGCTCCTAATTAGTATGGTGTTATCTGAGATCTGACTACTAGTTGTAGAAGCATAATGGAAAGTAGCGATTAGAGAGCTCATGACCCTGCCAAGACGACTGGCTAGGACTTTCAAGATGGTTTTGTTAATGGTGTTTTAGAGGTTGATCGTTCGATTATTTGCAGGCATCAAGGGTTCTAGAACGAAAGTCATGAATGTATTAAAGAAAGAGAGAACAAATTTCGTGATTGGATGGCTCATGAATTCTTAACATCATTGTTAAACAATTACGTGGATGCCATCAGGACCTAGGACTTGGGACCTCTAGTGGAAAAATGTCAAGCAGTGGCTTACGAGTTCCATTGAAGAGGCTTGTGCAACAAACATTTTTGTACATCCACAAGAAGGTGCATTTATCATCTCAGAATGCGCACCAAAAGTAGCAGGTCGTGCGTAAAGAAAGAAAGCTCCTAAAATATTCTAGAAAATACCTTTGAATGTCCACGGCGGAGCGATACTACTAGTCCTAAGCACCAACTACACACAAAATCTTGTTCATGTACCGCTAAATCATTGTTAAAGTGGAAAAGTGAGCCTCCTATACCCCTATTGTAGAGTTTTTATCCTAAACTATGCAATTTTAATACTTAATTACCTATTTAACAAAATTTAAAACTTATTTACACACATCATATATATATTTTTAAAATTTTATGTTTCAAACAAATATTTCAAAGAAGAAAACGTGATTTCAAATCACATTATCATTTCCTTTTTCATTTTCACCATAATTTATATATGAAAAACGTGATTCTTTGAAATTAAAAAATATAGTACCCATTTTTCTCCATATCTCTAAGCCAGTAAAATGAAGCCGGAGATTAGCACAAAGATCCGGCTGGAGACCATTACTCACGTAGTTCATTGGTTCAAAAGTGAAAAGCACCTAATTTTTTTAAGTGAAAAGTCATAAATGGTTCGGGATCATAAACCCACGGTGCACGTCTTCGGCGAGAGGGGGGGGGGGGGGGGAGTGAGCCGCGGTACTGAATATTTGGTGCTACCATAACAACTCTTTCACGGTCATGCTCCCTAATATTAGTCGGGATATATGACCCGGGCATTTTGTGTCTGACCAACTGCTTTGGAGAAAGAACTAATCATCATGTTTTTTATTTGAAGTTCACACCACTAGCAGCAGTTGCATGGAAACTTACCGTGCCATATCGAGGTGAATATGAGGTGGTAAGCATTAGAAACGGGTACACTATACTTTGAGTTCAACCATACATTAGATAGCATCTTCTAACACCTACAAACTATAAAAAGCTCCCAGACCCCAAACAGATGAGGAGAAGTGTTCTTTCTGATGATCTAACAATCTAACATCGGACTTTGAAGGACCTTGTTGTCGATGCTGCAATTTAACACTGATCCACAGTTGACAACTGGCACTGTGCCATGTATTTTTGCATATAGCGAACCATCAACCTCAGGTTTTCCGCCATTTCGGGTCATCATAGGCACTGTTCCCCAGGATGAATAACACCAATAAAGGCGTCCTCCCAATTTTACATTAAAATGCAGAAAAGAATCACGAACAGTTTCGGAGTCTTCGTCTTCAACATTTGGCCAGAATAGTGTCTAGCCCGATTGTCTTGCAGACTACATTCAATTTATTAAGTTATCATAAGCAAAGCAATAATAAGCAGATGCTTGCAGAAAATATGTCATTCACAATGAACTTACCAGCATTTCATGGTCCCCTATGATTTCTTCAACCAACTCCCGCAATGGTTTATCAGCACTATTGGGAACAAGAGCTGCAAATACAGCAGGTTCTAATCCTGTATAGACCAACATAATGGTCCCAAAAATCTGTTAACACAATGCATGAAAGTAACATAATGGTCCCAGATTCGAGGACCTTGATACCCAAACAAGCCCAAGCATTTTAATCTGGAGCAGCTGGGAAGGATACTACGTAAGCTAATTAAGAAAATAATTCGACTTAATTGCAGAATTCTCTTAGGTAGGCCACGAATCTCCCTGAGATTCTCTGGGTCCCATCTTGGGAGCTTGTTAGGAGCACGATCCCAGGTGGGCTGGAATTGCAAACTTGAGTAGCCTTAGATTCTTTCCTATCGCTGGCACAGTTTTTCTTATGGTCATCTTCAATATAGGTTGAGGGTATTCAGAGAGAGGGGAAGACGGTGCTGACCAGGCAATGCCAAGCTGTCCTTGGTTCAGTTATTTACTAGGGCTGGTCACTTCGCTGGGAGGCAGAGAGCACGTGGAGTGGGTCTTTCGTAGTCCTTTTGTCACAAAATACATGGCTGTGAGGTGCCCACGTCAGAATCTTATAAGGTCTATCAGTCAAAAAGTTTTGCCCAAGTGTTTCACGCACAATATTAGAATTTCTGTTGAACGAAAACATAGAGGTGCTGGGTACTGTAATATTAAATAAACAACAATGCATGTGTATACATGTATATATCTTATATGCATATAATGTACATCACTAAATTGTAAATTGCATAACAATATAAGCAATATATATTTAGGAAAGCCGCTCAAGCAATATATATTTAGGAAAGCCGCTCCCAACCCAGATTCTTCTTAGTTCTTACACTTCCCTGCTCCTGGTCCCGCCCCCGCCCCACCCCCGTTCCCTCTTCGTGCAACTAAGATTTGAATTACATATAACCTTTTGAGATATGAAATAAATGGAAATTTATTTTAACTTCATTTTAAATTCTAAGTTTGAGAGACAAGATCAAACTGATAGTCTTGCCTGATTGAGGATTTACAGTATTAAAACAGAGGTTCTTCACCAAGTTTTCTTGATTTGATTTCAGCATTTTTCGGATTGTAATTTCATAACAGCTGGGAGTAAAGAATATGATTTACCAGTTTCTGGAAAGGCATCCATGAACATCATCATTTCCTCCCCTGTAAGACCAGATAAGAAGCAAATTCGTGGCAGTTGTCTCGCTAGCTGTAAAGCAGGTGATGAAACCACAGTAGATGAGTGGGAAAATATTTATTTGGTTCAATGAACCCACTTCAATAGGGAACGTGTAACCTCAGAACAAACTTGGGAGAAATCCAAGGAAACAAGGGCATTGCTTACACTACTTCCTCCTCATAATCCTTTGACGCCAAAAACAAGATAAAAAGCACAAATGAGATGTCCCATAAATACTCTTCTCTCCTACTTTCTCTTCATAGACAAGATATCAACCGTAGACGAACTACACAGATATTTAACTGACCAAGCCTTGCCGAGACAATAACATGAAGATGCTTGTTAGATGGTCCTAACTAGAAACACTGCAGTCGTTCAAGATTGGAGACCTGTTAATGAAAAAGCTGAGAGCCAAAATGCAATTTTGAATCGTTACACCTGGCACTAAATGTTCACGTCACAAAAGAGATTACTCATCATCCCCCCACCACCAACCTCTGTGGTTGAGTGAGTAATCAGCCGCGATCAAAAGCTGTAAATAACAATTTTTAGAAGGATATAATTCTTTAACACCCTTGACTACAGAAAGAGCAATAAAAAATGTATGTTATGTGATATGGGTGAAAATTCAAACCCAATCATCATGAGACACCAGCCATGTAGGGACAACTCTTGGTTATGACCAAGGCCATATTGATTAGACTCCTAATTTTTGTTATTAGTCGACCCCAATCAGATGTGAATCATTGCTCATCTAGGATCCCGTTCCAATATGGTAATCACCATATAGGCGGTTAAACCCTAGTAGGAGAAGGTAGCCTCTTCTCTCATCATGATACTCATGCCAGCCCTAGTGTGAGGTAAGCTTTTTGACTCAGTCTACAAGTTCTCATACTCTCTTGAGTTTTACTCTCCCATATTCTGACTGAGGCCTCGAAGATTCCCCGCCGGATCCCCATCTGGGAAGTCTCCATAGTCTGTTTTGTACTTGGCAGATCTGTTCCTGAGTTCTCAGATTCTCTCCTCAACAATATGTAAATATCGATGAATAAAGTGCATTTTATCATCTAATCTCTTGTATTTACTGCAAAGAAGTTGACTAAAGAAAGTATGACCCCCACTTATCACTATTGCTAGACACAAAGATGATTCGATAAATCGCATAGTTTATCTTGTATATAAATGTTATCCAATTATCTTCATTATGAAAATATGTTAGCTTACTTTAATATGACCATCGGGAACTATTTTATAATTTATCAAGATGATGTGGGGAGCTAATTTCATTCCATTTAGGTCGAAAGTATCAACTCAAGAAATTCAGAGTTTCAATCTTTAGGGATATTTTGCCCCTTGGCCACATATATGAGATTAAAAAGGGGGCCCTCGTATGCATATAAACATAACCTAGTAAAAATCGAAAGGAGACTGTATGGAGTAAGGATAAATAAGACACCAGTGGGTTTAGACGTTTAACCTTTTCAGCTTCTACAATGGGTTGTTTTGTATTCATTGCATCCCAAAGCGAGCCAGAAATCATGTCCTCGGTGCAAAAAATAACCTGAAATTCAAATACAAAATCAAGGTTTAGTTTTTAAGAAGGCTTAATTGCATTCCAAACCCTGTGCTTACCAAAATTTGCAGCTAAAACCCCAACGTTTATCAATTAGCTGCCAAAACCCTAGGGTGTACCAAGTGTTGCAATAGTATGAATTACTGATTGATGTAAGAAATCTGTTAGAGAGGAAGGGCGTAATGGTCATTCCATTAAATCTTACTATTCTTTCATATTTCTTCTTCATTCTATTACTGCCCCCAACCCTGGCACCGCCACCAACATTATCGAACATCACCAACGGCCACTAGGAATGCCACTAGCAACAGAGCAGGTTTTCCTATCAACACCCTAGATCTGCAATCACTAAGGTTTGGGGAATTTCGTCAAAATAAACAACAGATCAGGAGATTAATGTGAAAATTCAGAGAAATTTCACCCAAAAGTGCTCTACCATTACCACTATTGCAAAAGACCTCACCGCTGCATCTTTAAAGGGTCGATTACACTCGGCGCTCCTGAGGTTTCTATTTGTAACAAGCGGCTCCATCTATTGAAATAACGCTAAGCTACACCCATTTAATTTTCAGTTCACAGAGTTAATATAATTAACAAAAAGACGGTGATACCCCTCACAACATAATAAAACTACCCAACCAACCCACGACATCACTAACCACCCACCACCGCCACTTCCCCACCACGCACATCCGAAAATCCACCACCACCTCCATAACAAATCCCGTCAAAATCATAGAAAAACACCACCTCTAAATCTCCTACCATAGCTACCTCCCCCACCATGGCCAAATCCCAAAAACCAACCACCACTACATCTTAGATCCCCTACCACCATCACAAACCCCACCATCGCAGAAACCCACCACCACGACTTTCATCCTTTACAAAATCGAACACAGGGAAGTGGGTTTTATGCCGGCGGGGGTGTGTGAGGGGGTAGGGGTGCAGGTAGGGGGTAAGGGACATATACCAGCAGTGATAACAGCGATAGCAGGCCGCGGTGGTCTTACATATCTGTGGGTTTAGGCCTGTGTGTGTGATAGGCAGAAAGTGGTTTGGTGGCTGGTGGCAGTGGTGGCGCATTTAGCGAAGCTGGTGATAAGTCGTGGTAAAGGGTTCAACGGTGGTGGTGATGGAGAATGGTTGGGTTTGTGCGCGCGAGAGAGAGATTGGCAGAAGGTGGTTGCCGATGTATGTGTGGGGGTTCGGCAGAAGCTGGTCGCCTATGTGTGTTCGTGTAGGGGGTGGGTTGGGGGGGGGGGGGGGGACGTGTTTTTGTGATGTGCAAGTGGTTTCCCATCTAAGTGCCAAGGCATCCATAGGAACAGCAGTCACTTCATCATGAACACTCCCAATTGCGCGCGCGCGTGTGATGGGCCATGATGTTTAGGGGTGGAGTTTGGTGGTGGGATGACGTTTGGATAGGCGGAGAGGGATAAGGGTTCGCCGATGGTGGTCATTGGTCTCTGTGTGTGTGTGTGATAGCAAATGGTGTTTAGGGGTGGGGTTTGGTGGTGGGATGATGTTTGGATAGGCGGAAAGGGATAAGGGTGTGCCAATGGCAGTGGTTGGTTTGTGTGGGTGTGCATGTACGATGGGCAGTGGGCAATGATGTTTGAATAGGCGGAAAGGGATAACGGTGCGTCAATGGTGGTTGTTGGTTTGTGTGGGTGTGCATGTATGATAAACAGTGGGCAGTGGTGTTTGGGGATGGAGTTTGGTGGTGGGATGGTGTTTGGATAAGCGGAGGGGTGTATATGGGGGAGGGGGAGGGGGAGTGGGAGAGGAGGGGTGTGCAAGTGTGAGCGATGGTAGTGGTGTTTCTGGGTGGAGTTTGTTCGTGGGATGGTGTTTGTATAGGCGGAGAGGGATAAGGTTAGGTCGCTAGTGGTGGTAGCCAATGTGTATGGGCGTTAGACCTGGCAAACGGGTATACCCGTCGGATTCGGGTAAAATCCGATCGGGTACGGGTAAAAACGGGTCGGGTATAATTTACCCGGGTTTTCCCGGGTAGGATTTTCTTGGAACCGTACCCTACCCTTGCGGGTAGGATATTACCCGCGGGTAAGTTATTAAATTTATGACTTTTTTTATTAACACATTTTTGTCAGAATACTTTTTTCCTTCTATTTGGTAACCACAAAAATTCCAACACAATTATCTCAACTCCTAAATTTCCTAACACAACAAGATCACTATCTTAATAAAAATACCAGAAAATCACTTATAAATTAGTTCCTATGACTGAGATACTAACATAATTATTACATACAAAAAATTAACACAAATTTTACAAGTAGATCTGGAAAAAAAAATTATTTTGTAAGCAATTTTTACTCCTCAGCAGATCCAACAGCATGGTTAAGGCGTCATAGTGGGTATCATCGCCGATGGACACTTCGATCATGGCGTCGGAGCTGATGGGAGATAAACCGGCGTCGATGAGGCGGATCTGGCGGTGGAGCTTGAGAGGGACAATGGGACGCCGTTGAGATCACGTGGAGTAGACTGGTTGTCGCAGATCTGACTGGTGGATGAGAGAGAAAGATGTGGGTGTGAAAGAGGAGTCGTGGGTGACAGAGAGCGGTGTCGTGGGTGGTAGAGAGCGGTGGCGTGGCTGGCAGAGAGCGGCGGCATGTAGTGGATTCGAAGGCAGAGAGAGAGAGAGAGGGCGGCCACACAGATAAGAAGATGAGAATTGATGACAATAATGAAATGAAAACCCTAGCACTTTTTATAGGGAAAAAACGGGTAGCCTAGGTAAACCGCATCCGACCCGGACCGACCCAAAAATTACGGGTCGGTTCGGGTACGGGTCTGTTTTCACGGGTCTTCAAAATAGGTACCCTTACCCGGGTTTTTTGGCCGGGTACGGATCGACCCGCGGGTCCGGTTCTTTTTTTGCCAGGTCTAATGGGCGTCGGTGGCAGTGGCTGAAGTAAGGGGAAGCCTTTGTAAGGACAACATCGATATGTAACAAAAGATTGTATGGTGCCCTAATAGGATGGGCTTTGCGTGAACTTAGCATAGACCACAGGGTGCGTAGTGTAATTCAATAAATAGGGATAACCGTGTGCATTTTTGGGTAAACCTCAGGAGTGCCGAGTTAAATTAATTCATCTTTAAAATGTGTCAAATGATCCAATAAGACCGATTTGCCGACCTCCTCAATGGGAAACTTTTTGCCGCCATCACCGCTTCCTCGTCCGCATTCATTGAAGCGGAAGGCTTTTCAAGAGGCAGTTCGGCGCAAAGGTGATTGTGGCAGTTTTGGGGTAACGATGAGTTTGGTGTAGTGATTGTGATGATTGTGGTGGTGCTAGGCTGATTGCTGTGACAGGTGGTGGTGGTGCTGGTGATGGTGTTAGGCTGATGGTTGAGATTGTGATGGTTGAGATTGTGGTGGTTGTGATGCTTTACGAGATGACACGAACTATTTAGTTAGGTTTTTGATGCTGCAGTAATCCATGTGTTTGTGTATTGAGTTGTGAAGGGTATTGGGTTGGGGTAGTGAAATTTAGTAGCCGTGGCCATGAAGGTGGTTGCCTATGGTGGTGGTGGTGATTATTAAGAATATATATGACGATGAAATGAAGGAGGGAGGAACTTTTTAATTTGGTGGTGCACAGGTGCCTTCCTGTTTGACAGATTCTATGACACCCGTTAGAAAAATCCAAGGGCTGCAACACATGGTAAACCCTAAGGTTTTGGCAGCGTATTGATAAATGTGGGGGTTACATGCAACTTTTAGGAAAACACAGGGTTTGAAGTACAGTCAAGCCTTTTAAGGATCTCATGACACTTGCTATAAATTTTCCCTTCTTCGTTATCAGGCTCCTATAGCCTAAATTTGTAAGCACGTATCATCATACCAAAAGATAATAACAAGTTATGCAATGAAAATACCTCTAAGAATTCACCATCCAACTCTTTCAGTAGCTGTTGTATCTGCAACAGGACAGGCATGTTAAGGAGTGGTTAGGTTGAGGAACAACATTTTGTCGGAGATCATTGCAAGTGGAATCTAAAAAAGGATACCAGCTTGATCTGCAAGCTGTCCGTAAGGTCCTTTGAACTTCGTCAATGGCTTTTAACTACAATGATTTTAAGTGACATGTCCATTCTCAAGCTAAGACACAAAAGAATACTTGAGGCACAAACCCAGCCATGAAACTTTGTTTTGACTTGTGAAAGGATGCAAGAAAACTAAGATATGCTCTGCATATTCTCCCTTTTTGTTGGACTAGTCAAAGTTGTGCGTACACGCAAATGAAAGCAGCAAAACATGTGCTTACCATGCAAAAAGCTGATCAACAAAAAAAAAGGACGTTGAAGATATTCTGCAATCGGCATACAGGAAGGGGGTATATCTTAGCTTGAGAATGGACATATCAGTGCCTTCAAAAGCTCTAGCATTTCTATTGCTAAATGCACCATTTGCACATGAAGTGTAAGTTAACACTATTCTTTTTTAACCATTATTCAGTTCTTGTTCATACTATTATGGAATCCCAGGTAGCTCTCAAGCAGAAAAACGTCATTCTCTTGGGATCAAATTATTCCAAGTCAGTTCCAATGCTAAAAGATAGTGGACCTCCTTGGGCTAAATGAAGTACGACATGACCCGAAAAACCCATCTTTCGCCCATTCACACAAATGTATCAGCAGTATCATGATTGATAATCCATCTAATTTACTGCAGTCACAACTCTGTGAATAGCTTCCAACTCTAGCTCCTGAGAGAGCTACCAAAGCAGGGTTTAAACTTTACAGCTGGCAGAATATGACAGCACCTCACTCCATAAACAGGTTGAGGATGAGGCAATCCTGAATAGTAGACCTTCCCGCCACAATAAGGATCAAGCTAACAGACCGACCTTATTACCGAGCGGGATGTAGAACTGGGTGGAACAAAAAAATATCCCCCTAGACTTCCTAATGCCCTTACAATTACTCACCCAGGAGAGCATCCTAATTACCCTAGATGGCCATGCGTTAATCTCTCTCCAATATTTGCAGGATAACTTACTCCTCAAATGAATCACTATCCTAACTACCGATGACTATTCAGGGAACAGGAGGCATACAATAGTCTAACCCACAATATGATATTCAGCGTGTACACTGCCCCCCCCCCCCCCCCCCCCCAAAACAGAAAAACCCGGCTGCAGTTTCTCTAGCCGCTTCGACAATAAGCAGGATAGATAATGCAGAGATAAAGTGCATTGCAAGGCATGCAAGGACTACTTTTGACAAGGATCAGATATTCCCATAAAGAGACTTTTGCTTTTGCCACCCAGCAAGGCACGTCTCAAATCTCTACACCACTCTATGAAGCAAGCACTCAAACCAGAGACCAGAGACTTTTTCATAGACGGCATAATCAAGCTCTTCCCTAGGTTAATCTTAAGGGCGGGACGAGGCTCCCACCATTGCTGGGGTTGGGAAGGCTTACATATCCACCCCCCTGACCAAGAGGAAGAAATGAGAAGCAGAAACAAAAGGCTGATGGTCATTGACTCATTGTTATAAGCAATAAAACAAATAATTGCAGTAATTGATGCAGTTACAACCGGGCAGTAGTTTGGAATACTAAAATTACCTTTGCAACTTCCTCCACTTCAAAGCCCAAGAACAACAAGGCCTGCCAAAAAAAAAAAGTAGGCATCTTGGATCTCATATGGTTTAAATGTAATACTATCTTCTCATACTAGAGCAGTAGAGAAACTAGTTGCTCTAGATATATGATCAAGACAATATCCTGAAACTATAAGGCTATTCGAAACTTTTGGAACGTAAGGAGTCAAAAGTAATGAACTCGTTTCCTAAAGCCAAAACACATTTCAAAAAGTTTAAGCAAGCATACTAACATTTAGGCCCCGTTTGACAAAATTTTTTTCCCTCTTTTTTTTTTCAGTTTTAAAAACTGAAAAAAAAAAAGAGCGTTTGGTAACCAGTTTTTAAACTGCAGAGTAAAAAAAAAACTCCAAAAACTGGTTTTTTTTTTCACTTTTGGTTTTTTTTTTTCGACCACCACCACCACCCTCCCACCACCGGCAGCCACCTCAGGCGACCACCGCCGGAGACTGCCGCCCGCCGGCAGCCACCTCCGGCCGCCGGCGACCACCGCCGGCGACCGCCGACAACCACCTCCGGCCGCCGGCGACCGCCGGCGACCACCTCCGGCCGCCGGCAGCCACCGCCGGAGACTGTCGGCAGCCATCTCCGGCCGCCGGCGACCACCGCCGGAGACTGCCGGCAGCCACCTCCGGCCGCCGGCGACCACCGCCGGAGACGGCCGGCAGCTACCTCCGGCCGCCGGCCACCACCGCCGGTGACTGCCGGCAGCCACCTCCGGCCGCCGGCGACCACCGCCGGAGACTGCCGGCAGCTACCTCCGGCCGCCGGCCACCACCGCCGGTGACTGCCGGCAGCCACCTCTGGCCGTCGGCCACCACCACCGTCGACCACCGCTACGCCCCACCACCGCCACCGCAAACCACCAAAAAAAAAAAGTCAAAATAAAAGGGTTACCAAACACCAAAAAAAAAAACCTCAAAAAAAAAAGGGGTTATCAAACACCCACTTGTTTTTATAAAAAAAAAAATTTAAGCTGCTCTTTAAAAAACTGCTCTTTAAAAACTGAAAACCAAAAAAAAAATTTTGTCAAACGAAGCCTTAGTGTTAATTTATGCTGCCTACTGCTCAAAGATCGAGTGTTAAAGTATCATAGCATGTCTAAATTAAAATTAATTAACAGTTGTGGCACACCAGGAAAAAAAGGTAATCATCCCTAGGACTTTCTCTTTATCTGGTATGCCAAGAGTAGTAACCAAAGATGGTGCACTTTGAACTTTGAGAGCTTCCTCTATATCTTCCCATGTACTACTTTACCATAAGTAGTATTTAGCTTCAAGCAATTGGGTAGCGATAGCAGGAATTACATGCTTTTGCATAATTAAAGGGGAGAAACAATAACCGATCAGCATATCAATGACAACTAACCAGAACTTACAGGCGGACCAAATTTAGTATCTTCAGCATTCAAAGGAACAAACTTTGAATCTTCAATCAAGTCAGTAGGAAGTCCTATTGCATGACACAAGAAGGAAACTTTTACAACAAGAATTTCTTGTTTTTTTGAGGTAATTTGCGATCATAGTTACTTAAAAGTACGTGTTCTTCAAAAAAATATCAAATCGAAAATACACCTCAACAAATGATAAAGTCCAGCAGCTATTAAAATACCCATTTCCCAGATGCATGAGGCTTTTTCCATTGCGCATTTGGTGAGGATTAATGGTCTTACCTCTTTTTGCAAGCGAAGGCAATGCTAAAGCAATATTGAAAAGAAGCAGAAGCATAACGCTTCGTCATTATGGCATTATACAATGCAAACCCACTTTGATAAATTTGGGTAAGGGTTACAGGGCAGGATGTCAGTATAAATCCAAAGTTGGATATGACACAGAAGGTAAAGGGGGAAGATAATTGTTTTAGTGAGCACAATAAAACTGAGTATAATTGAACCTTTATATAAGCATGAAATAATATAAGAGAGTCCTACAGGAATTAGGAGAGCTATAGATTATTATAGTCTGGTATAATAGGGAATAGGAAGTTCAGATATTAATAAATTGCCTGACAACCCCCCTCAAACTCATGGTGGCGGAGAAGAACAAAACTAGAGTTTGGACGTCAAGTCCGGAGCGGTGTCTTTATGCAAGCTGCATTAAGTGAGATCCAAGTTGAGGTCATGTCATTAAGGTCGTCCAATGCATACGATTCCAGATCCAAAATGACGCTAATGGTCTAAGAGAATGGAGGTCTCCGGCATGGTTCGATAACCAAGGTCCAACAACCTAAGAGAAAGTAGTCCGGGGGGACAAAGCTCAACGACACAATGGAAAAGAGTCCAGCGACACCAGATATGGTGTCCTAGGCGAAGTCCGGTGACACAAACGAAGAGAGTCCAGACATACAAGGTACGGAGTCTCGGGCAAAGTCCGACGAGGACACAAGGAAGGATTCTCGGAGCAAAGTCCGACGACCAAGGTCTCAAGGCGAGGTCCGACGACTAAGGTAAAAGAGGTCCAGAGTGAGAATATGTCCAGTGACCAAAGAAAGGAGGTCCCAAGGAAGATGTTTGACGACCTAAGGATGAGAGGTACCGGGGAAGAAGATGTCCGGCAACCTTAAAAGAAAATGGAGCATGATGTGCAGCACAAAGACAAGGACAAATGAGAATTTTCTTTCTTCCAAAAGGAAAGATGGTGCAAGGTTGATGGAAATATCAAAAGAATTGGGTAAAGCTAGGCCTTGGGCTAATCTAAGAAATATAAGAAAATGGTTTATAGGGAAAGAAAATGGTTGAGATTTAATCAAGTAAGATGGGCCGAACTAAAAGTATGGTTCAGCGGTGAAATAAAGGAGAAATACGGTCAGAATGAAGGCATAAATATTGTTGGGCTAGATGAGCCCGAGCTAAAGAAAAAGTCGGGCTTAAGATCGGCTAAAAAAGAAGAATGTAAAGTAAAGTACGCCTAAAATTTAACTTGGGCCGAACAAGAATAGGTGGGAGAAGTAGTAGCAACAGAAGGACAGTGAGACGGCGGTGCTGGTGGGAAAAGAGCGGTGAAAGGAACGGTGATGGTAGTTTATGTCCATGGTTGTGATTGGTGTCAAGTGAGGTGGTAGCAGAGAAAATGTACTGTGGCAGCGGCTTACAATAATTTAATTCGGCAACAGATCCGAGGTAGATTGGATACAAATGTAAGAGATTAGATTCAAAGTTGAATAGAAGGAAACAAGACAACATGAGAAGGTTAAGATGCCAGCAAACACGGTGGCAGCAGCTATTGAGAACAGTAGCAGTGAAGAGGTTTTTTTTCTTTTTATTTTTCTTTGAACTTTTGTTGGGGATTAAAAGTTGGCGGAAAAAACCGAGGAAGATCAGGGGAGGGCCGCAATTTTTTTGCCTAAATAACTAAAAGAGGAAAGAACATTAAAGATTTAGCTTGGCAGAACTGAAATTCCAAAGCAAAGAATAATACGAAGGAGAACAAGAACACAAGTTGGCCAGGCGAGCCGTAGAAAGCCGTCTGCCGATATAGCGGAAGCATTTACGGACACAGTGGATCGTGCCGCTCTGATACCATCATAAAAAAGGTAAAGGAGGAAGATAATTGTACATAATGGAACTTAGTACAACTAAGCCTTATATATATATATGGGAACAAGACTACAAGAGACCCCTACATCAAAGCTTTCGAATATTCTAGACTTGGTATAATAGGAAATAAGAAACTGACATAACGATATATTACCCGGATAAACTTGAAAAGTATAAAAGAATTGTATGTAATGTCTAACCCTATTGCCAAGCCACTTCGTGCTTTTACCAAAGAATTGCTTGTTTCACGGTAATTGCACCATCTGCTTCTGAAATTAAACACTATTTTGGCGTCATGCATTGGCCTTAGGTCTAGTAGGTTTCTTCCAACAAAGATGGTAACAAGACACATAACTAGCTAAATGCAAAATTGTAGACGAGTAAGAAATGCATCAAAGTTAAGAGAATAAACATGTCAGGCATAATAGGGAAATTGAACGGGGGAAGGCAGAAGGCAGACCTTCAGAAGCTGCCCTTTGGAGATGGTTGAGCTTGAAATGATGGGGCCTTTTAGGCGACCAAGAAGTTGGAAGGTTTGAAAATACAAAGGGATTTGATGCAACTGCAAGCTTTGGAGAGGAGGCCAAGTCGAGGCTCCGAAGAGTGATGAGAGCAGACGCCATCACAGTGCTCTGTTTCTCTCTCTCCGCTTTATCTTCTCCTTGATTCCAAACTGCTCTGTTTTTCCACACAATGAAGGGTAAACTACGCTAACACGTCCTTATAAAAAACAGGGCTGCACAGCCCACGAGACTTCCAGGTGTAAGGAGAACTGAAATACACTAGTTTTCTCTAAACTTCCATAAGCATACTGTCTTATGCATCAAATCCGTGACATTCAACTTAACAAGGGCACAGTCTGGTAGTTATAACAGAAAAATATCGTAAAAATATTTTTTAAACAAAAAATATTGTCACTATAATTTTTTTAAAATAGTGACAAAATACTTTTGATGTCAATTTTTTATTACTAAAATTATTATAATATAAATGTTGTACAGTAGAGGATCTATATCGTACTACATATGTTTGGTCATGTAATAATACTATTTCAGAAGATTTTGTCTTACACATTTATTCTGTGATTTGACTGATGATGAGACTCCAAAAGGTATAAAAATCGTAGTAAAATAACACTAGCTTCTAAGTTAATTACAAAAGAAACTCCTCTCTAAGAGCCTCTTTTCCATGCGTAACACACATGGACACGCGCAACACACACACACATATGTATATATATACATATACATAGAGAGAGAGAGAGAGAGCTCATTCGTTAACCACAAAAGTTGTCTGCGCGATTTGGCTATCCATCCTTAAATCTTTTTTTTTTTAAAATAGTCGTCCGCTACACATGTAAATTTGTCCAAAATGCTTCCGTGTGCTACACAGTGTTGGAGACGACTTTTTGACCTTGACAATTGTTAATCAAAAAGTCGTCTGCCACACTGTGTAGCGGACAGCTTGACAACATATCACATTTTGTCCGCATTCCGTCCGTTACACAGTGTGGCAGACGGAGTGGCAAATAAATCCAAAATTATTTTACTTCCCAGCTCTTTTTCCATTATCAGCTCTTGAGCTCCACTTGCCTCCTTTTTCAACTCCCCTCAAGTTTCAAGTTTCAAGTTCAAGCTTCACTCAAGTAAGGTAAGTCTGTGATCTCAAAAGCTTATAGGTAGAATGGTGATTTTTTTTTATTTTATTGGATGTTTATGTAAATTTTTTTGAAATTATGTTTGTTGTTTTTGGCATGCTAAATCAGTCTATTCATCAATGTAATTTTAATTTGTTATGTTCAATAAATTATATTTTGTAATTAATTTGTATGTCTAAAAAATGTTACAATTTGATAGTTAAACATAATTTTTTTGAGATTATGTTTGTTGTTTTTGGCATGCTAAATTAGTCTATTTATCAAAGTAATTTTTCTTTGTTATGTTCAAGAAATTATATTTTGATAATTAATTTGTTTGCCTAAAAAATGTTACAAATATTATATTTAAACGTAATTTATTTTACATAGGTTTTGTTTCACAATGTCTGATTTCGTGTCAAGCTCGAACATCTCAGTAGATGCTTGTAACATGTATCTAGAGCAAACATTCGAACATTGGAAGAAGCCGAATAATATTTTCGAGCATATTCCTTGAAGATTGGTTTTGGCATTAGAATTAAGACAACTAGAACAAGCAACGTAACAAAAAAATATATGATCTGAGTTCTATGAGTGTCATAGGAGCCAACGCCCAATGCAAAATGAGAAACACACGCATCATGATGATAGTGATGACGAAATGAGATATGCGCCACGAAGACGAGACTTCATTGTGGCACGAATTGCAAGGTCAAGATGTTCATAAACCATAAACCAAAGCAAGATCATTGGGTTATTACTAGCTTGAAATTGGCACATAATCATCCGTTAGTAACGCCTTCGAAGATGAGTCAAATGCATCAACACAAGAAGATGGGTAATGTCGCAATAATACGAGGACCTACCAACATTGTTAATGTTCTTGCTGGATAGGCTGGAAGAATTCAGAATCTGAAATTTAACACACAGACATTCGTAATGCTGTCTGAACCCAAAGACAAGCCGCATATGACATCAATGATTCTCAATCCACAATGAGCCTATTGAAGTGGATACAAATAGAGGACCCGTAATTTACTTACGAGTATAAACTTGACGACGAGCATTGAGTTATCATAATTTTTTGGGTTGACGGTCATTCGAGACTTTCTTATCAATATTTTGGAGATGTTGTGACTTTCGGTACCACCTACCGCAACAACAAGTACTCGATGCCTTTCGCTCTTTTCATAGGGATTAATCATCATTATCACTCCATCCTGTTTGGGTTTGCATTGTTAAGGGATGAGAGCGAGAGTTCTTTTGTATGGTTGTTTAAGACGTGGCTGGAAGTCATGAACAACAAAGCACCTAAAATTATCATCTCCAATCAAGATTTGGCAATGAAGAAGTCTATTACTACTATCTTCCTAGATAATTGACATAACTTGTGCACTTGGCACATAAGCAATAAATACCCTGAAAGTCTGTATCACGTGTATGCAAAGTATCCAGACTTTAAACATGATTTTGACAGGTGCGTTAACAAGTCGTTAACAATTGAGGAATTTGAAAAGGGATGGGAAAAGCTTGTTGAGGATTACTCATTTCAAGACCCTGAGTGGCTCCAACACTTGTATAAAATCAAAGAGTAATAGATCGGCATTTACACGAGAAGGTATATTTCTGCGGGCATGAAAATGATGGGCAGGAGTGAATCTATGAATGCCCTATTCGATAGCTATGTAAGTTTAGCTATGGATTTTAAAAGTTTCATCATAAGTTCCCAAACAGTAGCTGCACAGATATTCGTGAAAGAAAGGGTTGCGGACTTTGCAAGCACATACAAACAGAGAAGAAGGTTACTTGAGACCCCGCTAGAGGTTAATGGTGCAAAAGTATATGCAATACCAAGTAGAGCTGCAAAAATTGGGACGATACATTATAAATAAGGTGGCAGAAAAGTCTACACGTGAATACAATTTATTCGTTGATGAACAACCTCGCCCCGGAGAAGGTGCATAGACTGTATACGGTGAGCCATGACGCAGAGATGGATTCAGTGATATGTGTTTCAAGATGTTTGAGTTCCATGGCATGCTTTGTCGACACATTCTATGGTTTTTCATTCAAAAGAATATCAAGGCAATCTCCGATAAATACGTCATATCGCGGTGGACTAAGGTCGCAACAGGGTGCACGGTATCATTGCCTTTCTAGAGCATCCGTATACTGATTTTAAAGAATCAGAGACGTTACAGTATAATCATCTGGTGACAATGTTCACATGTTTGTCCGTAAAGGGTGCTGCTATAATGGCCAGATATAAACATCTCCACGATATAGCAGAGCAGGAAAAACCCATTGTCGACCAGTTTGAAGTAGCTTCAGTTAGCAATGCAGTTGACACTAAGCCTATGTAGGGATCAGAAAATTATGAGCCGCTTGAGGAAAAAGACAATGACATCGGGCCTTTGGATCAAATCATATCGCAAACGAAATGCCACAAGGGATCTACACGGATGAAGAGCTCTATTGAACAAGTAACTCAGCCTAAAAAGCTTAGAAGGTGTGCATTAATAAAATGACCAACCATGACAAGCGAAACCATTACAAGACACTGGAGATAAGTTCAAGGGGTTTGCAAGACGGGGAAGAAGATGACGCCAAAGAAGATGAAGTTGACCTTTAGTCCACAGACTTTGTAATAATCTTTTATGAGCCATCAAGTCTGTGGACATTGTATTTGAATTATAGACTTTGCAATAATCCTGTTATAATCCTAGATGTTTCTTCATGTTGTGATCCGGATCATCTGTCCTCGTGTAGTGGCTCTCCCTCCGATTGTACTCCCAAGTGCACAGTCGAGGCCACACATTATTGGTTCCCTCCCTATGGTTGGGTGCGTCGACATTAAAGTGTTCATAAGACCATACCTGAGAACAAAGACAAATAAGGGTTGTATCATCAAAATTTATTGTGCACTGACTAATAAAAAAATATAAAAATATACAATTAAAAGGAGTTCTATGATATACCTTCAACAATGAGAGACATGCACATATAGATTTGCAGTTAGATTATATGATATACCAGCAACAATGACAGACATGCACATATAGATTTGTAGTCCGCCCTCGTTGCCTTGTGCAATGCTCGATACAAATATGCAAGTGTTGCTATACCCCAAGCATATTCCCAACCTCTTGCACGTTACCCAATAGAGCTAAATATTTGTATTGAACCGTGTTCTTTGTCATCGTTGGGAATAGAATTTTCTCCATTACCCACAGCAGGAATGCCTTTATGTGCAACACAAGCATCTCCTCCGTGTAGTTTTCCGGCAAAACCTTGAAGGTTTTTACCAACCACTTCAACTTTTTCCCACCACTGCCAAATTCATTCTCAGGTATCGAACCAAAGAAGTCCCTAACAACTTTATTATTTGTTGCGGAAGCCCTAGCGAAAATAACCGGTCGTCCCGTCATCGGTAACCCTAAGATGTACCCTACATCTTCTAAGGTTATTGTCATCCCTCCAAAAAGGAAGCGGAACGTATTCGTTTCACTTCTCCACCGTTCAACAAGGGAACCTATTAAGTTCTGGTCAAGTTGCTGAAGATATTCCCATAAGTAAAAATTTTAAAACCCATTCCACACAGCAATTTTTCTGGGATTTGTTCAATCGCCACTCTCCGAATTGTTCGATTACTTTTACCATAATAAACGTTGCTCTTTCCTACGAATTAACAAAGACTATTTAAGCAAAGCAAAAGGTATACAATGTTCATCAGAGTTAAAAAAAAAAGTAAGTATCTTACTTATCCATTCCAGTTGGATGTACTAATATGGTTTACTTAGTCGTATAATACGGATGGATCTTCTGGTCCGAGGTTAAAGGCCATTTTTCCAGACTGAAATTATACAAAAAAAACATCAAGTTTGAAAGTTGCTATCAAACGTTGGCAAATTACCGACGCTAACACATGTATAATACATTATCTACACACACATACACACATCTACATATACATAATACATAATCAAAATCATGTGCAATACTCACAAACTCTAGACTATACACAAATAAATCATTAGTTTGTGAACTTACGTGATTAATTGGATGATTTAAGGAATTCTTGAGAAGATTATGCATAGATCTACTTGTCAACGCTGCTGGGAAGATAAGGAAGAAGAAAGAAGGGAGAAGACTTTTGAAATTAGGGGTTTGGTTTGTGTGGGTGTACACATACACACACACACACAGTCCGCTATATTATGTAGCTAACAGTGTATATATTTGGATAAGGACAAACTGGCACTCCGTTCGCCACACTATATAGCGGATGGATATGGGGACAAGATGTGACATGTTGTCAACCAAAAGTAGTCCGCTACACAGTGTGACAGATGACTTTTTGACTGAAAATTGTCTGGGTCAAAAAGTCATCCACCACACTGTGTAGCAGAAGGGCACGCAGGAGCATTTTGGACTAATCTACCATCTGCTACATTATGTAGCGGACGTCTATTTTTTCTAAAAGGATCTGGGCCTGCCAGATCGCGCTGGCAACTTAGCTGGCACGATCTTAGCTCCTATATACACACACATATACGTATATAGGCCATCTCTATTTATGGCAAAAAAAATCCTTCTCTGTATTGATAGGCCTTCCTCTTTCATCCTCCATCACCATTGCTAGTTTCTTCTAGTGTGTGGTGGCATGGTAGTGTAGGGGTTGCTTTTGATGTGGTCAAACTTGTTCATGTGTTGAATTTTGTTTGCGCCTCCTTGTGGATGGGATAAAGAGATGCTGGATCTATTACCTGAGGTTAAGGGTAGATTGTTGGAATGTGTCTCGGAGCATAGTGTGTGAGGCTGTGCAAAGTGGTTGCCCTGGGTTGGTGGGTTGAATGACTACCTAAAAAGGGTAATGGGTTGTTCCTCCGTCCCGGTTTGTGGGTGTTGTTTCGCTAGTTGGCAATTATGAGTAAGCCCGTTAAAAAGGGTATTTCTACTCTAGGTTATCTCTTCCCCCATAACCCACCCCCATCCCACCCATATGTATAGAAAGGTTGGTTTGGGTTGGAACTGGTGGTGGTGGGCTACTAGGCATATGTGTGGCAGCCTGGGGTAGGGAGGTGTGGTGGTGGAGCCTTGGGATTGTTTCGTGGAGATGCTTATTTTAGTTCGAAGGTCGAAGCAGTTGGAGATAAGTCTCGTTGCTGGTGGTTTCCCCAGTGCGCAACGGTGGTGTACAAAATAATCATGGTGATATAAGCTCCACCACTACTAGAATAATCACGGGCTGTAAGGTTGACAGATGTCAGGTACCTTGGAGGTGTTGACTTTGTTGGTGTTTATCTTGTTGACGACAGTCGTGTGTTTATCTTGCATGTTGGTCTAATTCATTATTGTTGGCCTTCAATATTATGTTGTTTCCTTTCTATAATTTTTTATTTTATATTACATGTTTTCTTCCGATGGTGCCCACTAGATGGAGATGTCATATGTGCATGTATCTATTTCCTTAAACTAAAGAACAAAAGAAAATTGTTATTTTTACCCTCTTTATATATAATTTTACTTTTCCTTTTCGTCTCTAAGAATGTACTTGACAAGTGTTGGCATTTTAGTGACAAACAAGATAAATTAGTGAATTAGCATATGAGGGGTAAAAATAGTCTCTCCCTATTTGAGTGTCATCATTTTTCTAAAATATAAAACAATAGATGCAAAGTGATTCCTCTTTACAAACGTAAGAATGTCCTATGTTATTTCGATATCATATTTAAACACTTTTACTGTGTCAAAAGGATTGGGTTGAATCATGAGGAGTAAGTACTACAATGACTCTTTATTATCATGAGACTTTTGAGACGAAAGACAGAAGGCTAAAAAAATTGATGACCAAATTTAAGTGTGGAAAAGCCTAACCCGTGACCCACTGGTAGGTAGACCCAGCTTTGAGCAAAAGAATACATGGTCTTCAATTATGTCTGCCAATAGACTTACAGGTATATTTCTATGCGTGAGGTTGTACTTGCACATGCCGATTAAGACTAAAATGAGCCATCGCAGATCCACGTTTAATCCAATTCTTAAAATTTATAACTTAGTGTCCATTTAAATCATCACAATCATAGCCGCACCTCATGGTTGGATCTTTTGGCTCCGAATTCAAAAAAGCATCGTAAATGTTATCCTACTAAGATAGATCGCTTAAAGTTTAATTTCAATGTTTAACTTGTGGATTTTTTATAGAACTGTATCTAGTCTTATTTTATTTAATTGTGTTTTGATTTCATATTTTGAGATAGTGCATAAGACTAATTTGGTTATATCCCGCTGAAGTTATTTTAAATTCAATTGTGCAAGAGGTGTCTAAATGTAATTTTAAAATGTGAAGGGCGGAATTTATCGTTAGTTAAACTCCGTAGGATTTTTATAAGTTATCCGAAACACATGATGCAGAGTTAGTTGTTTGACGACAGTTCAAAATGTTGCAATTGTATAATTTACAACATCAAATTCAGTTCTCTTTGTCATTGTTGTCTCTAACTATAAAATTACAAAAAGAAACAGTTTAGTTGGGTTTAGGGGTCAAACCGTAAACCAAATCATTACCTTTTAGTTTGAAATTTTGAACTGAACAGAACCAAACCAAACACATCGGTTTGGACGGTTTGATTTAGTCAGTTAAAATGGTTCGGTTTACTCAGTTTGGATTGATTTGTGCTAATTTACAAAAGTGGTCCATTTGCAAAAATTGTATTGGATCTAAATATTATTCAAAATTAATGATATGTTTTCTCTAAATTGTACATAATCTTATTACATTCAATATCTGAGTGTTCGTAGTATTGTTTCAGATATATATAACAACAAAAACTTAATTACGCATTTGTCACTGATATACGAGAAACAATGAATAGATCTAACAGATATATTGATCCTGATACTTAGTGTTATAACTGCTCTCATTATTTTCTTTCTTTTAACTTTTAAGGTTTTGTTTATTTGAATTTTCTTAGTACCGTGTAAGTGAATATTATCGATTTTGATGTCACAAAAATAAATTAGTATATCGTAAGTCGGTTTGGCTAGTGCCGTGACCAGTTTCAAAAAAGTGAATCGTGAATTGAACCGAGGTCAGTTTGAGAAATGCGAACCCCAACTGTTAAGTACGGTTTGGATTGGATCAGTACGTTTTGAGTGGTTCGGTACTCAGCCCTAAGCACAGATGCACCTAAATGGATGAAGCATCGACATCAGATACGAGTCGGTACATGTGCGGGTCGGGTGCGCCGTAGGTGCGTGTCCTGAAATTTGGATTTTCTTAATTTCCTAAATATCGAGCAAGTTTAGTACACAGGCTAGGACATGGCATAGGTGTGTATTAGGCTTTAACACTGTTCAGTTTGATTCAATTTTGTGGTCATATCATGATTCAAACCATAGCCCATCGGTTTAAAAAATTCTAAACATAACTTACCATCATCGGTTTGGGTGGTTCTGTTAAGATATATTTGACTTAGTTTAAAGCTTTTCACCCTCTCCAAAACCTATTATTCAACTTGAATATTAAACAAAAATGAACATATACTTTATATGAATCACACTCTTATAGTCATGCTATAATTCAACACCCAGTAGAATTACAAAGGTAAAAAAAGGTAAAGATATACTTAACCGAAAAATAGGTGGCAATTAAGACCCAAACCCATTTACTTGTTCAAATCCGCCCACTTACAACTCACCTGTAGACACCTAATTTTTATAATCCTTTTATTTACTAAATAATTCTTAGGTTGTGTTAGTATTTGAAGATATTATTTTAGGTCTAGGCCTGATAATGTAGTGAGCCTAATCTATTTAATTCAATTCAATAAGAAGTCCAGTCAAGTTGGTAGAGTCCAATCCAACTAGTGCAGCTAGTTAAGTTTAACCCAATTTAAAGTCAAGAGATTGTGATCAATTATATGACTTGAAAATATCTTGTGATTTATTCTTGATGCATGTGATCGATCCTTGATTTATATGAGATATAGAGATCATTTTTGGATCTGGTACATCTCATTTAACAAAATCAAAGATGATTACCAAATTAGGGTCAGATAATGTCTTGAAACTGGAAAACAATATTTTAAAATTTGGCCTAATCTCAAAACTCTACCCTCAAGTTTAATCTCAGTACAGCTTTAGTACCTAAGTTTGAAAAGAAGTACCCAATTTTTAAAAAATAACTCAAATTAGTACCTCGACTAACGGATTACAGATGCCGTTAAAAGTCCAAGGGATATGACTGTCATTATGAAAAAAGAGGACATAAAATTTGTCCACCGGCTCCTTTTTACAATCTCTCTCTCTCTTCTTCTTCTTCTTCTTCTTCTTCTTCTTCTTTAATTCACACACACAAAACCCACATACCACACACAAAACCCACATACCACACACACAATCACGTACACTCACAAACCATACACATTACCAGCATCGAACTTTTTAACCAGCCACCACCAACATCAACCGATCATTCGGTTGGTTAGTTAACACTATCGCCTGCCACCAATGCGGCTGAACAACCAATGGCCACCATACCTCTGCCAAAAGCCACCCATCATCCGCCAAAGCAATGCACCATTTAAAGCAATCGTTTATTTCAATGCCCTGATTCTTCAGAAGCCAACTGATCATGTCAAGAACACAAAATCGCAAATAACAGCCGCCACCATACCCACAACCAGCCCCGCACCACCAAATGTCGGCCGATTGGTGGCCGTCGCCGTAATGCATGATACGAGACATCCAATCCCATACCACCACCGTGGTCGATCTTGTAATTGGGCCGCCACACTGCCACTGACAGCCACCCACCGTGGCCAATTTGGACCACCATACCTAGCAACCAATCTCGCACCACAAATGTCGTTCGATTAGTGGCCGTCAAATCACACCTGTAAAGTACATAGACGCCTACCCACCATTTTTGCTTCTTAGACCTAATCTGCTAAGCCTCCAATCGGTTACCGTCCGATTAGTAATGGTCATCATTGTTGGAAACTAAGGGTGATGGGCAGTGGTCGGGGACGGCGGGTTTGTGACGGCGGTGGTCATAGATGGCAGCCTGTGGAACTGGTGGTGTTGTCTTTTGCTTAAACAGGAGAGGAAATAGAAAGGGGGGCAGGGGGGAGAGAGAGAGATTTAATGATTAAATTAAAGAAGAGAAAAAATCGGACGGTTAAAATAGTGCCGTGTGTTTTTAAGATATTTTTTCTGTTATTAACAGTCCTACCCCTTAGACTTTTTAACGCCATATGTGGTCCGTTAGCCGATGTACTGATCTGGGTTATTTTTTTAAAACTTTGGTACTTCTTTGGCACACCTTCAAACTTGGGTACTAAAGCTGTACTAGGGGTAAACTTGAGGGTATAGTTTTGAGATTAGGCCTTAAAATTTTGTGATGAAGCTGTCAGTTTTCGATTCATCGGCCGATTAGGTGACGTTTCTCACTCTACAATTTCTTATCAAATATTATGTCTTATCATCAGATCACAGATTGATATGGTCATCTTTATCATTTCTGACACCCCAAACGTTAATAAATAGGGCCCTTGGTCTATATTTATAGGGGACAAGCTTTTTCTCCATAGAGCTTTTACAGCGTTTCTCTCTTAGAAGTGGTAGATCATCTCTAAGGGAAATTTAACACTTCATACTCATTTCTTTATAATCTTGAGTCAGTTGCATCGTGGACCCATCATAAAGCACTCCTAAGTCTTCTAGGCAAGCGCATTCTCGAGGTATATTTACTGCTTTCTATACTAGTTTAAGTTGTTATAGTTTAGAGTGTTTCCCCTCCATGCGATCACATTTCTATTTTAAAAACTATCAAAAAGAGTCTTTGTTTTCATTTCTTAGGTCGAGACCGAAGTATAGGTCACCTCCCATAGGGTCGGAGTCGAACTACGATGATTTTGATTCTGGTTAGTCCGACCGAATACGTGGGCCATTCGATCCCCGATGTCGAGTTCAAGCCAATAATATAAAAATATACTTAGGGTTTATATTATGCATATTTATGTGTTTATATGTATAAAGGACTAAAACCAACAAGATGAAGTAGAGATCGAAAGGGTGTGGTCGGTGCCTAATACCTTCCCAGTTTATAACTTAGTCCCCAAACTCAATTCTTTGTTTTCAATTGATCAGTAGTCCTTTAGATACTTATAGAGTCATTTTTGGATTTTTCTTATTTTCTTGTGTTTAATTAAATAAGATGACAACTCTTAATTTTATACATTTCCTGGTTCTAGGATTTTTCGAGGCGGTTCGCTACAGTGGCGACTCTGCTGGGAACATAAAACTAAGAAGACTAGACTTGAAAATTTTTCTATTACTTTGTCCTTTTTGTATTTTCTTTGTGGTGTTTAACATGTACAATGTGTTATAATAGTGATAATTGTGCTTTTATTTTGCTCCTTGACACACGCGTGCGCGTCTGTCACTAACCCACCCACTTGAGGGCAATAGTTGAAACCATTCAACTTACTAGTTATGAGGCAAATTCTACTGTACCCTCAGCTACAAGGTCTTGTACCGAAATGATCTCCTAGTTTCTTGGTATATTAGACGACTCGTACACCAATTGGTGATCACTCTACTAAGTTACGGGTGGGAGGTATATGGTACAAGTCAAACTGAATGAGTGACCTTACACCAACATTAAGAGAGAAATCACACACCCAAACCATTGAGTGCTCTACCATTATATGAGAGAATACATGTTTTAGCCTATGGCATATTGACATTGGTGGAGTCAGAAACTGTTCACGAGTTGGGTACCTAATTGACAAATAAAAATAATCTTTAGACTAATTATCGTGAAAAATGTCTTGAACCCAACAAACAGATCATTCAGACGAACGTAGGTCGAAAAGGCATGAGCAAAATCACCTGTAGTTTTATAGGTAGCAATTCCAACACTTACTTCCAGCCCGTAGTAAATCTAAGTGTAACCCATACATTTTTGTGCCAATTTAATTCTCTATTAAATATAACATGCACTTTACTGGATTAAGATAAACTCCTTAAATTTTATGTCACACCTTCGTCGAACACATGATCTGCAAGTATGAAAGAAGAAAGAAACCAAGGGAAACATTTGGGGTGAGAGAGATGACTATAGACACAAAGATTGACCTCTATTCACTATAACAAAGCAGATGAGGATCCTATATTGTACAACATCTCTGCTGTTGGAGCTTTAATGAAAGAAGATTGTAACTAAACAAATTTTATCGTCATTTGTTTGACAAAAGATTGCTAAATTACGTTTAGCAATATTTTTTAATTACAGCCCAGGTGTTGTACAGTAGACTATCCTAGTCCCAACAAAATATAGTGTAAAGGGGCATTTATTTAGACCATTAATTACGTGTTGCTCTTCAATTTTGACGTGTTTATTCTTGTGCCCTAATTTAAGTGTGATTTTGTAAACGTATAATATTTTTAACATTACATTATAGAGAATTTCTTTCCATATAACATCATATGTTAGCGTTATTATAAACACACATGAAGCTCTTTTTTTGCACTATCACGACCGTTAATATAATCTAAGGTTAAGTTATTTCGGCCTTTAAATCCATCCATAAAAGTCACCCTTCCAACCCTAACTACTGCGTTACAAATTGTATAGCGGCCTCTAATTTTCGGCCTCTCTTCTTTCTCTCCTTTCTTATGTACATCACCATCTACCACCATATCCAATATCACCTTCAATTCTACCAACACCATAACATCACAGCTGATCAGCATTCACATCACCTATCTAAGAACCTTCTCTCCTTCCTTCCCCTACTTTTACGTGTTTCCTCCCCAAAAGTGGCTACTGCCTAACCTAAAAGTGAAGGTGAATGCTTTGTATGTAATGGCTGATGAAAGTGATTAGTAAAGATGACTACATCTTCATTCATGTTGGCGACAGGGGAACCATTGCTAGGTACTGTAAACGACAAAGAACTCGAAGGCAACAGGTGGGCACGTGCCCCCGGCTACCTCCACCTCTGCATATTGACAAGGGAACCAACCAATATTCTATAAGTTACCTGGTAATCTCACACATAAGGGAAGACTCTGACTAACCCGGTTTTCAGCACTCCCAACCAGAAGGTTAGTCAGTAGGTGATATTTATGCAAATTCGAACTGGCTAGTTTATACCTTAGACCCTCCAACCCGCTGACCAATTGACTGGTTAACCCGCGGACGGTTAGTCAGAAACCTGACCTCTCTAAATTTTTTCAAGTCAAAAACTTCCAACCCACTAACCAACATGCTGGTTAACCGCCAAGGTTATCGGACGATTAGCTAGGACCTCACTTTTTCAAACATTCTCCCAAAATCCCATAATTGCCCACTGAACAACCGAATGGTTCCATAAAGTTAACGGGCCGGTTAATCAGTGTCCAATTCTTGCACAGGTATAAATCGGCCAATTTAATGTGGTGTACGTATGTGCATCGTCTAAGTTTAGTCATATCTAGGCTATAGTTCTATAGCTTGAGTCATTTTTCTTTATCTTTAGGACAAAAAAAGTACATGTAATAATAATAATAATAATAATAATAATAATAATAATAATAATAGTAGTACTTGTTGTTGTTGTAGTAATAATAATAACAGTGTAAAAAAAACTTTTCTAGAGTTCAAAATATTTTCCATTTCTTTCTTAGAAGGCTCTTGCATCGGGTCCACACTCTGGCATTGAGACTAACCCAAAGATCTCTCTCAGATCCCTATTACTAAAGATTACCCTCAAATCCATGACCCTGCGCAAATCCTCGGATAAATTCAGAAAGATTTCTAGGAAGGTCTCACTACCTCGGCAGCTCAATAGGTGAAGACGGCTATGGAGTTAGAATTGCTCAAAGAGAACATTGTGGAGCAAAGAGGATATATCTGTATCATATTCACGAGGTTAATATATTCTCTCACTCAGATGAAAGATGACATCAACAAATGAACAATAACTAAGGATGGAAAGCCAATACACAAGTCCAGTAGAAAGAATTCTAACGCTAGCCAAAGATGTTTGCAGACAATGATACAATTAGAGCTCGAGAGGTGGTTTCATGGGAGCCGACCATCACCAGGCTAAAGTTCTCCAATCTGCATGCCCCTATAGCCAAGGTGTTTGAATAGCTGCTTAGTTAAGATATAATTGCCAAGTTAGCCCCCACTGTTACACCGAAAGGGCCCGACATGCAAGCTCGATGTGAATATCACCATGCATCTGGACACCATACAGATAAATGTATCACCTTGAGGCATGTTATTCAAGATATTATCAACAATGGTTTGATCAGCCTTTTTGTTGAGTCCAATGTGAAAGAAAAACTCCTGTCAGTACACCAAGCAAGTGGGACTAAGACATCTCTTCAGACACTAGATCTTTCTACGCCTGACCAGGAGGAGGACATTGTATATTCAGTTGGCCAGATCGCCCTAGCTTAGCCAATGGTCAAAGGCTTTCTTGATGCCAAGCTAAGCGCAATGCCATGTCGAAACCTTAGTTTTAGTTTTATCTCAATTGGTTTTCCTAGCATTTCCTAAATTATCTTTTTCGAATTTGTTTTGATCGGTAATATAATCAATGTTCTTGCTTAGTCTAATGTGCTTGATAAAAATAAAAAAGAATAAATAAATAGAAGTTAAAAGGAAAATATTCAAAAAATTTTGAAAAAGTCCAAGATATTTTCTTTTAGATGGTAACAAGCTCTGGCATTAGTACGAAACTTTGTTGTTGGGATATGTGCAGAAACCTTAAGTGGATTCAATGGCCAAAATATTCCCTCAGCCCAATCATCTCGTCCAAATCCTTGAAGATTTATAAAAGGATTTTCAAACTAACCTCACGCTCTAACAGCTCAACATAACAAAATCACCTCAAAAATAGGATTATTCATAGAAAAAGATCAAAACAAAGAATTTGGAGAGGAATCAAAGATCGAAGAGAAAGAATGGAAGAAAAGGGAAAGCCCAGACTCTATGATGATGGGCAACATGAATCTAATGATGAAGAAGAGGTTACTACTCCAAAGTGGGAGGAAAAATTGGCTATACTTGAGTCAGATTGCTAAGATGGGAAGGGCCGATGGCCCAATGGATCTTAGTACCCTTTTGTATGTTGCATTATGGGAATTTTTAGTCTAGGGACCTTCTATGAGTCTCCTTTCGTGATAGTCTGGATAGAATTTATCTTTGCATGCATTTTGTCTTAATCCAGGGGCTTCATGTAAAGTATCTCCCTTAACAGTCATGATTAAGTTTGTCTTCCTCCAGTCTATTACATGGTCAATCTTCTCCATAAGCATTTTGTTTAGGGTCTCCCTAGAAATTCCCTTTCACGACACTTAGGATAATGTCATCACTATGTCCTTCTTGGTTTTAGCTAGGGGCTTCATAAGAGTCTCCTCTCATGACAGTCGAATAATGACTATCTTTGTTAGTCCAGTTTATTGCATGACAAGTTGCTTCCGCATACATTTTTGTCTATGGGTTCCCTCACGTCCCCTTCCATAACTGTCAGAATAGTGCTTGTCTTTGCGTATTTTTGGTTTTGTCTAAAAGTTCTTGTGAGCCCCCTCCTAACAAGCGTAATATAGTCTATCTTCATTTAGTCCATTGCATGGTCAATTTTGTTCCATAAGGGCTCCATGTGACTCCCCTCTCACGATAGGTGTGATAGAGTCCTCTTAGTCCATTCCATTGCATGGTCAGTTTTGTCTGCATGCACTTTTGTCTTTGGGCTCCATGTGATTCCCGTCTCACGACAACTGTGATAGAGTCTGTCCTCATCCACTCCTTTGCATAGCTAGTTTTGCTTGCATGCATTTTTTTTTCTGAGGGCTTTATTGATTCCCTTTTCATGCTAGGCATGATAGAATTTGTCCTCATCTAGTCCGTTACATGGTCAGTCTTGCCTGCATGCATTTATGTATCGAGGCTCCTTGTGATCCCCTCTAAGGATAGTAGTGATAGCGTATATCTTTTGTTCACCGTGTTCATGTCATGATTAGTATTATTTGTATGCATTTTGTCTAGGGGATCTATGTGATCCCCTTTTAAGGATAGCCGTGATGGTGTCTGTCTTTTTTTTCAGTCCATTGCATGGTCCAGTCTGTGTGCATTTTGTCTAGGGGCTCCTTATGATTCTCTTCTGCTAATAGTTGGGATAATGTATGTCCATGTTTGGTCAGTCTGTAGCAACGCGAGTTCCTTCGGCACGCATGTTGTCCAAAGGCTTCTCATATGCCTAAGCAACCAATTGTTATTACCGTTGGTTCCGGCTCTTAGGCAGCGAGTCTTTAATATTTCTAGACGATCAATTATCATTACTGCTGGATCTGGCTTCTAGGTGTATGCTTTTTATGGCTAAGCAATCCATCATCATTACTATTGGCTCTATCTCTTAATCATAAGCCTCCAGTGTGTCTAGATGACCACTCATCATTACTATTGGCTCCAGCTTTTACATTACTTTTCTCCTCATTCGCCTAAGTGATAAATCGTCATTACTATGCTTCCGGCTCTTAAGGCAGTGATTTTTTCCGACACTAGTTCTAGTTACAACACTTGTCTTCTGTATTCTCAGACGACCATTTGGTGTTACTATTGGCTCCGGCTTCTAAGAATGCATCCCTTTGTCTGGCAACCAATCAATGTTACCATTGGCTCCGCCTTTGAATAAGGTTCAACTTTACTTTCTCTAATGGTATTGTTAGACGATCAATCATTGTTACTATTGGCCTGCCATCTGAACTATGTTGGTTTGATTCCTCCCGGACCATACGTAAGAAGTCTTATAAAGGTCCGACCTCATGTAGGTATAATTATTCGTGAGTCTATCAGAGTCTTATGGTCTTTTCCATGTTTCACTACAAATGTGTTGTTTTAAGGTGATGTTCGCTGTCGCTCTAGCTCCCTCCAAGAGAGGCTCCATAGACACTCAATTTGTGTTGTCTTTTTATTCATTAATAATTATTGGGCTTAATTTTTCTTTCTTTTTTTTGGGTGAAAAGTCCTTTAGTTATAATCATTCTAAAACTATTTTACATACACATGAGTACGCAATCCTTGACTACCTCTATACACTTTGTATACCGATCAAAATTAATGAATAAAATTCCTTCCAACTTCAATCTGTTCTCTAGCCTAAACTTCATGATGCTCTGCTATGTTGTTTTCCTCAAAATGTGCTGGTCCAGCCCCCAAGCAGCACATAAAATTCTATTTGGTTATGTCTACAATGTTTTTCCAGCTGTACACCCTATATTGCATCCATTTTTGTATCATATAAAAACAACTATTTGAAGGAGCTTGTTTTTGCTCAAACATTCTTGTATTTCTTTCTTTCCATAGTCTATATACTGCCACTGTGATAGCCTACTTACTGAGTTTGGCCCTGGAGCTCTTACCTCAGCATTCAATAGTTATTTTTTATAGGTATTGCCCCCATCCTTGAGTAGGTACTGTAATTCCCAATTTGCTACATACCAGCTTCCATACTTCCTATGAGCGTTGACGCTGGATGAAGAGATGGTGACATATCTCTTAGTGTTCTGAACACAAACTGCAATTATCTTCCTTAATTAACTTCCACTATTTCATTTTCTCCGTAGTTCTTAGCCCTCCTTTACAGAGCATTTAGCAAATGAAAGAGCACTTAAGGATATGACCATCAAACCACAGTATTCATGCCCAAGCTCCCACTTGTGCTTTAGTTATCATATTCCATGCACTCTTCATTCCTTAGGTACTGGAATCGTAGTAATTGATTTGTTGAGATCCATCAAGTCAACTGATCTATGAGGTGGTAATATCCACCTCTTACCATCCATTATTTCAGCTACTTTGGCATCCCTTGGTATGCCTGTCATATATCAATCTTGGTCCATATTTTGCAATTATGCTTTGATCATGCAACCATCTGTCTGACCACAACCATGTGTTCTTGCCATTTCCAACCTCATAAGTATAGATTGATTGCATTTGCTTCCTTAACTTCAATATCTTGCACCATGTCCAAGATAGAGTGATAGGTGGTTTGAAGGTCCATAAGTGTCTTCATTTTATTATATGGCACCATTTCACCCATAATGAGTCCTTCTTGTGTGCCAAATCCCACAGGTGATTGCAGATAGTAGCCTTTTCCATTCCTCTAACCTTTTTATTCCCGAGCGTCCTTCTTTTTTTTTAGTAAGCATAGATTAGTCCAAGCTACCTTAGCTCCAGTGCATTTTGTGTCCTCGCTATGCCAAAATGAATGATCTTATATTTCTCTCAATTTGCTTGATGATTTTTTTTGGGTAAAACAAAGATACTGCACCACTACACCTGCATGCTTAATAGGACTCATGTTGCTAACTGTACTGTCCCAACATAGGGTAAGAATTTAGTGGTCCAACTGGAAATTCTTTTGGTCACTCTATCAACAAGCACTTCGCAATCACTATATCTTAATTTTGTAGCGATTAAAGGGACTCCAAGGTAAGTAACTGGGAATGCATCAAGGCGGATGATCATCCTTCATTTACTCTTCTTGACCCTTAGAAAAAATTTCATTTTTTTCCCAACCGGTCATCGATGATCATCCTCAGTGGTCTCCCTCGGCATCCTTGTCTCAGCCCAACACTTAGAAAAATTTTCAAGTTTTTCATCTTCCCCACTACTCCCAACATACATGCTCTCATCACTCTCCCTCTCACATTTTCCTCTCCTCCCTCACCATCCAACACCCCATCACCCTTTCCCCACTTTATACATAACTTCTCTCTTTCTTATGGAAAAGCTTCATTCTTCTCCCATCCCCTTTCTCTCACTCTTATCTTGTACATTATGAAAATCTTCATTGGGGGCTCCCTCCTTAGGGCTGCCAAAAAAAAATTCAAATTTCAGATTCAAATTCAAAAAAGAAGTCATCTGGGCAAACCCTACCCGCTAACCCAGCTGACCCGCGCGCCCGGACCCGCTCCGAACCGACCCGCGCCCCTCTTTCTCTCTGCCCACGCCCATATGCCCTACCAACCCGAACCCGAACCGACCCTAACCCGACCCGCGTCCTTCCCAGAAAACCCTAAACCTAATTTTTCTATCATCTCTTTCCCTTTCTTGCACAGCCGCCCCCCTCTTCTCCTTGTGGCGCCGCAGCCTTCGGCCTCGGTCGGCCACTACCCCTCGTCGACGCTGACCCCCCCACCCACCTTCCCTCTCTTTTCTCTCTCTCTCCCCCCCGGACACCCACAGCACCCCGCCGCCGCCACTTCTCCCCTCTCCTTTCCCCTTCCTTTCTCCCCTCCATCTTCCCCCTCCCCACCTTCGGCCTTGGCCTCCCCAAACCCCTCCCCTAAGCCGACCCCGCCCCTCTCCTTCCCCCTTCCCTCCTTCCCCTTCCCCTTCCCCCTTCCCTCTCTTTCCCTTCCCCAGCCCTCGGCCTCGGCCATCCACGGCACTTCGCTGCCGCCGCCGCCGACCCCGACCCACACTTCTTCTTTCTTCCTCTTCTCACCACCCCGCCGCCCCTTTCCCCTCCCTCCACATTCCACCTTCACCCACCTTCAACCTTCACCTTCTTTCCATCACCCGTGGCCAACCTTCAACTCTAACGCATGACCATCCTCCATGCCCACGCAACCTTGACCAAGGTCGACCTTCGACCTCTTTGGCCACTCACTTCGGCCATCGTTCCCTTCACACCTATAGCCATCTACTTCGGCCCAAAACACGACCACAACCACCCCATCTCCACAACTTCTTCACTTCAGTCACAACACCCAAGTCCACCCCGCCACCTTCGACCTTCACACAGGCCGACATCCAAGGCCAACGCTTCAACAAAATTTTTTTTTTACAACATTGACCGATGTGCAATGCCCGTGCCCTTGCGCCCGTCGTGGACTACCCTCGTATCGCGACGCCCGATCGCGCACATCGCGCCCTTACACATTTCATACTTTTTACACTTAGAACTTTTTTGCAAATTTGATCACGTCCTGTGTGACGACGTCCTTCTACATCAACATCCTTGGTAGGTGGTGCGCGAGGTAGCTCGAACCACCTACTCTTACTCATTGTTCGACCCTCATCATCCGTCGCCCGGGCGCCGTCTCCGTGACCCCCATCGCCAGCTCCCGTGCGCCGTCTCCGCGACCCCCGTCACCAGGGCCTGTGCCCCATCTCTGCGACCCTTGTCGCCCATCGCCCGGGTGACGTCTCCACGACACTCGTCGTCCGTCGCCCCGGCGCCGATTATGTGTTCGCGCCCCTGTGCCCTATCATCATGCCCTTGCGTCAACACCGAAGCATCCCAAGGCTTTTGTAGGTGGTGCACGAGGTGGCTCAAGCCACCTACTCTTCATTATCACCATGCATTGACGACGTCAGCAACTTGCAAACCAACAAACATCACATATTTTTTCTAAGTGCGAACTTGCGAGTATGCGTGCGGCGCCCGCTTGGGTTGCCCCTCCACGCACACCACACGCAGGGAGCTTATGTTCCCAACCTATTCTGATCGTACCCAAGGGCCCAATAAGGGTCCCATTTCACGCGAACACGTCAACGGATTCAACAGTCAATTCTTCAACGCTTCGAACCGGTCAAAGTGCGGGCACCCAAGTCACGTGCATTCTTTGCTTCACACGCCTCACGCGGGACTTAGTCACCAATTATTTTACATCAACGTCACTCACGGTAGCACGTTCGTCACACCAAAACCACCTGAGAACTTTTTTGCCAAAAACATCGACCGACGGCGCAATTGGGGCAACGGAGTCAATGGGCAAAGGCCTTGGCCAACCCCATGGGGTCGGCCTCGGCCTCACCTAAGGCCATGGGGTCGGCCTCGGCCTCCCATGGGAGGTTGGCTTCGGCCTTCCCCCCCCCCCGGTTCTTTACTTTTCACACAAAGTCCTTTTTTGCGCTTTGTTCGCTTCGTACGCTTCGTATGTGACTTTAGCACCTTGTTCGTCACATGGGTATGATTCATGTCGACACGATCGTCGCAACGCAACTTTCAGATTTGTCATCGCTCATCAAAACATCTACCGTCGGTTCCCCCAAAGTTCACCGAAAGGGGGAGTGACCTTAGCCTCCCTCCATGGGAGTTGGCCATTGGCCATGGCCACCCCTTAGGGTCGGCCTCGACCTCACCAAGGGGTCGACCTCGGCTTCCCCAGGGGTGGTGGCCTTGGCCTTCCCCCAATCTTTGGCCCATGGCCTCCATTCCCGCGCGCACTTGTCTTCTCAAGTCTTTGCACCTCCGCGATGTTAGCGGACGTTCGTACATCAACCTCACGACGTCCGTCGTCCATCAACCTTGCATCGTCCGTCGTGCATCAACCTCGCGACGTATGTCGTCCGTCAACCTCACGACGTCAGTCGTCCGTCAACCTCGCGACGTCCATCGTGCATCAACCTCGCGACGTCCGTCAACCTCACGACGTCCGTCGTCCATCAACCTCTCGACGTCCGTCGTCCGACGACCGCATACCATCACTTCCAACTTTTGACATTACTACATGTTGCATTCATCACCTTGTTATGACAGGTACACTTAGCTCAAATCCCATCTTTGGGACACCCGACGCATGCCCATGCGCCACTCTCATAACATGTGCCCCGGCACCAAATATATGCTCTGTGACCTTCGTCGCCGCACCCATGCGCTACTCTCATAACATGTTCCCCGGCACGAAATATATGCTTCGCGACCTTCATCGCCGCGCCCATGCGCCATTCTCATAACATGTGCCCCGGCACCAAGTATATGCTCCGCGACCTTCGTCGCCGCGCCCATGCGCCACTCTCATAACATGTGCCCCGGCACCAAATATGTGCTCCGCGACCTTTGTCGCCGCGCCCATGCGCCACTCTCATAACATGTGCCCCGGCACCAAATATATGCTCCGCGACCTTCGTCGTTGCGCCCATGCGCCACTCTCATAGCATGTGCCCCGACACCAAATATATTCTCCACGACCTTCGTCGCCGCACCATGCGCCATCTTCATAATATGTGCCCCCGGCACCAAGTATTGCTTCGCGACGTTCATCGCCACACCACTTTCATAACACGTGCCCCGGCACCAAGTATTGCTCCGCGACATTCGTCGCCGCGCCCGTGCGCCATTCTCATGATACGTGCCCCCGGCAATAAGTATTGTCTCCGCGACGTTCGTCGCCGCGCCCGTGCGCCATCTCCATCACATGTGCCCCTGGAACCTTACTCACTCCGCCGTGCCCATGTGCCCACCACTAACACAGTCGTGCCCCTTGGCTCTCTGTCACACTACCATGCTCCTTGCATCGGTCCATCCTTTCACCACACCATGCTCACCTTGCCTTGGTCGTGGAACATGCTTCGACCCACTCTCCGGAGTGTGGAACATCATGCGGGGATAGGCTATTCCTCCGGGACACTATCTCCGTCAGGGAGCTCTTCAACTCCCGTCCGCCAGGTAGACGGCTCCTCCGGGATGTTACCTTGATGCGCTCCGAGTGTTCCGGCACAAGGACTCACCGCGGGGATAGGCGACTCCTCCGGGACACTATCTTCGCCAGGGAGCTCTTCAACTCCCCTTCCGCCAGGTAGACGGCTCCTCCGGGATGCTACCTCAGCCAATCGGGTAGATGACTCCTCTGGGATGCTACCTTGACTCGCTCCGAGTGCTCCGGCACAAGGAATCACCGCGGGGATAGGCGACTCCTCCGGGACACTATCTCTGCCAGGGAGCTCTTCAACTTCCCTTCCGCCAGGTAGACGGCTCATCTGGGATGCTACCTCGGCTGGCCAGGTAGACGGCTCCTCCAAGATGCTACCTCAGCCTACGGAATAGGCGACTCCTCCGGGACATTATCTCCGTCAGGGAGCTCTTCAAATCCCCTTTCGCCAGGTAGACGGCTCCTCCGGGATGCTACCTCGGCCAGTCGGGTAGACGACTCCTCCGGGATGCTACCTTGACTCGCTCCGAGTGCTCTGGCACAAGGACTCACCAGCGGGATAGGCGACTCCTCTGGGACACTATCTCCGCCAGGGTGTCTTTGTGACTGGCCTACGTGCTCCGGCACTGGGGGCTCGCGTCGGCACCCCTATGGACTATGACCCCCGGGTCACTCCGAGACGGGAGCAGGTCTTCGGAGGGCATCACGCCTAGTCTGCTTGGCAGTTGGGCGTCGGGTCTTCCCCATCACTGCCAGGCCTGTGGGACTTTGCAAGGGCTTGGATTGGAGGCTAGATCAAGGCGTTCCTCTGGCCACACCGACGCTGTGGGAGCCAATCTTTCCAGACAGACAGAGCGGCGCTGTGCGGGGCAGACCGGGTGAATATGCGATTCGACAGTCCGTGGAGCACCGATAACTGTGGACCCCTCGGTGACGTGTCACTCCCGGGGAGTGCCACGTGTCGCGTGATGACATCATCATCTCAACCTCTATAAATAGAGGTCTTGAGAATTCATTTAGAGGGTGGACATTTTCAGGACACTTTCACTTTCTCACACTAGAATCATAGAGAGAGAAACATACAGGACCCTGACTCTGGACCTAAGCATCGGACTGTGACTGTCGTCGTATATTCATCCTGCGCCATCGCCCTCGCAGCACTGCCACCCTCAGGCTCTGCCTAGGAAGCCCTTGGTCTCTGCCCTTGCTCCGCCCTTGCTATGTCTCACATCAACATACTTGGCAGCTGACGCGGACTGCAGCCTTTGTGGCACCTCCACGTAGGTACGAACCCACTTTCCTTGGCATCAATATATATAACCTATATATAAGTTTCACACCCACTTTATCCCTTACCTTACCTCCATAACCCCAAAACTCACATAAACCCATTACAATAACTCCTCACCTCCATTACAGCTACTGCCTTTCCCATCCCAAATTCATTTTCACAACCCACTTCTCATACAATTACACGCACAAGCACAGTCCACACCCACTGCCTCACGGTAGTGGGGTTTTCTTCTCGCCCAAGCCACACCGTTCATGCCGGCAGTGGCCTCTCTCTCTCTCTCTCTCTCACCCACCGTTTCCCCATACCGTAGCCATCACCCACGGCCACTCCAAGTACAATGATATCCCCATGTGAGGCAGCACCTTGCTGCTACTTCCTCTTCTTCTCTTTCGCACCTAAGCCTTGCTCAAATTCATCGGCACCTTTACGCAGACCCTTCCACGACAGTTCCCATCTCATAGTCATATATGTATCTATACATATATATATTTTTATAAGAATAGCTATACATATATGTAGACATATATAGATCTTCTTCCTCGGAGCAAATACTGTTATGCACTTAAGTGTTGGACATCTACACGATACATGTAAACTTGATGGAAAAGGCTCGGCTGGATCAAAGCAAGGGAAAAATGATTTATGCCCAAATCACGTCAAAAATTCCATCTGGTCCACTACAAGAAAAACCACTTTTAGTGACGGAATTTTCCGTCGCTAATAGTGGATATCCATTACTAAAGACTTTTAGCGACGAACTATCCGTCGCTAAAAGTCCGTTGCCTATAACCCCGTTACTAAAAATTATGCGACGGAATTTGATGATCTGTCGGAAAAAATCACTTTTTACTAAAGACTTTTAGCGACAGACTATCCGTCGCTAAAAGTCCGTTGCCTATAACCCTGTTGCTAAAAATTTTGCCACGAAATTTGATGATCCGTCGGAAAAAATCTCTTTTTACCGACGGAATTAATTACTTTTAGAGACAAAAAATTCCGTAGCTAAAAGTATTTTCTATATTTTTTTAATTTCTAAATTTCTCAAAAAAAACTTTTAACGATGGAATTTCCATCGCAAAAGTCTTTAGTCTCTAAAAATATGTCTTTAAAAAGGTTTATTGATCTGTAGAAGGACTTTTAGCGACGAAATTTTGTCGCTAAAAGTTAGAAAAGGCTATTTTTCAGTTTAGCTAATTTTGTATAGATTCAAACATGTTTCAAATGATTAACCCTAACCAACCAATCCAACAACAATTTAATTCTTAAACTAAGATTCATCATTTACTAAATTCCAACTAATACAAATAAAATTTAATTCATGTACACCACCTACTAACACTAAATACAACAAATTACATGTTCACTAAATACAATAAATCACATTGTACAAATCCCAAAAATAAAGTTACAAGTTTCATTGAAACTACAAAAATATAAGTCAAGATCCTTACTCCAAAGCAATCACAAGGCAGCTATCATTTGTCTACACCGTTATCCATTCTTCAAGCCAAATATATCAGAGATTTGCAGTCCAGTTCACCGTGAATGCAATCACAAGGCGGCTATCACTGTCGCCACATTTGAACAATTAGTGCCAATGCGTCGCCCACAAGAATCCTCACCGTAAAAGCATCTGTAGATAACCTCGCACCAACTGCACTCACTAAAAGTTGCACTCACTCAACTATGATGCAACATCTGGTAACGACTTTTTTGAAAGCATCACTAAAAGTTGCACTCACTCAACTATTAACAAATACATATGGGATGACCATTCTAATGCACTTAAGGAAAAATATTTGTAATGCAGTTTTACAATTAGTTCAAAAAATGGAAAAACGTAACAAGGGTTGTAATTAATTGGATAATTGATGCACCTTAAATTTGTAGGATTATCAAACCAACTAATTTCCTGGTGCACAACCTTCTGGAATGACAATGAATGAATTCGTTGTATCAATTTACCACCCGCAATTCCATGAGACTACTTGTATCAATGCAAATGTAAGCTTTCTCACCCTCTCCAAAAACACAACTCCACCACTGCCCTACATACGCATCCATGTTTAGTTCAAGCATTCTAAATGAAAAGGAAAAAGAAAATGCAAATCAAGTCAAGTGAACCAACACATAGATCATTACGCACTATGATGTTCAATGTACAAGGAGCACCTAAATAATGTTCAACAGGATTAAGCAAGGGCCAAGACATTCAGGTATTAATGTATCTTGAACATTGTGATGAAACTGTTTTAACAATCCCCACTTTAAAGCCACATATATTAGAGAAGCCAATGGTGCTCGTCCAAGATGGTACAGTGATGAGGTCATATATGCATACTAAAAACCCTAGAGCCACCAAGTGGCAAGGATACTAGTAAATCAACCTCATTATATAAGTAGCAAAAAGAGGAGCAGAATACCATTTTGATGGGAAAATGATGACAAAAGGGTTGGGCGATGGAGTCATCGTTGGCAGAGAGATGTTGATCGATGCTGGTGGAATCTTGGCTGGTCATTCGTCGCCACTGACGCTTCTCCCTCGATGGTCTTCTCTCGGATCTGGAACAAAAGGAAGAAACTTCTTCACGCCGATCTTTTATCGACTGACTTGATTCGAGGGGGAGAGAGCCCCTGCGTCGCCTTCCGATTGTCGCCCATCGGCAAGAGAGAGATGCTAGAGTGAATGTGAGAGAGTCGGCGATGGAGAGCCCAAAGGCCAGAGGGAGACTGAGGCAGTGAAACTGAGTGGGCGGCTTGGGAGGTGGAGGTGGGATGGCGTGGGAGCTGGGCAGCTTTGCTGAGTCTGGGTGAGAGAGAAAGAGAAAGAGAGAGAGACAGAGAGGAGGAGGAGAAGGGGAAAAGAGCAGCGGGGAGAAAGAGCAAAGATTAGGGTTTTTTTGCTTTTAATCACATTTAGCGACAGATTCTATCCCGTCGCTAAAAGTCCATCGCTAAAATTGCTTTAAATTTAAAAAATGAGAAATTTTCAAAAAATAATATTTAGTGACGGATTATTCCGTCGGCAATAATCCGTCGGTAACTATTTGTTACTAAATACTTTTATTGATGGAATTTTCTATCGGTAAAAGTGTTTAGCAACGGATATTTACCGACAGATTTATCTGTCGGTAAAGGACACTTTTAGCGATGGACCTTTACTGACAGATTGATCCGTCGATAAAAACTACTTTTAGCGACGGATCTAAGTCCGTCGCTAAAGACTATTTTTCTTGTAGTGGTCGCTGCCCAATAATCTGCTATATGTATATAACAATATATAAACCTTACCCAAATTTTCGTCAAAAAATCCTTGATCACGTTCTTTCGCTCTACTTCCGCTTCACGTTCTTCTCTCCCATAGCCGCTTACAGAGAATATGCCAAGACTAGGGTCAGATGACCGTAGTGTGTTTGTGTAGGCATGATTCATTGCTAGCGCTAGCAAGTTGCCACTATGATTTGGTCGCCTGCTGCATTATGTAGCGGACTGTTTTTCGTTGTCCGCTACATACTATAGTTAACGGCAAAAATATGGCTATCCAGACTCGTGATCTGGCCGTCCACAGTGCGATCTAGATGGCCAGATCGTGCTGGCAACTTAAATGGATCACGACCCATATATATGTGTGTGCAAGTGTGTGTGTGTGTGTGTGTATATGTACATACATATATATATATGTATGTACATATATATATGTATGTACATACATATATATATATATATACATACATATATATATGTGTGTGTGTGTGTACATATATATATATATGTACACACACACACACACACACACACACACACACACATATATATATATATATATATATATATATATATATATATATATATATATATATATATATATGGGAGCTGATCCTTTGATAGCGCTAGCAAAATAAGAGATTTTGTTAGCGCGATCTGGCCGTTCATCCCTTCGGAATGGACAGCCCAGATCTTTTTTCGAAAGCTGTCAGTCATCCGCTACATAGTGTAGCGGACGGACTTTTTTACCATATTGCCCCTCGTCCTCGTCCGCTACACTATATGGCGGATAACTTTTTTGGCCTGATGAAAAAGTCATCCGCTACACTGTGTTGCGGACGACTTTTTGACTGACAACGGTCAAGTCATCCACAACCCCCCTGACAGTTGTCACACCAGTCCATCGTTCGTGATACTGTGTAGCGGACTAGACAAATCTAACTATACCGAAACTGTGTTTCATTCTCTTTCGAAATTCATTCATCTTTCTTCTCACAAATTTTCTAGCGGCGTTGGCAAGTAGATCTGCGCAATTTCTTTCAAAGAAATCCTTTAATCGTCTCATCAATCACGTAAGTTCACATTCTAATCATTTATTCATTCATAATCTAGAGTTTGTTATGAGTATTGCGGCTTATGCATGGTTTTGAATATGTATGCGGTGGATTGTGCTAGCGTTTGTCAATATATGTGTATTGTTTATTGTGTATTGCTTAAATGTTCATGTGATTTCACTTGCATATATACAGCATGTCAACTTATGTGAGCACATGCTAGCGTTGTATGTTTGAAAATTTTTACGCTTCCAACCTTGCCATTTTTTCGTAATTTCAGTCGCAAAAAAATGAATTTTAATCCTGGACCAGAAGATCCCTCCGTATTATACGACCAAGCAAATCATGTCAGTATGCTCTTATGGGATGGTGGGGTAAGATCCTTATTTTATCAACTTTCCTATTCTTACGAACATTGTGTACCATTTTGTTTTGGTTAAAATTGTATTTATTAATTCGTAGGAAAGAGCACTTCTCAACACAGTAGAAGTGTCCGATAATTTCAAAGCCTAAAAGTTGAACAAAGTCCAGAAACGGTTACTGCGTGGGCTTGGGTTTGGGATTTTCACGCATGGGCAAATCTTTCAACACCTTGACCGGCACTTAATAGGTGCCCTTGTTGAAAGGTGGAGAAGTGAAACGAATACGTTTCACTTCCCTCTCGGAGAGATGACGATTACCCTAGAAGATGTAGGGTTCATCTTAGGGTTACCGGTGACGGGACGGCCGGTAATTGCTCCTCCGTCGGAAGCAACGAATAAGAGAACCGCTAGGGACTTCTTTACTTCGATACCCCAGGATCAATTTAGCACTGGTGGTATCAAGTTGAAGTGGTTAGTAGATACCTACAAGGTTCTCCCGGAAAACTACACGGACTAGATGCTTGTGCTATACACACAAGCTTTCCTCTTGTGGGTGATGGGGGCAATTCTGTTCCCAACAACGTCGAAGAATACGGTCAGCGTCAAATATTTACCGTTGTTGGGTAACCTGCTGGAGGTTGGGGATTATGCCTGGGGTGCAACAACTCTTGCGTACCTGTACCGAGCATTGCACAAGGCAACGAGGCCCAACTCCAAAGCTATATGTGCGTGTCTCTCGCTATTGCAGGTATATCATACAAATCTTCATTACGTGCTTGTTTTTTTGTTGAATCGACATTTAATTTTGACGATACTTTATTTAATTTGTCTTTGCTCTCAGGTGTGGTCTTATGAACACCTTGCTACCGGCGCACCCAGGCGTAGGGATGGAACGGATAATGTGTGGCCTCGGTTGTGCGCCTGGGAGTACAGCCGGAAGGACAGCCACTACCCGAGGAGAGACGATCCCCATCATAACATTACGTACTATCAGGGGGAGCTCGACTCGCTATCTCCGGGCCAGATGCGATGGGCACCGTACAAACGTTTGGCGCGACGGGTGGGGGAGTCGTTCGTCTTCACGCTCTCCGGGTTGCAACGCACACCCCTGATCCACTTCGAGGTCGCAGAGTGGCAGCTACCAGATCGTGCTATGTGCCATTTTGAGTGCCTGCAGGGGTTGCCAGCTGATGCGCCGGATATGAAGGGTAACAGGAACCCACCGGGTGTCGGACGGTTTGGCAAGGCGAATGCGCACGACTTGTGCGCACGAGAACTTGAGGTTTGGGATTCCTGGCAGGACACGTTGGCAGCCATTGTGTCGGAGCCTGACCCCGTGATCAGCATCGAACAGTACAATGAGTGGTACTACCGCATCACCCGGAGGAGAGTAGCTCCAGTAAGGTTTGAACGCGGAGAGAAGTACCACCCTAGGGGTCAGATCGATGAGCAGATGGCATACAATCTGGTAAGTTGCCCAACCAGTGCTTTTAATTAACCTTGATGATTCTAAGTGTGTATGAAGTTACTTATTTATTATCTCTTTGGATGTAGGTTAATGCCTCGTTCGCCTTCTTCCAGAAGTTGAGCGAGCGCAAGGATCTGGTGGATGCAATGGGCGAGGAGCTTCGCCAACAGGCCGAATCGTTGGCTTATGGCTGCAGCCATTTTTTACGCCAAGCATCCGGGCAGCCTTCGGGCGTCAACCCGAGAATGGGGGAACCCAGGTGGCAGCCCCCTTACGCTCAGGATACGGTGATCCCTCGGGACAGACTTCGGGGGTGAGCCAGGGATACGGTGGTCCCTCTGTACCAGGAATGGGTGGTGATTGGGGATTGCCAAGCACCATGGGCCAGGCTCAAGCGCCGTGGGAAAAGTACAGTGCACCCTCCTTCTCTTTGCTTTTGGACTCGGAACCCCAACCCCTCTCTCAGAGTCAAGTCACGCAGGACTGGGGTTTCGGAAACATCAGTCTGTCCGAGACACTGCCCATTGTCCCGTGGGCGGGACCATCTGTTGTAGAAGGAGGGCAATATCCCCAGGTCGACCCCCCGAAGGAGTGCAATATCCCCCTGTCGACCCGAAGGAGTGCAATATCCCCCTGTCGACCCCCGAAGGAGTGCAATATCCCCCGATCGACCCCCGAGAGGAGTATCGCAAAGGGCATCCACTGAAGCCCCTAAAGCCGCATAAATGCCAAATTATCAGAGAGCAGTATTTTAGTGGGTTCCCCCGAGACAAAGCGTTATATAGTGTGAATCACCCTGAGGGGATGGATTACTGTTGCTCGTGGGGAGAAATGTCCTCCCTGGCTCCGGGGAGTTGGTTAGACAGCGGCGTCATCTCTACCTACGTGGAGATTCTGAAGGAAAGGGGCCGGGGGCCGCCGAATAAGTATCTGGCCGTATTTTTGTTGGATGCCTTTTTTCATAGCCTCCTAGTGGCTGAATGGCATGAGTGGGTCAAACGAAGGGGGAAGAAAAAGTTGAGTCAGTGGAGACCGTCTGATAACCTACGAGCGTATCTGAATAGGGATAGTCCAGTGAGCTCAATGGTTGCCCACGTGTTTCTAATCCCATTTCTAGGGGAAAGCCACTGGTACTTGGTTTGCTATGAACCAACGAAAAAAGTCGTATCGGTGATCGACAGTCTCCACGACGATACCCCCACATGCCTGTGTTGCGGATGTATAAAGCCCAGCTGGACTCTATGGTAATCTTGAAGTTGATTGTTTAATGCTTATTGTAACTTGCCAATTGTAAATGTTAACTCGTGTCTTACGCCGTTTTATGTTTCTCGCAGAATATATTTTGTGCCATGGTCAATGTTATCCGTGTTGTACCTGTACCGGCGTGGCCAAAGCTCCATTTCCGATTGAAGAAGACGAGGCCCAAGCAACATAATACTTCGGACTGCGGCGTCTTCCTATGCATGTACATGGATTACATCTGTCGGTCTGAGAGCCTCAAGGCGGCCGCCTGGAGTTTAGGATGCGTAGAACGCTTTAGATATAGGATAGCTTGGCAAATTTTGAAAGGCCGGCCTAGAGAGGTTAGGTTTATTGAAAATCCGTCTAAGGACGAACATCCGGCTGAACATGAGGACGCCTAGTTGACATTGTACCATTACAATAATTTTATTTAATAAATCGTGATTATTTATTTAGAAAGTTGTCATTGGTGTGATTTTTTTTTTGTGTTGAGATCAGTTGATTTGTGTTGAATGATTGAGTGATTTATTTGTGTCCATATCAGTGGACATTTGATTTGTGATTAGAGTTGGTTTTTTTGCTCTCATTAAGAATGATTGAATGGTGAGAAACAAAATTCATTGAAAATTGTTTAGTTGAAAGTATCCGTCCGCTACACAGTGTAGCGGACGTCCAAGTACTGAAATTTTCTAAGTAATGAAGTTGATTGTTTTTGCTTCTTTGTCCGCTACACTGTGTAACAGACGTCCAAATACTGAAAATTTTCTAAGTGTTGAAGTTGGTTGTTTCTGCTTCTCCGTCCGCTACACAGTATAACGGACGTCCAAATACTGAAAATTTTTCTAAGTGTTGAAGTTGATCGTTTCTGCTTCTCTATCCGCTACACAGTGTAGCAGACGTCCAAATACTGAAAATTTTTCTAAGTGTTGAAGTTGATTGTTTCTGCTTCTCCGTCCGCTACACAGTATAGCAGACGTCCAATTACTGAAAACTTTTCTAAGTGTTGAAGTTGATTGTTTCTGCTTCTCTGTCTGCTACACTGTGTAGCAGACGTCCAAATACTAAAACATTTTCTAAGTTGGTTGTTTCTGCTTCTCCGTCCGCTACACAGTATAGCGGACGTCCAAATACTGAAATTTTTTCTAAGTGTTGAAGTTGATCGTTTCTGCTTCTCTGTCCGCTACACAGTGTAGCGGACGTCTAAATACTGAAAATTTCTGCTTCTATGTCCGCTACACAGTGTAGCGGACGTCTAAATACTGAAAATTTTTCTAAGTGTTGAAGTTGATTGTTTTTGCTTCTCCGTCCGCTACACAGTGTAGCGGATGTCCAAATGAAAAATTTTCCAAGTGTTGAAGTTGACTGTTTCTGCTTCTCCGTCCGCTACTCAGTGTAGCGGACGTCCAAATACATTGTGTTGAAGATCTCCTGTTTTTAATAAATTGGCGACCGAAGACTTGTTTTAGCCACGGAATCAACAATCTCAATATCGATTAACAATAAACAAACGTACAACTAACAATCAACAATCTCAACATCGACGGAATCTCAAACGGCACAATTAAGAACCTAAAAGTCGGAAAAATAATGAACATTCGATGGAATCTCGAAGTTTGGAGGGAGCTAAAAATGGAAGCGAGTCTGAAAAAGAAGAAAATTATGCTGAAGGAGAAGAAAAAATACTGTCCGCGATACGGTGCAGCGGACGTGTGACGTATCTATGGTGCAGACAATCTGAAATTGTGTCAGTCGTGTCAGTCAAAAGTTGTCGGAAAGTCATCCGCAACACAGTGTAGCGGATGACTTTTTGACCGACGGTGTTAGGCCAAAAAAATTATCCGCCATATAGTGTAGCAGACGAGGACGAGGGGCAATATGGTAAAAAAGATCTGGGTTGTCCATCCCTAAGGGATGGACGGCCAGATCGCGCTAGCAAAATCTCCTATTTTGCTAGCGCTATCAACGGATCAGCTCCCTATATATATATATATATATATATATATATATATATATATATATATATATATATATATATATATATATATATATATATATATATATATATATATATATATATATATATATATATATATATATATATATATATATATATATATATATATATATATAGATATATATATATATATATATATATATAGATCTATATATATATATAGATATATATATATATATATATATCTATATATATATATATCTATATATATATATAGATCTATATATATATATATATAGATCTATATATATATAGATATATATATATAGATATATATAGATCTATATATATATATAGATCTATATATCTATATATATATAGATCTATATATATATATATATATATATATAGATCTATATATATATATATATATATATATATATAGATCTATATATATATATATATATATATATATATATATATAGATCTATATATATATATATATATATATATATATATATATATATATATATATATATATATATATATATATATATATATATATATAGTAGACACCTTAGGCTGAACATTTACAAATAAAACCCTTTCTTAATTTGATAGTTATACAAGGTCTACCCGAAGCTTCCTCTAAAAAAATTCAACAATTATTTATGATATCTTATATTCTAGAAAAATTTATTAGTGGTTGTTGCATCACTCGTTTCACCATTTGTCACTACAAGAGGCTCTAATAACAAGTACTAATGTTAAGTAGGAGTTTATTGCTAACAAAATAAAAATAAAAAATTATTTTTTTTGAAAATTTTAATAATAAAAATACTCCGGGCATTATAGGCACATCCAGTAAGATGCTGAGAAGATTTATTCAGTACTCCAACTTTAAATCTTTTTTTATTCCAACCCAGCCACAATCTAGATATACCCTTTGAGTTAATTGATTATGCAAACTCCCAATCTTTTTCCCATTTTCGTATAATTGCTGAAATAGTTTCCTCTCTGACTCTAATTAGTTTTATGTTGTTTCCTTGGCCCAGACTTATTATTACTCCTTGTTATCTCTTTTTCCAGCAAAATATCATTAGCTTCAATAGCTTGAAAACGATTGCTAACTTGTAGAGTGTTTTTTGAAGTATGTATTGGTGTCTTCAGTATTCTCCGTCTATATTGGCTGCTCATTTACAGGATTTGTGGTTTGGTTGCTCACCATTACATTCTAGAATTCGTTATTTTGCCACCTTTGCTGCTGTATATGTTTTTTTTTGTAGCAATTCATACTCCTATGACCAAAAACGTTATAATGGCTACATTTTACTGGCACCCACCTGTACTCAACCTTTTGCTCTAGCATATCCCCATTAGGTCCACATAATGGTATCATTTTAGGGAGAGTTTGATCCACATGGATCTCTACACATATTCTGGTATACCCTACCCTTTCTTTTGATGATGTCATAACATCCATAAACTGATTGCTAATTGTGCTTACAATTTGACTAAGCATATTCTTTGACCAGAATTTGAAAGGCAAGTGTGGTAATTTAATCTACACAGGTATTGAATTCAACCATTGCTTCTCAAGGGATGTATCAGGGGTCTAAGTCTTACTGATAATAGCTTAACCAAGGACCTCTTTCACACACCTGCGCTTGAGTCGAGTTGAATTTGGCTAAGAACACCCCTAATTTAACGAAATGTAAGTCAAACTGACCAACTTACCTCCAAATCCTTTTCAAAATCCCTTTCATAACATGGAAGGGGAGTCTTGCTCCACCACATATGTAATGACCGTGAATTCTCACTCTTTGATCTCTACAGCCGCATCATCTTCTGTGTATTGCATCCTTTTTTTACCCAGAATTTCATGTGGTGGCATATAATTCAATTGATTTGCTTGGTCTTACCACATTTGCATATGATTTTCTTTGAATTTCAAGTGTGGCGGTCATTTTGTTTCCTTCCATGCAAGGCTGAGATCTCTAGTCTTTGATCTATGGCGGATACAAGTCTGCAATGGCCGTGTATATAATTTCAAAGTTAAATAGCATCTGATTGGCCACCATGTCAGCTACGTGTGCACCAGTTGCCTGTCCAGCATGGCATTCTACCTTCTTCCCCAAATTTTCACTAACCAACATTCCTTCTTCAATATTCAAGATCTCTGTCTCAGGCTTGTGCGAATTTCATTTTTCTACTTTTATAAGCATTCGCAATACTTGATTCTCCTTCGCCATGGCTTCAAGTTGATTCTGTAATTTCTCAATTTTTTCTTTCCACATTCCTTCCTCATCTAAATTGAAAATTGACTTTATAACCATCTATGGTCTTACATCCTTTACATCTCCGTATTTGTTTGAACCCAGTGCAGCTATGATATGATTTGGAGATACTCTAATGTTTGATTCCTCAAGTTGTTGTGCTCAGTCTTTTGTTGACCTTCTTTCTCCATCATTTACTATGTTGTACGTTCCCTCGGAGGGCCGCACAGTCGAGATGATTGGCAGGAGGAGATCACCGAAGGCATTTCAAACAGTCGTTCCTCAATTTTCTCGCCTATTGAGTTAGAGAGAAATAGAAGCCTCTCGATTGTCGCCCATGGTCAACAAATTTAAGTCTAACATGCAAATAAGTCATGTTTCGCTTATTGTGCTTTATTATTATTTAAGGATTATTATTTTAAATGTAGGCCCAATAATTTAATAAGCCTAATCTATTTAAGTCAGTCCAGTAGGTAGTCCAGTCTAGTCCAATAAGAGTCTAGTCCTGTTGGTTGAATCCAGCTCAATTGGTTAAACCATTGCAGTTAGTTAAGTTTAATCCAAGTTAACGTCAAGAGATTATGATCGATTAGATGACTTGGATATATCTTGTGACTTATCCTTGATGCATGTGATTGATGATTGAATACTATGAGATATGGAGAGAATTTCCAAATCTAGTACATCTGATCAAACAAAATCAGATATAATTATCGAATTAGGGTCAGATTTTTTACATTAGGGGATGAACCGACCGATTTTTGATAAAACGACCGGTTAATTAACTTTTCTCAGTCTAATGGAATCCAGCCGACAAGCACTAGCATTTGGCAAACTAGCTCTCTGTGGACAGAGGAAAAAGGGGGCTTGAGTCAATTGCACCATGGATTCATCACAAAGCACTCCCAAGTCTTCTAGGCAAGTGCATTCTCAAGGTATATTTACTACTTTCTAGACTAGTTTATTTAAGTTATAAAAGTTTAGAGTGTTTTCCCTCCCCACAATCAAATTTCTATCTTACATATTATCAAAAAGTCTTTCTTTTCATGTCTTAGTTCGAGTCTAAGTTCGAAGTGTAGGTTGCCTCCTGTAGGGTCCAAGTCGAACTATGATGGTTTTGATTTTGGCTACTCTGGCCGGATATGTAAGTCATTCAACCCCTGATGTCGAGTTCAAGCCAATAATATAGATATAAACTTAGGATTTATTAAAGCATATTTATGTGTCTATGTGCTAAAAGGCCAAAAACTAATAGAAATGAAGTAGAGACCGAAAGGGTATAGTGGGTGTCTAACACCTTCCCATGATATAACTTAGTCTCCTAGCCCATTTCTTTGTTTTCAATAGATTAGTAGTCCTTTGTATACTTTTAGAGTCATTTTCGAATTTTTCTTACTTTCCCGTGTTCAATTAAGTAAGATGGAAACTCTTAATTTTAGACCTATCTCGGGTCTAGGATTTTTTCGAGACAGTTCGCTGCACCACTCATTTATTAATTAGGTCTTATTGTGTAATGATGGCGACTCTTAGTTTTAGACCTTTCCCGAGGTCTAGGATTTTGTCTAGGTGGTTCCCTACACCACCCATTTAATAGTTAGGTCATATTGTGTAATGACCCGGTCCACGGCCTCACCATAAGGCAATGCCTCCCTCAAAAGGGCTGGTCAAGTAGATGCTTATGAGTTTATGGGCATGGTCTTACAAGGTCAATGTAATATCATCCCACATCTTATGTGGGATATCACAACCTCTCTTCCTTATGCCTTAGCGTCCTTTCTAAGGTTCGATCACACATAACCCTGAATCTTGCTCTCTAATCGATGTTGGATATATGTGACTCACCTTTTCTTGCCCTAACATCCTTTCCTTACTCCAGCTTTAGAAGCTCTTCTACCTTATCATCCTTCATATTTCTAGGAAAGAATTTGGCAAGAAATATCTCCTGGAAACATTCCCAAGTTAAAGCATGTTCCTACTCAACACTCAAAGTTCTCTCAGCCATTCTCCATCACTGGTCAACCTAATTCTCCAACTGGTACATTGCGAGGTCCATTTTTTGGCGACCGGTAATGTTCAGAAGCTTAAACCTCTTTTCTAACTTACTCTATTTAGCCTCTGCATCCTCTGGCTTGTCTGTACCAACAAATGTTGGACAGTTTAGGAGGTTAGATGCCTTGATAGTATCAACAGTCAACGAGATTATATGTGTTGCTCTTGAGTTGCCCTTGGCGGCATCATTACTAGTGGCAATATTACCCCTACAACTCAGGGCACTACCAAATCGAACTGGACATGGTGGCATGGTACTTGAGATAGCAAATAAATTATAAGATCGCAACTATAGTATAAATGCTTTGAACAAAAGTATGCAAAAGCTAGACTTTTCTAAGGTATATCTCAAACATCATACTTTTCATCTCAAATCATTGATAGCTTAAGTCTACAAGTCTACAGAATCATGGACATATGCTCCGACCAAATCTATCACACCCTTAACCCAAAGGCGGACCTTCACATCCCTAACCCAAATGAGGACCTTCACATACTATTTCAAATATTCCTGCTTACGAGAAATGTAATACCCGAAGTATTTTGCCAAGAATATAACCTCAAAAAGGTCATTAGAGCTCTAAATCAAATCCCAATTCAAAGGCATTGGCATTCATCAGCAATGTCTAATTATCACAGTGAAAATTTGATAACAGCAATCACTTCCCAAATATTAGGGGTTCTCAAAAACTACTTATCAAAACCATTACAAAGCTCTTATTCTCAAGATACTAACAAAAGTTATGAATTAAAATACATTGCTCATGTAAATATATACTAAGTCCTCGAAGTTATCTTATATTAATTGCTTGAAAGGGGAGGAATTAAGAGGGGGGGGGGGGGTGTTAAGCACAAAGCTTAACAAGGATTACACACACAAACACCCATGGAGTACAACGCAAGTATTCAATAACATATAACTGAGTCAAAATGAAATATATGGAAGTGAAAGTGCAAATACGATAAATAATCTTAGCACAACAAATAATACACATCAAAATCAAAGTCAAAGGAACATATTCGAATAATTGACTTAATAATCAAATACGATATAACCACGTAATACGTGACTGTAAAGTATATTAACTTAAGCATACGGAGGTTCTAAGTTTAAAGTTTGCATATCGGGAGCAATTTCCATATTATCTCATGGCATCGCGTTAACCTAAGTACATGAAGATTTTAAACATTAGTTCAATTGAAAGATATCCAATGAACATCAAATATCTCAAACGTATAGGAGGCAAAAAGTATCAAAACTTTGAAAAATAGACGTACGACCACCCAAGTTGGGAGCAAAAATGATAGCTAACATGATTTACAAGTAACTCAGTTAAGCCAAGAATTTAGTGAATCACAACAGGCTTAAAACAACAATAACGAATATGAATTAAAAAAAATCTTTTACAAGAAGAAACAACGAACATTTCGATTATTAATGCCATGGATTTTGACAAAAACATTTGATAAGAATATATCAATATCGAATCCTTTAAGAGAATCAAGTCTAATAGAAGCAGATGTTTTGTATATAACTCTTACCTCAATTCACGTAGTAAGATTCGCAAAGCTACATAAGCTTTCGAAAGTTAAAACTTAATTAATTCAATCAACCCGTTAATATTAAAGTCTTAAAAATCATAATTCTATTTTGGTTCAATTCCTCGTTATAATCAAAGTGGGTTTAGAATTAATTACCAATTAAGGTGGAAAGGTGAAATTCTCAATGCTCTAGGTTTCTCTTTCTTAGTCCAAACTCACATATTAAACTTTGTAAATAACTCAAAAGACCCCTAAGGATATATTATTTATTCAAAAATATCCCAAAAGGCTATTAAAACTATGAAGATTGTCCAAAACATAAAATAATTAGTTATAAATCATTTAGGGTCTTATATATTGAGTCACTTATTTTAAAATCCAATAACTTGCGAATTTAAGTGGGCAATAATAAATAGGTAACCAAGTTTTTTGACATGAGTCTCTCTAACTTAAAATTTCTCTAATCTTCTCGCACATAAGTCACGATGTATAAGTAGGTCATCCTCATTGTCGTTGTCCGCCCACTAATAGCCGTAGACATCATCATCGCTACGACTCTAAAGATTAGATCAACCATAGCCCAAAATTGGACCAACCATCACCACAAGTGACCACCTTCCATCTCTATAGTCGTTGTCGTCACCACATAGTGTCGATTATGTTGCCGCTCCATCTTTGCCACCCAGTGGCCATATTCGTTCAAATCTGGTGGTTGTATTGTAGTAACAGTTATGGGTATTATGTTAGCTGAACTATGGCGGCAGGTGGTGAATATTCAAATGGTTGTGCTTGCAGTGGTAGTCGTGGTGTGGTGATGGTTGTATATCTGTGTAAGGTGGTAATTGTGGCATGAAGTGGTCATCGTACGTTTGGCGACAATCGGGTATGGTGGCGCTGGCGGTGGTTAGGGCAGAATCAATCGACGAAGATGAAGAGAAAGAGATACATTGAGAAATTATACAGAGTCGTTATACAAAAAAAAATTAATAATGACTAACTATTGGGTTAATAGACAAAACCACTTCATTTATGGTCTATTTGGAGTTCAAATTTGAAATTGGATTTGAAATTCAATTCACTTTTTTTTTGTTTGAAATGGAAGGAAATCCAAATCACAGAATTTCTATTTTGTGTTTGGAGAACAAAGGAAATGAAAAGGTAACAAATTTTTAAACAATTATATCCTTGAGTTATGATGAAAATTGAATTAAGGTAAGTAGTTTCAAGTGTACTAGGCTACCACAGGGTAGTGGTGATGATGGAGGCATCAACGGTGGAAGTGGTGCACTTGTCAACTGATGGTAATGATGGTGGTGGTAGTGGTATTGAGGTGTAACTACTGATGGTCAAGTGATGCCAATAGTGATGTCGGTGGTGGCAGTAGTGGCGATGGTGGTGGTAATGATGGTGGCGATGACGGTAGTGGTGGCAATAGTGGTGGCGGTGGTGATGGGGGTGGTGGCAGTAGCGGTGGGAGTAGTGTTTGCCATGGTTGTAGTAAAAGTGATGTGGTAGTGGTGGCAACAGTAGTGGTGGTGGCAGTGGTAGCAACGATGGCAGTAATGGTGGGGGTGGTGAGAGTAGTGGTGCCAATGTTGGTAGTAAAATTAGTGTAGTGGTGGCGGTGATAGTGTTGGTGGTCGCAGTAGTGGTGGTGGCGTTAGTAGTGGTGCAATAGTGGTAGCGGCTGTGGTGATGGTGGCGGCAGTAGTTGTAGTGGTGGTGGTGGTAGTGGTAGGAGTAATGGTGCCGGTGGTGGGTGTGACGGAAGTAAAAGTGGTGTGGTGGTGGTGGTGGTAGTGGCAGTACTGGTGGCGGTGGCAATCGTGACAGTAATCGTACTGCCATTGGTGGTGTGGTGGTGGTGGTAGTGGCAGTACTGGTGGCGATGGCAATCGTGACAGTAGTCGTACTTCCATTGGTGGTGGTGGTGTTGGCAGTAGTGGTGGCAACGTTAGTAGTGGTAGTGGTGGTGGTGGTGGCAGTAGTGGTAGCGACGGTGGTAGTGGCGGCAACACTGGTGGCGAAGGCAATGGAGGCGCTGGTGGTGATGGTGGTGGCAGTACTGGTGGCAGTGGTTGTGCTGGTGGTGGCGATAGTTGTGACGGTGATGGTAGTGGTGCCGGCGACGGTAGTGGTGCCAGTGATAGTAGTAAAAGTGGTGTGCTGGTTACAGCAATGAAGACGTGGTGGTGGAGGATTTATCATTGGAGAGATCCAGAAAAGGGTAAGCGTGACACCCTCAACCCAAGTGACGTCACCGGAGCTGAGTTATCAATCCTGTCAACATCACAACCTTTAATACAAAACTGAACTACTACAACTTTAAGATCGTCACAACACATCCTTACAAAAATTTCTTTGAAATTACACATGGTATTGCAGTGGAAACTGTACAACATAATACAACTTAATGTTTACACCAAATTTGCATCATTGTGGCGATATATTTCCTCATGAAACCTTAGCATAGTTTCTCTTTACCCCTACCAGAAGTTTCTCCTTGTTCAAACCTAGTACCTAAAAGCACAAATAGCCCAGTAAGGATAATACGAGAAGTACAATGCACACCCCTTTCAAAAACATCAGAGAATCGACTATGAATTCTTAACGAAGGCAATGAATTTAACAATGTCAAGAACAAACATCTGCAATCGCCTTGATACATCACTTTTGTTCAGATTGAACGACTCAAGCCAAGCAGAACATCATTATTTCCACTTGGATAGACTCAGGGACACTGCATATGCAATACAAGAGAGAACACTAAAGCAAATAATCACCATGAGAATAACACGACAATAAAATCAGCTACATCAAATAAATCAATTGCAATTCATACTCAACTTGACAAGACAAGACAGACTCTAGCGCACTTCATCCTTTTTGTCAGTTATTTTATTTTTCATTGACTATCAGTTACTTCACTTCACTGGCCCTCTATTTATTGATGCCCCATCATACGGGGTGTTCATCTTAGTCTTCAATAACTTGAAAAGGACAGTTTTCATCAAAGGAACGAACTTAGAGAGTATTTCGATCATAAGTCCTCATTAACTTATCACGATTCAACAACGGTCAGACAAAGGGAAACGATTATACCTTAATCCTCAGCAGCATAAGTTCAACCGATGTTCAAGCATAATAATAGGACTTCAACATAAGTATCATCGACATGGTAAGCTAACGAAACAATAAAGAGCATAACGGAACCGCACTTTCCTTACTTCTTTGGCTTTATAGCCGATGAACTCCTCGCTTTTGAGTTTTCCAAACAAACAGAATTACTTAGTTAAACAAAATTCTTCTTGTTAGACAGCCTTAACATACAAACTTTCACCCAACCTTACCCTTTCCCGCTTATTTATTCACAACTTATTACGACTATTCCTTTAACCGGAACCTAACCCATAAAAGTGTATCAACTGCACTACCATCCTTCTTAAATGCATTTTAACTCAAATTTCTCATTTCTTATGCTTTTTGCTACTTCACCATGATTTTTCACAAAATTCGTCACTGGGTGTGAAAAATTACCAAAACACCCCCCAGCATAGGTAAAATTACCTAAATACCCCATGCTGATTCTTGTACCAATAAACACTAAAAAATGACCCAAAATATATTTGTAACAATATTAATTGATTCTTGAACTAAAAAGTCATTCGGTAAAATTTTCGCTCGAAAATCCTATCCGGATAAACAAATCGAGCGTTAGGGAACTAATGTTTGTTAAAAATAACATTCAGCATCAAAATATCATGAGATTTTTGACACTGAAGTGTCTTAGCTACATAAGCTGCCCATACAATTTTTAGATTAAAATAACCTGACTTGGTATTTTTAAAAATTCAAAACCCTATTTCAAGGATAAAAAATATTTAACATTCTTAGAGAACTCATAAAAATCTCAAAAATTCATAGATTGTAGATCTTTTAAAAAGAATAGGACTTTTTCTTTTGTGTTTGGCCAATTTCTAGCTTAAAACTATGTTTTGAATATAAAGTTTAATATCATAAAAGAACAAGACTTTTAGTGACAATAACACTCACTATTCATCCGTTTATCAATCAAAACACACATTTTTTCACCTCAGCCACACACACATTCGGTTTTCATGGTTCTTCACCTCCAGAATCGTACATGAACCATTTTAACCACTTCACAATTTACTCCCACTCTACACACTCCATACACCACATAACACACTATAATTCACCTCGCGAATCCACGAATTACACATAAACTCAGACACACAGCCACGACACACACAACCACTGTATAAACACACATAGTTGCAGCACATACCTTAATTCCCCCTCTATTTTCTCCTTACACAAACATACACGTTATGCACGCATAATTTTCACCCTCATCCACTTTAATTTCACTTCAATCCCACCTATTTGATCCCACTATAGAGTTTAACATGAAATCATGCCATAATTTAATCCAATTCAACTTTAATTCCTCAAGAACACACACAAAGCATCGAGAATACACACACTAAAAGCTAATTTTTCCTTATTTTGAAGGTCCATAACTTCTTCGATTCTCCATGAAGACGCCTTTTATTTCTTGTAAATTCTTCATTTTTCTTGCTTTTATAACTTCTTTGTTCTGCCCTTCACGAAATTTTTCCTGGATTTTTTTCTATTTTCCCCGCAAATAGCTGCTCCACACACTGAACGCTGATTTTTGCCTGACTTTGAAGGTCTATAACTTCTTCAATTCTTTACCAAATTGCTCTCTGTTTCTTTCATTTTCTTCCTCTTCCATCCTCTGTAACTTCTCAATTGAAACTTTCCCAAAATTCTATCTGGATTTTCCTCTATTCTCCCTCAAACAATTATCCCTGATACATTCCCTCATGTCACCTCAACTTCCACTTAGTTTCATATGCACACACTCCACCTCTTGGAAAAATTGAGGTGTCATTCTCCCTTGTTTGTGGCTATCTTTGGCAGCCACAAAATCATGTAAGTTTTTTTGAATAATTAAAAATTAATTTACTAAAAAAATTTTATATCAAGGATATTACACTCCCCCCCTCCCCTTTAAGAAAAAATTTGGGCTCAAAATTTAAGATAATGTACCTTAATCGGCAAATAATTGGGGTATTTTTTCCACATCAAATTTTTGGGTTCTCAGGTGGCCTCTTCTATTGCGTGGTTTCTCTAAATCACCTTAACCACTTAACTTTAGAGCGAAGTACCTGCTCTTTTCTATCAATCACCTCGACGGGTACGTCTTGGTATGAGAGGTTATCTCGAATCTCTACTGATTCTAATCCTATTACGTGTGATGAATCTGGGACATACTTTTTTAACATAGACATATGGAACATATTGTGCAAGTGATTCAACTCCAAGGATAGCTCAAGTATATATGCTACTGCTTCAATTCTTGATGTGATTTTGAATGGTCCAATGAACCTGGGGATTAATTTTCCTTTTCTCCTGAACTGTATAATTCATTTCTACGGTGACACTTTAAAAAATATGAGGTCATCTACCTCAAATTTCAATGCCCTCTATCTCTTATTGACGTACCTCTTTTGCCTACTCTACGCGGTACGAAGCATGTGTTGTATAATTTTAACCTTATCTTCATTTCTTTGATTAACTCGGTACAAGATAATTGCCTCTTTCAAGCTACATTCCAGCAAATTGGTGTACGAAACCTTCGACCATACAATGCTTCGTACGGGGCCATACCAATACTTGACTGATAACTATTGTTATACGAAAAATCAATCAAAGGTAACTGTTCATCCAATTTCCTCCAAGGTCCACCACACAAGCTCTTAACATATCTTTAAGTATCTGAATTGTTCATTTAGATTGACCATCAGTCTGTGGGTGAAACGATGTACTCACACTTAATTTGGCTCCTAATTCTTTTAAAAACTCTTCCAGAACCTTCAGGTAAACCTCGTATCCTAATCAGATACGATGGTAATTGGCACACTGTATCAGTTAACTACTTCTTTGATATAGGTTCGGGCTAGTTGTTATGTCAAATATCATTCCTTTATAGGAATAAATCGAACTGTTTTGGTTAAACGATCTATTATTACCTAAATAAAGTATTCCTATTAGATGTTCGGGGTAATCCAGATGCAATATCCATCGTAATATGGTCCCACTTCCACTAAAAAATAGGTAATGGTTACAGTTGTCCAGCCATCTTCCTATGATCAACTTTTACCTACTGACAGGTCATGCATATTGATACAAACTCCAATATCTCCTTCTTCATGCCTAGCCACTAAAAACTTCATAAAAAATCCCGATACATTTTTGTTTCTCCTTGATTGATCGAGTACTTAGGATTATAAGCGTCTGTCAAAATTTTCTTCTTTAAGTCATCCTTAGGTGGAACATACACCAAACTTTTATATCTGTGAATCACCTCCCCATCGCAATTGAAATACTCTTTCTCGTTCTTTTCAAACCCCCTTAGAATCTTGAGTAAATTCTCATCTTGACTTTGGGCTTCTTTAATTCGATCAAGTAGCATAGGTTAAATCTCCATCTGGAATAGGCTGTTGCTCCATTCTCCTCTCACTCGCACATCAATTTCAAGCTTGTTCAAGTCATCTACAATAGCCTTTGGTCTGGTAATCATGGAAACTAGATTCTCTATTCAAGGCATGAGCTATGACATTCGCCTTCTCGAGGTGGTATAATATAGTGTAATCATAATCTTTAAAGAGTTCCAACCACCTTCTCTATTGCATATGAAGGTCATGCCTCTAACTTTTCAAGGCAAACACAATTTCTGTTAGCTCTAGGTCAAGTGTTTGATAATTCCTCTCGTGATTTTTCAGTTGCCTTGACGCATAAGCGATTACCTTCCCATTTTGCATAAGAACACATCCTAACCCTTCTCCAGATGCATCACTATATATCACAAACCTATTTACCCAGATGCTGAGGCAAGTACTGTTGCAGTCACTAACCTTTCCTTCAGTTCTCACACTTTTCTATCCAGTTAAACTTCACATTCTTTCGAGTTAGGTTGGTCAGCGGGGAGGTAATCTTAGAAAAATCTTTAATAAACCTTTGATAATACCCAGCTGGACCTAAAAAACTACGAACCTCATACACGAATGTCGGACGCTCCCAGTTCGACACTGCTTCAATTTTTTGGTATCTAATGATATCCCTTCACTTGTCACTACATGACCCAAGAATTGTGCCTTTTCAACGCCAGAACTCACACTTCTTGAATATGGCATATATATATTGTGTTCTCTCAATATTTGTAAAACTTGCCTCAAATGTTGAAAATGTTTTTCTTTTTGCTCTTTGAGTATATTAGAATGTCATCGATGAAAACAATAACACAACGATCGAGATAATCTTGAAAGACTCAATTCATCAAATCTGTAAAGGCTGCCGGGGCATTAGTCAACCCAGAAGGCATCATAAAAAACTCATAATGCCCATACTGGGTTCTAATGCAGTCTTAGCAATGTCATTTTCCTTCACATTCAATTGATGATATCCCGATCTAAGGTCAATCTTAGAGAAATATTTTATGCCCTGCAATTGATAGAAAAGATCATGTATACGAGGTAAAGGATACTTACTCCTGATCGTACTTATTCAATTCTCGATAATCGATGCATAACGTCAGAGACACATCATTCTTCCTTACAAATAATATTGGGGCTACCCATGGCGTGACACTGGGACGAATAAATCCTAACTTCAATAGTTCTTCTAGTTGTACCTTCAACTTATTCATTAGAAGGTGCCAGCCTATAAAGTGTCCTGGATATGGGACCAGTTCTGTGAACTAAATCAATACTAAACTCCATTCTTGATTTGGTGGTAGCCCTCGAAAATCTTTGGGAAAAAATCTGGAAATTCGTTGACTACCGGTATCTGCTCCAATTATGGTTTACTAACACGAATATCATATACATGTGCCAGATAATCTCAGCACCCACTACAAAGACAGTGAGGAGCTCGTAGAGCAGATATTGCTTAAGGAGGCTTTACCACCTTATCTCCTTGTATGACAAGTTCAGGTCTATTAGACGTTGACAGCTTAATCAACTTACGACGACAATCTACGTTAGCATGATGTGTAGCTAACAATCCATTCCGAGGATTACATCAAAGCCCCCCAGATCTAAGGTTATAAGATTAGTATACAAGATCTGATCCGCTATTTGAATTGGATATTTCCAATATATATTTTAGTACTAAGAACACACACACACACACACACACACTAAAAGTTGGTTTTTACCTTACTTTGAAGGCCCATAACTTCTTCGATTCGCCACAAAAACACCTTTTGTTTCTTGCAATTCTTCCTTTTTCTTATTTCTATAACTTCTCTATTCAGCCCTTCACGAAATTCTTCCTGAATTTTCTTCTATTTCCCTCGCAAACAGCTAATCTATACACTGAAGACTGATTTTTGCCTGATTTTGAAGGTCTATAACTCCTTCAGTTCTTCACCAAATTGCCCTATGTTTCTTGTGTTTTTTTCCTCTTCCTTCCCTTTGATACTTCTCAGTTGAAACTTTCCCAAAATACTATTTGAATTTTCCTCTATTCTCCCTCAAATAGCTGTCCCTGATACATTCCCTCATGCCAAAACTTCCCCTTAGCTTCACATGCACATACTTCCCCTCTTGGGAAAATTGTGGTTTCATTCTCCCTTGTTTGTGGCTATTTTTCACAGCCACGAAATCGTGCAAGGTTTTTTTTAAAATAATTAAAAATTTATGTCAAGGATATTGCAGTAAGATGACTTTTAATTCAAGCAAATCAAAATTCCATAAATTCGAACATTTTTCATCGGATTTTATACTATAGAAAGAAATTTAGTCAAATTCTATAAAATATAATTATATTTTTTAAAATTTTAAATAACAAAATTTGAAATGAAAACTCTTAATGACGATATATATCCGTTGCTTGCGCTGACAACTTAGGCTAAGTTGTCAGTGTGATCTGGCGGTTCATGCCCGATTTATGGGCGGTCCATATCTTCTTCTTTTTTTTTTTTCGTTTTTTAAGTACGTTATCTATATTATGTAGCGGATAATTTTTTGACAAAAATATCCTTCAGCTTAAAAAGAACTCATCTCTGACATTATGTAACGGACTAATCTTCTAACCTTTTTCCTTTCTTTCTCCTTTCCTTCATTAATGTTTTGATATTGTTTCTCGTCTCTTTCTCTCATCCGCTACATTATGCAAGCAGACTAATCTTCTATCCTTTTTCTCTCTCCCTTTCCTCGTTAAGGTTATGACATTATTTCCTATCTTTCCTTTCTCTGATCATCTTTCTGTCTCTTTTGACTTGTTTCTCTCCCTCTTTCTCTCACCATTCTGTCACCTCCATTCTCATCAAATACGCAGCACCGGCGCAACGCTCAGTATCACGAAAGGGATGAAGATTCTGGGAATGGTGTTACCGCTTTTCTTCCTTCCATGACCTTGATTGCTTGATGCACTCTTTTCTCTTGGTTGCATTTCCATTAATGAGCACAACAGAACTCCTATTCCAGTTTTTATTGTCATCAGTTTTGTGTTTTGGCTGCAAGACCAAATCTCCGTCGCTCGATCAAGATTAGAAACAGGATCAAACTGATTTAGAACACGATGTAGCTCAAATCAAGCAGCAATGAGCTAAAGGAAGAAGAGTAAAGAAACGGACCTCTGCTCTACAAGTAAAGAAATGGGTCTACTCACACGCGGGGGAGGGGGGAGGAGAGGTGTTCCTCTCGGCAGATATGCTTTCACTTTTTTTTGCAAGACCTTCTTAAAAGTGTAAAAAGTTGGAGCCATCAAGCTCAAACAAGACCGAACACTGTTGTCTCATACAGAAAACATAATCACATCAAAAAGGAGCTTTAAAAGAAACCATCAATCTACCAAACCACAACTCCTGTCTAATCAAGTTTAAAAAGACTTAAACAAAAACCCAAAAGAAGTAATGCTAGCAATTCCCACCAAACAAACCCACCGTCATGCTTCTTCTCTTCTTCCCTTCAGCTGTTAAGAAAGGTTCAGAGCACCGTCTCATCCTTATCTGAGTTTTCTGTCCCTGACGTAAAGGTCTGCATCGATTTCTTCCAATATTGACACGAATCAGTACCACATTTTTGTCCCTGAAGTGAGGCCTAACTGGAGGAGTGCCAACAGCAGCTGGTCACTTTTTAATCTGGTGATCACCTTCTGTCGCCAATATGACCATATTGGCGATGGAAGGTGAATATTAATCTTAATTTTTGGTGTAAGAAATGAAGCTAATCATGAGAATTCTTTTCTCTCTCTCTCTCTCTCTCTCTCTTTTTTGAGTTTCATTTTACACTATGGTGGAGCAAAAAAGTTGCATCCTTAGCGGACTACCTCTTTATCCTAGATGTAGTGGAATTATGAATTCTCCTGATTTTTCAGGCTTCATGCTTTAAGTCTCTTTTTCTTTTGTGAGGGGGAATATGTGACATACTTTTCTATGCATGAATATTCTGTAGGTATATCGTTTTATGCCACTGTTATGGCTTGTTTCTAGGAGAGTATGTGCTGGACCAACTGAAGAACTTGCCTTCGGAAATATTATCTGTAGGCATTGTTTTGGCGGGGTGCATATTCGTATCAACATAATTGTCGGGCAGATGAATAATATATGTTCAAGTAGGATACACTTACAATTGCACTGTGCCTGCCTGGTATTCTTCCTTTTTTGCCTTAAATGTTTTAATGACTATAGGACAATCGATATATGCAGTACGAAATAGTTGCATGATAAGTAGTTAAGCAAGTAGACGTCTTTGATTTAAAACAAAATGGTACTTGGGAACTTCCATAGTTGCTATTTTGGGACCTCTGAAGATGTATCATATTTGATCAGCAATGGTGCCATTTGCTAATACACGTCACTCAATGATGCTTTGTTACACATATAAGCTTGTTAGGTTGAAGGTTGAACTTTTTATCCTAAACCGATAAAGAGGTATCCAAAAGGCTGGAGCTTTTATATTTTCCGTAGTAAGAGTACTGGAAATGCTTTGCATGTACTCGAGATCACTTTAGTTCAAGACAATACCAATACAGATTTGTCACTACACTAAGCAAGATAAGATTTAGGCTTATATTTGAGTAAACTTTGGAAAGTAGATGCATTTTTTCCTTCTAAAATGATAATTTGTAGCAAACCGTGAAGGTACTGGAAAAACACAACAAGAGGTCTGAACTAACATGGGTCAAGGTTGTGAGAAAGTCATGAAGATATTTGATTACAAAGAAATCCAAGCGCTTTAAGAGACTACCTAGGTATAACTTACACTATTCAATGCACGAGGTAAGAGACCAGACATAGTAAAGGAATTAGGTTAGTTGTACAGCATGAATCTGGTTGACAGTGGTGGTGAGTTTGAAGATGGAGGGTTTGAGTGTAATGTGTTCCATTGGGTTGAGTTGCCTAGATGTATTTTGATTTTCGTTAGATTAGATCAACTGAGTTGGTAGGCATGGTCTGCAGTGGAGGGTTGCAGTGGGGGTTGCTCTGGTGTTATATTATAGATCAGTTTTGCGAAGGTAGCATCTTGTGTCATTCTAGAAAGGAGGTTGTGGGTCTGTAGTTGGGCTGTTTTACTAGACTAGACTAGAAATGGATCTGGGTGGATTTAAAAATCCGTGTGGTTGAGAACTTTTCAGGTGATTCATGTGTGGGGAGGTGAGTGAAGGCTCATGCGGTTGGTTCTGCGGGTTTTCTTTTTCTGCTGCGACTTTTGCTCTCTCCTTTGGTTGGGACAAATGTTAAGCCAGATCTGTTTGTGACTCTTGGCTCCATTAGTGGTGGCCTATGAAGCACCGGTGCGGCAGTTTGGGGGAAGTACCAGTATTGGGCACGTGTCCGAAACTATATATTTTTTTCAATTTATTTTCTGGATCTTGGGTTTGCTCGGACACGCACCCAGGGTTTTTGGGCAGAGAGTTGAAGAAGGAAGAAAGAGAAGAAGAGAACAAGAAAGAGAAGAAGGAGAAGAAGAATGACAAGAGACGAAACAACCTGCGCCAGTGCGGCAAGGGTCTTCTGGCAGGAGAGGCGACCGACGAAGTCCAGCAACAGCAGCGATGGCGCCCTCCGTTGCAGAGCTCTGTGGATGTTGTCTATTTGGTTGTGACGGCTGTGTTACGTTATAACTTATAAACTAAGGTTTCTATAAAAGTTTCTGTTTATTATGTTTAACCCCAAGTTTCTTGACAATCTTTTAATAACCCTATTATTTTTAAAAATTAACAAAACTTCTACAAACTTTGTCATATTTTGCTATGTACTTTCAATATTTCTAAATTAGCCCAACAAATTAACAAAGTACCTTATTGTTTGTCTAAAATAGCATTATTTTTGTTAAATATAAATAATATATACTAATAAATTTTTGACGTATTCCTGCCGCACCCGTATTGCATACGTACCGAAATCCGTGCTTCTTAGGTGGTGGCACATGGTTTCTATCCAAAACTAGCTCCTCTTTTGGTCCTTTCTTTGGGCAGGAATCTTTTTAGATTTTTTTCTTTCTTGGTTCCTAGTATTCGTCGTGCGCAGTGGCGTAATTCTAATGTAATGATTTGCCTATTAACAGATAAAAGTAGTCAAGTTTTCTTGATGCATTAATGCAATAGAGAATCATATTGGTATACTTTTTTGGAATTCCACAAATCTGTTCTATGATCATATGAGAATCATACGCACAATTATGGTTCCAAATTGATAAGTATAGCTAACTTTGTAAGTTTTCTTTGTTAGTTAATTGTTAAATCTTGTCCATAGCCAGAGAATGTAGACCAACCTAGTTTTAGCCTTGTGTCGAGGCCTTTTAAACATGGACACGGGTGCAGCTGGTATGGCATTTTGAAAAATTTAAGGATAGGGATGCAACGGGGAGATTACAAGTTTTTGTTTATATGTTTCTAACTATGTGTACTTGGTATTGAATTCATAAACAAAAGAGAGACCATTGCATCTTAAGAAAATGCATTAAATGGTATATAGTGCAATTTAAGTTACCATTCTGCTATTGTATAAGCTACCAAATACATAATAACCGCCGCTAAATACATCATAAAAGAAATAGCATCAAAGTACCCAAAAACTAGGCGGTAGAAAAGTTCCAAAGTTCAAACTATTGGTGATTACATCATCATCAAAACAAACCTATGACAAACAAAAAGCAAAATACTTCAAGTATCTAAGGATTCCATGGCCACAACATCTTCATATTCTTCGATCTCTCCATCACCATCATAGCCTACAACATAAAAGTACCCAAGCAAGAAGAATGAGAGACCCAAGCAAGAAGAATGAGAGAAGGTTGAGGCGTAGAGCTTGTCTAAAAGGGATATAAATGAATATAGCAAAGAGAGAGGAATACATTAGACTTACCTTTTAGCAAATGCTGCCGGAGGTGGCGGCAGGTCATCGTGGGTGGTCTCCAGAGTCGCCGGTGGCCGTGCTAGTTGCTAGTTGCTTTGTCGCCGCCGTGCTCTCTCTCTCTCTCTCTCTCCTCCCTTCACAAATCAAGCGATTATGCCATCTGTGCGTATTAAGTTTATGTTTCATCATTTATGATTTGCCACGCCCCCAATCCGTATCCTATCTGCACTCGAGCCGCACATGGTATTTTGGAAATTAGAGAACAAAAATAAAAAAATATCAAACACGCACCCAACACGCATCCGCACCTGACGTGCACACGGCTTCACCCATTTTTGGCGCACCCGTACTTCATAAGTCCAGGCTATATCCTATTATTGCTTTATCGTATGCATGAAAATATTCGAAAGCTATGGAGTACGGGTGCTTTTTCAAAAGGGGAGAAGTATCGGGGTCGAGTGCGTACCCATTCTTTTCCTTTTATTTTCTTTATTTTCCGAAATTCGAGTGCGAATAGGAAACTATTCGGATGTGATCCGATACTTATGTGTCAAAAACATAATTATCAAAAGATGATTCGGGGTTGAAACATACAACCTCATTTTTATAGATGAAAACATAAAATAAATAATTATAACTTACCTAACGAGGGCGGATCGAATTGGGGAGTCAGAGAGAGAGAGAGAGCAGCGGCGATAGTCCTCTTCGCAACCACCCGGCGATTCCGGCCACCATCCGCGACACCGGCGACCATCGGTGACCACCCGCGGCCTACCTGCGACCACCGGTGACCACTAGAGGAGTCGTCTACTTACCCCCGGTAGCATTTCTCCCAAGGTAAGAGTCTGAATTTCTGTCTTCCTCTCTTGACTTCAAATTCTCTTTGCTACTACCTTCTGTTGTGACTTGGACGCGGATTTTAATGGAGAGAAATAATGGTAGAAACTCTAACTTCTCAGTTAATTGGAACCACCGAACCAACTTATAATCAGTGTAGTGTTTTCAGTATGTGTTAGTAACGTAAAGGCTCAATTTAATGTCTGATTCAAATTGTTTTGAAATTCAATACATAGTAAAAATATGTGTGTGCGTGGTGTGCGTCTATATATATATATATGGGGAAAGCGAATATAAGGCTAGCCTCATGCAAGTTGCGTGAGGCTAGCGGCAAAAACTACATAGTTTTATTAAAAAAATGAGGTCAGATGTCAGTCAATTTTTTTTCTCTTCCCCCCCCCCTCCGCTGGAGATCTGGTAGGGGAAGACAGCACAGGAAGTGGTTGAGTCATGTAATTACACTGAGTCATGTAATTGTTTTTGAGGGTAACCGACAGCTGGGAATTGGGCGTGGTAGTGCGTGGTCTGGTTGCGTCAAAATCTAGCACCAATTGCTGCTGTACTCACGATGGAACTGCCCGGCGATGAAGGCTAGCCTTCAAGCTATAAGGTGCTGCTTGGCTCTGTGAAGTGGCCGGCGGCAGTGCTGGGTTTCTATAAGGAGGCGATGGCTTGTGATGGTGGGCGTGGGGGTCGTGGGAAGAAGAAGCCTGTTCCAGTGGTGGTGGCTTGTGACGGTGAAAGGCGGGTTTCTGCTTTGGAGATGATGGCTGTGATGGTGCACGCTGCTGTGGCTTGTGACGGTGTTTCTGTGGTGTTGGCGATGTACTGTTCCGGCAACATGATGAGTCTCGGTGGGTGTGATGGTGGCCGGTGAAGAAAGGTTGGGGCGGTGATTGGGGAAGGTTGCGCGGTGGTGCTAGGGTCTGCGACAGAGAGACGGGGAGGAGAAAAGGTGGGGTGGGGGACGGGGAGAAGAGAGAGAGAAAAAAGATGACTGACATGTGACCTCATTTTTTAATAAAACTATGTAGTTTTTGTCGCTAGCCTCGGGCAACTTGCGTGAGGCTAGCCTTATATTCGCTTTCCCCTATATATATAATATTTGTTGCATCTCACCTCACTTGTATCCTTAAATATTCAAAAATGCCGTATCCGCACCCGCACCCGCACCCGTGGTCTGGCCTTCTTAGTTCGAAAGAGAGCAAGCAAAATGAGCCATCTAGGTTTCTTGAAGTCAGGAGGAATAGTGGATGGTAATGAGGACCCTTGCAAGTATAATTTGGTGTTGAAAGAGAAGTGTATTTGAGATTTTTGGGTGCTGTCCTGGTGGTGGTTCTTCAAGGAGTCCAATATAAAGAGTTTGATTGTTTGCTTTGCGGTAGGACGAGTTCTTGAGAAACATATCTTCTGTGGTGGGTGCTGGGAGTACAGTGGGGTTTGGGAAGGCGTTTGCTGTGGTGAAGCTTCATTTAAGAATCAATTCTTCGACTTATCCTCTCTGGGTGGTGATGTCTGAGGATGGGTGGGTCACTTTCCAACCTTATACTTAGTGGCTTTTTCAGGATGGGGCTGTAAAGTCAGCACAGCTTTATTTGGCTTGTTGCTTGAGGTTGGTTCTTCTGAATTGGACAGGGAAGCGTAATGGTTTGTATTTTGTACGATCATCCTATATACTAAAAGAGCTGCTCAGGCCAAATTCCGTGGAAGAGCGTATGTAGGCTTCAAGCATTTCATTTTATGTTTGGTCAATAGCTCATGAGTAAATCCTCATTTGATAGAATCCTGGAAAAGGAATGGAGCTTTTCTTTCAGTTGCTACCGTATGAGTCAATCATTTGCTCTGCTATTGCGAGGTGGCGCAGAGCTTGTGGAGTTCATTTGCTCTTTTCTGGTTTCAGATTGTATCTATGACGGCTAGTGAGATGCTTCATTTTCCAGGCATCAAGCATGTGCGACGTTTTTATCTATTTTACAGAGAACGTTGGAGAAACATGTTCATGTTTTATATATCACTAGTAAAATGCATGTGCTATGCATACGGAATAGTGATCCTTTTAAAACATGTAAGATTTCCACGTAATTGTGAAGTAAAATTGTAGGTTCATTACTCTATGGGTGAATTATATGCAAGTAATTGGTACAAGTCAAACTGCTTGTTATCTATTTTACAAGGGACAAAACAGTTTTGAATTCCTAATAAAAATTCATGCCGTGTTCTTGCGCACTTGCAAGGTTTGGTTCTACTTTTAGGAAAAGGTTTTTGGAGCTACACAAATAATCATTATCTACATAAGACTTTAAATTTAGCCTCTAGTTCCACCTCAAAATTTACAGAATTTTCTCTAAGTCCAGCTATATAGGCGCTCCATTCTTGACAGTATATTTATATATGTCAAAAATATGAGCAGAACTAAATAAACAATATAAGCTCATGAATACATTTAGCTTGGAGAAAGTATCACTTCATGGATCTTAAAATTCTCACCACATTTATATCCGGTTAGGAATCTGCTTATCTTCATCCTAAAAATATCCTAAAACAACATACACATGGGCATTAGGAAGTTGCTATTTTCACTCGCATAATATGTTATGTCACTCCCTGATTAATCTTTAACGGGTTAACAATTGTCAATGAAATTTTTTTAGTGACAAAATAGGGTGAGAAAGCATATATAAGCGGGCAAAAATATTATCTTCCCATTTATCATAGCAAACAACAGAGATATGCATAATAGGTGCTTTAGCGTAGACTCCCCTTGACCACACGAAGGAAACTACTGCACATCAAAGACCTGAAACTGACCATTAACATCTTAAATTCTAAAAGAGCTGGAATTACCCGAAAAAACACTGGTTCTTCTAAATCGGGATGTTGAATATATTTATAGCAATGAAATATACCCACCGCACCTTGAGTTGGAATTTTAGCCTCCTGTTGGTTAGTTACCTATCGAATTAGCATGTCACACATGATTCATGCAAGGCAAGAACTTTGGGTGCCTCTTGAGAGATTCATAGACCTCGTGCCTCCTGTTTATGGGTGGGTATTCACAAGGCGCGGGGGAGTTTTAAGAAATGCATTACGTTTTTTTTTTCGTGAAGACGAGCTAGGGTGAGAATCTGGGGTAGGGTGAGAATTTGTTTTGACGTGTTGTGTGGGGGCTCGACCTTTTTTTCATTCCTTTCCTAACCTGTTCCGTCTTGTTTGAGACCTGGTGGCACCGGTTACAAATTGTTATCCTTAGAAATTATGGTATGTCTTGGATGCCCATGTTTTAGAGCAATTACAATGATTACAACTCTGTTATGGCATCCTCTTTCTTTTGGAACTCATGCACTCGATGGAGGGGAATAGGAAAGAGGAAAATAAGGTAATCTAGAAGCATTTTCTTGATTTGGTCTATTTTCCTTTTTGCCCGTACGTGGTGATTCTTCTTTCCGTCAAGAAGAAAGATGTTGGGAAATCCTTCGTGCCACTTAAGGTGTGTTTGTTTATCTTGGAGGCCGCAACGGGATACAGAAAAGGAGATTAGTGTATGCTTGGTGCTATATGTGCAAAACCAACGGCGAGTTAGTTGATCCGGTTGTGTTCTGCTTATTGGGTTTGAGTGGAATGTTGCCTTGTTTGGTTGTAGTAGTACCTTTTGAGGTGTTGGTCGTTTTTTAAGGGGCGGAAAAGAGGTCATAGATTGTGAGGCTTGATTCTCCTTCCATTTGGTGTGTGGAGGGATTGATTTCGGTGAAAAGTTGCCTTTGTCGAAGCCAAATCCCTCTTTTATGCTGCACCGAGGAAGACTTCTCGGCTTCTGTGACACTTCTTATTTTCTTTTTCGGTTCTTGCTGTCACTTCATAATTGAGTGCTTTAGTATTTGTGTTTACAGGTCACGGCCCTTTTTGGCATCATTTTTTGAACAAAGTTCTACTTATCTAGAAGAAAAGGAAACTTATAACACTATTGGTAAGCAAACCACGAGGAAATAATATGAAGTGTAAGAGTTAACAAATTGCAACTAGTGAAAGGATATTTATACATACACAAATTAGATAATAATATGCTATTACGCAACAGATATAGTAATCAAGAAAACACTGCTTTTAAACAATAGTTTATACCTGGAGATACGTAACCAGTTTTCTGAATTGTAATCTTTCACACTTCTAAAGTACAGCTCTATTTGTACAATCTATGAATATGTCAATCATTCTAAGGTCCAGTTATTTGATGATTCTAAACAGAGAACAAATTTGGCTAAACTTTTATATCAACGTTTCTGCTTGACCTGCTTTGAAGTCTCTCTTACCCTCACGACACTTGATAGTCTCTACCTATTCCTTTCTACTGTGCCTTCCACCATTACGAGCAATATTAATCCTTAAACATGTAGAACAAATTGTTCTTATATCAGAACGTTGTTCCTTAATGAAAGTTCTATGCTCGGAATCAAATATAGAAACCAACTCTCAAGCAAATTATATGTTGTTAGTATGATATAAAGCACAAAATACTCAAAACACCCAAATGCGTAATAGTAGTATATTAATTTGAACTTTTTATAAGGCTTGATTGCACTTTGAATCTTGTGTTCCCCAAAAAATTGTAGCTAAAGCCCCAATGTTTATCATTTAGCAATGAAAACCTTAAAAATTTTTGTCTTGCAATCAATGGAATTTACTAACTGGAGTCATTAGATCTGCTAGTTATTAAGGGTTAAACGGTCCATTTCAAGTCTTTTGACCATAAAGAAAGAGATTTAGGAACATGCGCGGTCATTACGATTGAAATCTCATCACGATCATCACTAAAGCTTAACCCATTTACAATTGATATTGAAATTAAGCCCACATTTCATTCGGATGAAGATCTAAAACCCAAACTTCTACCATAGTAGTACTTGATGGTGATCGTTTGTTAATCATTCAAGATATGGTAATGGGGTGTTGGTGGATTGTTGATGTAGGTAAGTTGTTTGTAACCAAGGATGGATTGATTTGTTGTCATCTTGTTCGACTCTGAATAGTTCTGGAAAGATTGTGGGAATGGTGGCGGTGGTTGTAGTTACATGGTGGTGTGTGGCTATGGTATGACTGTAGTGGTCGTGGTGTGGCGGCAGTCATGGTGGAGCTGTGATGGTTGTATTGTGGTGCTAGTTGTGGAGATGTATGTGGTCGACTGCCAGTGGTTCTGGAGGCTTGTAGTGGTAGACTTCTGTTGGTTGTGGGTTTGGTATCGGTGAAGAAATGATGTGACGGTTTGGTAGTTGTGGGTATATGAATGGACTGTTTCTTGTCTAACGGATCGGTTGACATTTATCGGTCATTAATAGAGATTGTAACATGTAGACTATGACGTTTTGGGAGCTGATAGGCTAAAGTCAAGGTTTTAGGTGCAATTTTTGGAAAACTCACGGTTTAGAGTACAACTAACCCATCTTATACTCCCTTCGTCTCAAATTATTTGATCATATTTGACTTGAACGCTTATTCAGGATATGAGTCATATTTTACCAGTTTCTCATTCTAACCCGAGAGAGAGAGAGAGAGAGGGAGAAGGGGTGGGGGAAGAAATGAGTCAGGAGAGACAATGGGTTGGTAAATAACTAAATGGGGATAGAGAAATATAATTAAAAAAGTGTAAACATGGAAATACGCAGAAGAATCTTTCTTAATTTGGATAGTGATCAACTTTTTTTGAGACAAAATAAAAAGAAATATGATCAATTTTTTTAGGACGGAGGGAGTAATATGGAAGCATATTGACTTATGCCTTTGGTGTTCCACTTCATTAATTTTGGATCATCTTAGTGTAAATAAACTTACCTCAAACCTTGCTAATGACTTATTAGTTGCTATAAGTGTGTTAAGCTTCAATTTAGAGATAAATGATGAAAGAACGTAAGTTAGTGTTCCCGAAGATTTAAGATAACTCCAAAATTTAAGTTAATCGATATGAGCATACACTTTAACCTACTTTCACAATGGAGTTACGCTGTTCCAAAAATTTTATTTGGATGGTTTAAGACAAACCTCTGTTTTGCTTTTCTTTTCTCCTCTAGCTCCGACAAAAACTGTAGGAGTGGTGCGTAGTTCTCTTCGTCACTTCCATAATTGGTGTTAAGTGGGGATCCTATGATAGATGTGACATCATAGTAAAAGGGGAGCTTAGGGAAAAGAAGAAAAGGGTAATTTAAAAAAAATGGAACTTTCCAAAGATAAAAAAGACCCTTACCATTTTAAAAGCTAAGGTATGAAGCATGGTTGTAAGAAAGAATATTTAAGGAAAAGAACAAAAGGGTAATTAGAAAAGGAAGTGAACCGTGTTGTAGAAAAGGGTATTATTCGAAGAAAAAAAATAAGTGGGTAATTAAATGATTAGAACTTTTCAAAGCTCAAAATAAAAGGGTATTTGAGGAAATAAGTCTTTCCCTCAACCCCATTCGTGTAGTATGAAAGGCTTTTTTCTTTTTATTTAACAAAAATCACGCAATAAACACAATGTTGAGCTTGGACACCCCCACACACACACACACGAGAAGGGGAATTTCCATCCCTTCCACCTTAAATAATTAATTATTGAATCCCAGGTTCTCACCCATAAGAAACTACACACCCAAAAAAAATGTCTAATGTACACACACACACACACACACATATATTAGACCTGGCAAACGGGTAAATCCGTCGGGTGCCGGTGAAAACGGATCGGGTAAATTTTACCCGATTTTTTCCGGGTAGTGTTTTCCAGAACCCGTACCCTACTCAAGCGGTCCGGATATTACCCTCGAGTAAATAAATAAAAGTCTAATTTTTTTATTAACGGATATTCACTGAACTGGGTTATATTTTTTTCCCCTTCTTTTACTACTACAAGCACAACCATCATTTTCTAATTAAAATTCTTGCAATTACCGCTTCACTAATTTCAATTTCGTCACAATTATCTCCACTCTCAGATCCATCACAACAAACACATATCTGCAAAATCCCAAAAAATTACCTAAAAATTAATTCCTGAGTCTAAACCCTAAAATAGTAAAATTCATACAAAATATTATCAAAAATATTACAAATTAACCAAACTTTTTACAAAAAATATCTGGTTAACGAAATAATCTTCCTAGCTTCACTGCTCCGATTTGAGTTACCACTCTCAAAGCACAAAGTCGATCGGAAACCAAAGCCTCAACCATCAACAGGAGGTTGAGACTTCCCACGGAAGACTGGCGGCGGGCTATGGCAGATCTGCAGCTGGCTGTGGCAGATTAGCGGTCGGCTTTGGTAGATCTGCAGAGTTGTGGCCAATCTGCGAATGAGCGTTAGAGAGACAGTGGGCTGCCGTCGATGTGTAGTGTTGTTGTCGGTGAAGGCTGTGGTGAGAGAGAGAGAGAGGGAGCGAGGATGTGAGAGAGAGAGAGACTTCAGAGAGGGAGGAATGGGGAGAGCGGCAGATGAGAGAACTGAGAATGACTTATCAAAAAAACCCTAGTGCCTTGTATAGTAAAACATTCGGGTATCACGGGTAACCCATACCCGACCCGGATTTACCCGGACTTTGCGGGTCAGTTCAGGTACTGGTATATTTTCGGCAGGTCTCCTATATATGTACCCGTACCCTGGGTTTTTGACCGGGTACGGGTAGACCCGCGGGTCCGGTTCATATTTTGCCAGGTCTAACATATATATATATATACATACTAGAATCTTAAGTTCCGAGAGTAGAGACGGATGTAGATTTGCGAAGTGAAATTTGTTTGCTCTTTTCATATATTCATGGTGGCACTCTTGTACCGGGATTGATTGTCATTGCAACGGAGTTTTTATGTACTCTATCCATACATTCCATGTCATGCTTGATAGTCCTATGTGTTCTTAACACTCCTTCGTCTTATAGACTGATGTTGTCAATATTTAAGACAAACATACCAGGTAAACTACAAGAATGGTCCCTTATGTTTGGGCTTAATTTTTTAGAAGTTCGTTACTGTGTGTTTGGAACTATAGAATTCATGGAATTTATAATATTGAAATTTAGTTGTTTGTAACATCAAAAAATGGAATTGAAAATGGATTTCATGGGATGTGACTGCATTTGTTTCGATAGTGTGAAATTCGATGAAGAATGGTCAGATTTCATGGGATTTGGACTGACTTGAACTGAAAACAATTGTTTACCTTACTCTTCTTTCCTGAATCTTTGCAAAAAAGGGACCAACTAGCATTGTCTTCATTGCCGCTGCCGCCTATTGCTACCTTCACCATCGTTACCGCTATTGCCACTACTTTTACCGTCACTACCATCGCCACTGGACCGTTACACCCGCCACAATCGCCACACTAGTCATATCCACATGACATAGACACCACCACCACCCCAACCACCACTACAATTAACACTGCTGTCAAGTGTGTTTCACTAACACCACGACCACCATTTTCATCAATAGATTGACGTCGCCACATGCCACTGCCACCATCAGCACAACCACCACATTGTCATTACAGTCACTCCTGGTGTCTTTGTATCAACATTGTTGCGATGAACATAACTTTCATTGCCACCACCGCCTCTATTTTTGCCACCATCCGCAGCCAACATCGCAAGACCACCACCACATCTGTGCTGCCGTCACCATCACTTCTGTCACCAACATTACCATTAGTGGCGCCCTGGTACCACTACCATTAGTACCATCACTACATTGCCCTAACCACACCCACAAGCACAACACCATCGCTTTTGGTTGCTGCCGATGCCATAGGACAACAAACCGCTACTAACGCCGCATCACCACCACTGTCGTCATTAATGCCACGATCGTCACTATTGTCATATCCCTACAACTAGTTATACCTCAATATTCCACCACCACTATCATCATTACCATCAATTTGGCCATCCCACCACTTCCACCGTTAGTGCAGCTTCTACCATCGCTTAAACTGCAACTATTCGCGCACCACAGTCACCATGTGAAACAACTAACCGTAGGGTTTTTAATATTTCATCACAAGCCGAGGATATAATTGTTTAAAATTCTATTACCTTCCCATTTCCTTTGCTTCCGAGACAAAAAATAAGAATTTTGTAATTTGAATTCCCTTTTGTTCCAAACTAAAAATATATGGGAGCTGATCCGCTGACCGCGGGGGCTAAGTTGCCTGCACGGGCAAATTGACGGTCCAGATCTTTTTTTAAAAAAAAAGAAAAAGAAAAAGAAACCGTTTGCTACATAGTGTAGTGGACGGTTTCTTTTACTAAAATGTCCTGCCCAAGTCGTCCGCTACACTGTGTAGCGGACGACTTTTGGCAGATAATTGTCACATTCTGTCCCCCACTTTGTCCGCCTGAGAGTGTGGCGGACAACGTGACAGATATACCCAAAAGTGCTCTAATTCTCAGTTCTTTTTTCATTTTCATGTCCTTGAACTTCACTTGCCTCCATTTTCAGCTCCCTTTAAGTTTCAAGCTTCAAGTAACACTTGCTTCAAGCAACACTCAAGTAAGGTAAGTTTGTGAATGGTGAAGTTTTCTTTATGGGTAGAATGATGAAAATTTTTATTTATTTATTTATGAATGTATAATTTTTTTTTGAGATTATGTTTGTTGTATTTTTTTGGGATTATGAATTTTGAATTCCAAATCCGATTCTCTTGAAATCCAAATCCTGAAAGAATTGGATCTAGACAGAGTGTTCATGTTTGACTTGTTTCACTACGGTCCTTATTTAAGCTTTTCTTCTATTTGGTCATTAAGTTTTAAAGTGCAAGATTGGGTCAATTTTATAGGTGTAAAATCGGTAGATTACCACAAAAATGTATTGTTCTTTCTTCCTTTTCAATTTTTTTTCTATTTTTTACTTTCTATTTTTTACTACAAGTATTTGCGCCCCTATCTCACCACAAGCCAAGGCCATGACCCTACCAACTCCACTAGTACACTACCACCAAATTAACACCAAGAAATCACTTTCGTACCAAAACATTGATCTTCCATTTTTATCCCTTTCAAAAGTTGAAGAAGTCATAAACTTAAAGGATTGAAGGACCAAATAGTAGAAGGAAGCTTAGTAAAGGATGAAAACAAAGCAAGTCAAACTTTAAGGACCTTTAAAAAATTAGGTCCAAACTTAAGGGACCTTTTTTATACCCCAAAACCATCACAGGTCCAGCAATCGACTACTTGAAGTTTTTATCAATGTGAAAGATACAAGCTTGACATCTTAGACAATTTTAATGTTTTAGATCAACGAATGAACTCGAGTCCATAAATGTTGTAGGGTGCAAAGTACTCTGTTATGCAAGCCTAAGAGAGGAACTTGCTACCATAAATCTCTGGACACAAGTCTTTGTTTAGTTTGGTTAGGCTACATAATTTTTTTCCCCTTCCATTTCCCGTTATCAAAGCGCATATTGGCTGCTAAATTTTATTAATCAAGTGTTTTCTCATTCCTCTCCATCTTATCCTTGGTCTACTCCTCGACAAACCCCATCAGTGCGGTACGAATCACTTTTTCTTGGAGGGGCATCTAGAGCCATACGTTTTGATATGATCAAACCATCTCATGCAATGTTAATTGGTGCTAGCCTCCTTTGTTGAGGATATCATTTCGTATTGGGCGCTTGTATTTCCACACCCTTTATTCCTTATCCACACCTTAATTTGTTGCTAAAAGTCCTTTACTGACGAGATATTACATTTTTAGGGAGAAATCATGGCGTGGACAAGAATTTGGGGTGTGGAGATAGACTTTCCCAATCTTATCCCTAGGTGTAGCAATCAGCGGCTTGGGGGGTCGGGTTGGGTCGAAGAATTGCGGGTCAAAATGGGTTGGCTCTAAAACAGGGCGAACATAACTTGGGTTAACGCCGGGGGGGGGGGTGTAAAACGGGCCAGGATTTCAAACCTGACTGACCCGGCCCGAACCGACCGGATTAAGAAATTATGAGCTTTGTACTTTTTGATTTTTTTTTAAATACAATAATCTGTTATCATCAAGAAGGTATTTTTCATCCCTACCACAGTACAAATTTTGTAAAACTAACTAATACATATTGCGAAATAAAACTACTACTTCTTAGAAACCATTGAGTTACACAGCAAAGGAAAGACGTTAGTTTTACATATTTAAAAATTCCATGTTCCGTGTCTCATTGTCAAGAGAATTCATGCTAGAATTACGTGCTAAGCTATACGTAGAAGTAATTCCACGGGGACATGAAAACCAAAAACATGAGAATCTGTCACAATAATGATATTCTTCCATATAAGACAAGGAAAGCAGTCCTAAGCAATCACCACCAAATCAGCACCAGGGCTCAAAGATGGGAAAAAAAAGCTTCTGATTCTTGTATCTCTTTTCTACTTCCTCCATACTTTTGAATCTCCTTGTAATACTAGCGAAGACAATAGATATACCTACACCAACATTCGAAAAGCATGTGTTTACTGGCTCACAAAATGAACTTAAGTATGAACACATTATCATGAAAATGAAGCAATATTAATAGAGAAGGCTTGCTAAAGCGCACAGAATGACATTACTTTGAGCCTTGTAAATCTGCACAAAAGCCATCGCTGGGATGCATATAAAACTGGATCAGTAAGTGGTGATCAAATTTGATTAAGAGGGGCCAAAATTTGTTAAAATCATTCAATATTCAGCTTGGAGCAGGCAGCAGCTAGAAGAGCCAAATTGCACAGATTTCTCAATGAAGAGATGCTAGAATTTTGGTCATTTTCAGGTGCAAGTGACTAGCTCAGTCTGTATTCATTGAGATTGCAACATGTCATTAAGTATTCTTTGTTTCTTTTTTTTTTTTTTTGACGGAACTATAATGTACGACTTACATGATCTTATCTAAAATAGTGTGCAAGTTCGATGGCGACGTGGAGAGCCGCTTGGTGACGGAGAGAGGCACTGCAGGAGATGGTGATGGTTGTCACAATCGAAGGAAGGCGCTGCTAGGAGAGAAAACCATTGAGCGAGTTACAAACTGTGAAGACAGATCTAGGGTTCTTTTTCGATTTGTTTTTATAGCAAGCCATTTGGACCTGCGGGTCGGGTCACCTATCCCACGGGTTGGATTGGGTTTGACCCGCAGTGGCCTAAAACTAGCAGGTTGGGTTGGGTCGTATGGGTTGGGCGAACTTTGTCAGCCTTACTGCCTCTAACCCTCCTTGTTTGGCCACACATTCTCCGCATAAGCATTCGCATTTCAGTTTGACTCATCTTCTATGTGTGGTGTTCGGCAGTGGTAGTTTCCCAACTTTTTGAACCAGGCAACATTTTGGGCCTCACTAATGTACTATAAAATGCTCTTAACGTTCTTGTTGATGGATCACGTGAGTATTAAACGTAATGGTCCACAAAGACTGAATTCTGGCGTCCAACTTTTTACATGGTAGAACCAAAGAAATAACAAGTTTTAAGCTGGAGTTGAGTTGAATTTACCCAAGTGGCCCAAATGCCTTTTTTAGGTTCGTGAAGGTGATAGACAATATTAAACATCAAACAGAGAAAACCTTAATTTACTTTATCAGATACAAGAAGGTGCATGGGACATTGGTTATCAATGCATTCGTGGTACTCGATGCGTCTTACATGGTTTTTGAGTTTGCCACCTTATTGGTCTGATACAATCATTGACCAGTAGTGGTTTGCCAACGTGAAACAACTACTTGCGAGCTAACACTGTTTGCAAGAGACTAAGAAAGCTTCAAAATTATGTGATCAAGAGTTGGTTGCCTTTTGATCTATGATCTATAGACTGGTTATTTTCCTTTTTTTAAGACTTGGGAATCTCTCTTTAATCTAATGCTGATGAATTTCCTTTTTTTTTATTGATTTCCTGTCTGTCTCTCTTTTCTAATTTATTTCCTCAAAAATGTTTTGACAAAACCAGTGATGAAGTGCCATTCGACTTCAACAAGATGCTTGAATTCTCAGAATTTGACGGTTTTGCTGAGATAACTGAAAGCCTGGCAGAAATGATAAAATACTTGGCTAATGAGCCCTCTGTGGGGCTTTTCTATGTTCAGAAGCATACCGAGAATGCAGTGCCTAATGTCATCAATCTCAAGAATAATGTTCACGAGAAGTCGCGAGAGATGACTCTGCATACAGAAGATTTGGAGGATTCTATCACGGTGGTGAGATCAATGAAAGAATGTGGCTTCCCTGTAGCTGATGAGATGATTAGGGACATCAAGAAATCTCTGACTATCTTGTCAACAAAACAACCAAAAAAAGGGTTAATAAGCAGCCGGAGATCAGGTTCTCAAACAGGAAGAGGTAGTTCTTGGGGTCCACCCACTTGGGGTCGTAATGCAGTTTCTGTGGAGTCAGATGCAGGTCAAAGGCCTACTAATTATCTTACAACAGTTTTTAAATCAGCTAAACAGAGAGCAAGCAATTTGAAGTGGTCTCCACTTGATTTTAAAGAATCAAAACAAGCCGTGGCTGAGAAGCTTACTTCGTATCCTAGTCCATCACATGTAGCTAAAGCTGTCGGCGTGTCTTCAGCTATGTTGGACAAGGAGGCCGATGAGTTGCCGGTATCAAGCCAGATTGTTGGCGAGGAAGAAGAAGAAGAAGCAGCGTCACGAGATGGGAGCTTGTCTGGTCATCAGTTACTTTCATTGTCAGAGAACTTTGAGGAGTTCAAGGCTGAGAAAGAGGCAAAACTGGAGGAGTGGTTGGGAGGGACTGGCACCCAGGATGGTCAGCCAGAACGGCTTTAGCTTGGAGGCACTTTTAGATGCTGGAGAAGCCTTGGCTTGTACATAACCATGATCTTGTCCTGTTGTGCTTCCCTTAACAGCACACACGGTGCCATTATGTATTCATGGCGTCTCTGCTCTAGGAGAGAAGCTTTTGTAGAATATGCTAGTTTGTGATTATCCAGGATGATTCTTCCTATAGCTTTTCGACACAATGATAGCTTGATTGGGCACTTTCCTTGGTTCCAAACCATCTCTGCAAAGCTAGAGCCCTGTAAGTATTTTACTACAGCATGGTTGGTTTTGTTGGATTAACTATTTAATGGTATTGGACAGTGAATGTACTGAAAGATGTAAAATTAGTGAGACGTTGTCGTAGAGGTATTTTTCTTGTAAACTCTACTGAGATTGTGTTTACACCATAAAGTGCTTGTTTGTTGTTAGTAACAAATTAATTAGGGGCTAGCACCTGATATATGTTTGTCTTTACCAATCTAAGCTCGAAATTGCAGATCTGGTCTTTGCTTAGAAAAGCGGCATTCAAAGTTAGCTTCCACTCCACATCTGGTGAAGAAATTCCAGTCAGGTGTACGATTCAGCAAGGTAAACAAAGGAAAAAGAAACGATAAAAAAGAATAAACTTTTAGTGAGGTGAAGAGAGAAGCTCTGGCGATTATGACGATGTGGGGGCGAAATAGTGAAGATGGAGATGTTGCTTCGATCAAGAGCGCATCTACTTGATCTTCGGCCTTAAGAGCCTCGGGGTTTCTCTTTGTACTGGTGTGTTATAAATTGTGGAAAACTTGTGGTTGTGGTGTTAGGTGTGAAGATAAATTCTGAGTTTTAGGTTCAGGTTTGGGTGTCTAGTTTGTGGTTTTTTTATGTGCCTCTCTGTTAGAGTTGGTGTATAAATTTTAGTGGTTGTTCATGGCTTCTGATCGAACTCCTTCCCTACAAGTCGACTCACCGGAATTTCTTGGACGTTATGGACGTATTGTCACTGTGGAGTCTGAATTAGTGGAGCTCCGGCATAATCAATGGAAAAATACTTTGATACGTTGTGTCTGGGATACCAGGAAAAATTCTAAAACTCCCTTGCAACGAGTAGTTGATCATTTTTGGAAGTTGCGGGGAGCTATTGTGGTAGGGCAGATAGAGAGATCAGATATGGAAGGTATTCTCAAAGACAGTCCATGGAAATGTTCAAGGCACGTGAGTAGTGTTGCAGCGATGGAAGCCATTACTGGCCACTTCAAAGGTTGAATTTTACTTGGGTTCAATTGCATAACGTACCAATGGAGTTTTTCTCCCATGATATTGCAGTCATGTTAGGTAGAGCCATGGGAATTTTACTGGATGTTGATTGGTCCCCCATCCGTCAACAAAAGGACTACTTTCGAGTTGTGCTTCGCATTCAGTTAGATGATCCTCTTATTCTCGGAGTGTTTCTTTGTCCTGCTCTACTTGGATCCCACTGGATTTAAGCTAGATACGAGAAAGTTTTTAATGTGTTTTGCAAGTGTGGTGATTTGGGGCATAATTGTGAGAGTTATCATCTTCCTTTTGAGTGTTATTAAGGCTAGGTTGGATCAAGCTTATCTGAGATATACTAAGTTCACGTATTGCTATGTTGTCCTGTCAATATAAATCTTGTTTTACAGCTGAGTTGCGCGCATTTGCTAACACTAATTGGAACCGCACAGCTCGCATTATTGTGATTGATGAGGATGATGTTTCCTCCTGTGTGTATGGTACTGACCTTGGTTCTAGCGTTGAATCAGAGGTGGATTTGGTGATTGAATTAGATGGCATTTTCGTGAATCTTGCCGATTCTTCCGAATCTACTGAACAGCCTTTTGGGGATGTAGTTACTTTTTGATGGCTTCACAGTTGAGTCAAGATACTTCTTTCGATGATGCAATTCTTGCCGATGCAGTTCTTGCCGCCGAATTACCAGTCGGTCAGTCTCGGTGACACAAGTTTCCGAGGAAGATTATGATGAGGTGGCAATTTGGGATTGGATGCATGTGAAGGTGCTGACTTAACAGGCCGTGACGGAGGATCCACTGCCAAGTGGCGTTTTTGATCACGTTGAAAAGAATTTTAGAGAAAGTCAAGCGGTGCCACCAAATGGGATCAAGATCATCTGCTGTACAACAGAGGTGCTGTACTCACAAAATGTCTCTAAATGTTTTTTAGCGACAAAAAATTGTCACTATAAATTTTAGTAACAGCGACAAAACACTTTGAATGACAATCTTTTGTCGCTAAATGCTATGCGGCACCTCTGCTGTACAGTAGAGGATCTTGATCCCACTAGATGGGGTTAAAAATGTTGGTCAACGGGTATTAGACGACTCTCTTCATGTGGGCATGGATTCTATTTCTCAGCCTTTGGACTGTTGTGAGAAAAAAAAAAACCAGGGAATATAGTCCAAAAACCAAGCAGACGTTGGGCCTAGCTGTTGATAATATTATGGATGGCCCGTTTAATGTTGATGCAGAACTTTTTATGACTAACAAGGCCCAAATCTGAAACCCTGAATTCAATTAATATGGATCACATTTAGAACCCAATGAAGCTGGTCCAAGCCTGGTCTCTGTCACGGGTCCAAGTACTCTGCGACATGATACAAGCCCGGTTGGTGCTTCCCCTGTTATCTCCCCTGCATTCCGTATTCATATTCCATTACAATTATAGGATTCTGAATCCGATTGTGATGGTGCGTGTGCGGAGAATGCAACGGCTGTTGGTTTTGGATGTGAGACTGAACTGAATGCAGATTCAGTGAAATTAAGGATGAAAGCTTCGGAATTAATTGAGGAGTTGTTAATTTTTCCTTCTTCTTCATCATTGATTTTTCCTTCTAAACGTAGCTTCATGGAGATGGCAATGAATGAAGGAGAAAACAAGGTGATCAAGCGGTGTAAAAGAGCTTTTGATGCTACGGTTATTACTCCACATGCTCTTATACTATGGGTAGACCGTATGCAATTTGAGGTGAAGTTGCTACAGTGTGCTCAAATGGTAAGGACTGAGACAACCATTTCGTCTTCTACATCCAGTTTTGCTAGCTCGAGCTCTCGCAAGAGAAATCATGATATCAGTCCCAAAAAAGTTCAGCATGAAGTTCTGACGTCCTGTAAGCGGCATCAGAATCAGCACCGTGGGTGGGGAGGTATGCCTTTTACTTCTTCTGATTTTTGCACCTATAATTTGATGCCTCATGTTGCTAGTTTGCCATATTTTGAGATTTTGGGTTAGAATCAGTCATGGTATGATTTCTCTGCCTTCCATCCTTGCACTGGGTTTGGGGATTTGGGTCTTGGAATTGTCAGGCAGAACCCCTTGTTAAGTGTTTGGTCTTTTCCTGGTGATGTTGTGTTAAAGGGTTTGGTGGTTGTCCTGCAACCACTCGAGTCCCGATGAAAATTTTCTGTTGGAACTATCATGGCATGGCTCAGACACGGACAGTTTGTTCAGCAAAATTAATGATCCGTCGACACTCGCCAGATATAATTTTTTGGATGGGAACTAAAATGACAAGTGGGTTGCGAGATCGTAAGTTTCTTCGCTTGGGTTTTTAGAATTCCGAGGTTTAGATCCTATAGGTAAATCGGGTGGAATTTGGCTGGTATGGAGAATCTCTTTTTCCCTAAGTGTAATTTGCTGTGAACCTAATCTTATACTTACTCAGATCACTGGCGCTGAATTTGATGGTGAGTTTTTGGCTCGTGTATAGCCTTCTTGCGGTTGGGCATAAATTTGAGACTTGATAGCGTTTGTTGTCATTTCTTTTACCCCTGCGTGGCCCCTTGTTGTGTGGGGATTTTAATCAGGTTATTTCTCCTTTTGAGAAAACTTGACATCAGTTATCCTAAATCTCTGGGGCCAATTACTTTAAGGATTTTATTGCCACTTTGGGTCTTTTGGAGCTTCTTTGTGTAGGCCCTTTAGTTACTTGGACTCGAGGCATAACAGGTAAGAAAATGGTTTATGAGAAATTAGATTGTGCCTTGAGTAACCCTGTTTGGTTGCTGAAATAATTCAGAGAGCAGAATGCTCATATTCCATATCTCATTGATCTGAATAGAAGACAATTTATACAGGTTACCTGATCTATACTAGGAAATAGACAAGAATCCCTAGAAATTAGTTGCCTACAAATTAGCATTCTATACTTGGTAAGTCAACTATACAGGCTGTTTATTAACACTCCCCCTCAAGCTGGAGCATAGATATTGATCATGCCCAGCTTGTTACAAAGATACTCAACCCGAGTCCCATTTAAGGACTTTGTGAGAATATCCCCCAACTGCTCGCCTGTCTTCACGTAACTGGTTGAGATCAAATTCTCCTGAATCTTCTCTCGAATGAAGTGACAGTCTACCTCAATATGTTTAGTCCTCTGGTGGTAAACAGGATTTGAGGCTATGTGACGAGCAGCTTGGTTATCACACCAAAGTTTTGCTGGTAAGGGAGGCTTCAAACTGATTTCTTCTAATAGGTGACAAATCCACATAACCTCACAAGTGGATTGAGCCATAGCTCTATACTCTGATTCTGCACTAGACCGCGAGACAACACTTTGTTTCTTACTTTTCCAAGAGACTAGATTCCCACCAACAAAAACACAGTAGTCTGTAGTGGACTTTCTATCAAGTTTTGATCCAGCCCAATCAACCTCTGAAAAGCACTCAATGTAAGAGTGTCCATGGTTGCTATATAGCAAGTCCAAGCCTGGAGCTCCCTTTAAGTAGCACAGAATCTGTTCCAAAGCTGCCCAATGTTTAACAGTGGGCTCAGACATCAATTGACTAACAGTGCTAACTGCATAGGCAATGTCTGGACGAGTCACTGTGAGATAATTTAACTTCCCAACCAATCTTCTATACTTCTCTGGATCATCAAGGCAGTCACCGTCATCCTTTGTAAGATGAACACTAGGATTCATTGGTGTGTTGCACGGCTTGGCTCCTGCCTTTCTAGTCTCTACAAGCAGGTCTAGAACATACTTCCTTTGAGATAGAAAGATTCCCTTCTTGCTTCTAGTCACTTCTATTCCCAAGAAGTATGTTAACTGACCCAAGTCTTTGGTATGAAACTTGGTCTGTAGAAATTCCTTGAGAGAAGTGATTCCTGTACAATCATCTCCTGTAATGACAATATCATCAACATAAACAACAAGTAGGATAACCCCAGCATTGGACTTTCTGTAGAAGACTGAATGGTCACACTTGCTCTTCTGTAACCCAAACTCCTGAGCTACCTCACTGAATTTTCCAAACCAAGCACGAGGACTTTGCTTCAGGCCATACAAAGATTTCTTCAAATGACATACCTTTCCTTACTCCCCCTGAGCAACAAAACCTGGTGGTTGCTCCATATACACCTCTTCCACAAGGTCACCATGCAGAAAGGCATTCTTGATATCTAGCTGATGTAAAGACCAATTCCCACTTGCACCCCACTGCCTTCTTGCCTTCAGGTAAATTGACAAGATCCCATGTATGATTATCATCAAGAGCCTGTATCTCTTCAAGCATGGCATTGTGCCAACCCGGATGGGATAGAGCTTCTTTAGCTGTCTTTGGTATGGAAACAAAGTCTAGAGAAACAATTAAAGAGCTAGAAGCTGAAGATGAGTGATCATATGAAATGAAATTAGCAATGGGATATTTAGGAAGGGTGCACTGGCGTTTACCTTTACGAAGACCAATGGGTAAGTCAAGATCATTGGGTGGCGGATCAGATGACGAAGGAGCTGGTGTAGGGCATGTATCATGGTGTTCTCGCCTCCGTGAATAGACTTGAACAATAGGCGGATTCACAGGAGCTGAAGGAATAATAGCCTGCTCGGTCAAACAATTCACATCCTCTGATTGTGCAACACCAGAATTAGCACCATCAGTTGCATTAGATGGTTCGACTGGAACAGAAACAGGAACAGACAGACCATCCTCACGGGTTCTATCCTCCGAAATTGCTGGCTCAATCGGTACTAAAGGGAAGATCTCATACATCAACCAGTCATCACTCTCCCCCTTACTGCTAGATTGAAATTTTGAGGAAAAGAATGGACCGTGCTAAGAAAAGACGACATCTGTTGACCAAATATTTGTGGAGGTCAGGAGAGTAGCATCGATATCCCTTCTGAAGACGTGAATAGCCTAAAAAAACACATTTAAGGGCTTTAGGATCCAGTTTGGTAAGATGAGGCCTCACATCACGAACAAAGCAAGTACTCCCAAATATCTGTGGTTCTACTGGAAACAGAGGCTTGGTAGGAAAAAGGACACTGTAAGGAACATCTCCGTTGAGAACTGTGGAGGGCATACGATTGATCAGAAAACAAGCTGTGGAGATAGCATCTGCCCAAAATGGCTTAGGAACCTTCATTTGAAATAACAATGCCCGAGCAGTCTCAAGGAGATGTCTATTTTTCCTTTTAGCAACTCCATTCTGAACAGGAGTATCAGTACAAGATGATTGATGAAGGATGCCATGTTGGTTCATGTAATTCTGAAAAGATCCTGACATATATTCTTTAGCATTATCACTCCTTAGTATATGCACATGCACATTAAATTGTGTCTTGATTTCAGCACAAAAAGCAGAAAATTGAGCAAACACCTCAGAACGATTTTTCATAAAATAGATCCAAGTCATTCTAGAGAAATCATCCACAAATGTAACAAAATATCTGAACCCAGATTTAGACAAAACAGGACACGGCCCCCAAACATCAGAATGGACCAACTCAAAAGCAGACTTAACTCGCTTATTAACTCTAGGACTCAGCGAGCTTCGATGATGTTTTGCAAAATGACATGACTCACAATCCACTGAAGATATATCATGAAATTGAGGACACAACTTCTTCAACACTGGCAAAGAAGGATGACCCAGCCGACAATGAGCTTCAAATTGAGACACAACTCCAGAACATGCAACTGAACGAGGCACCCATGCATCCAGAATATAAAGACCATCAGATACATGCCCTTTACCAATAGTCTCCTTTGTCATAAGATCCTGAAAAAGACAGTGATCAGGAAAAAATGAGATGCAACAATTAAGGTCTTTTGTGAGGCGGCTTACAGACATCAAATTGAAAGCAAGACTCGGTAAACTGAGTACAGAAGATAAGGTAATAGAAGAAGTGGGTTTTACAGTCCCAGATTCCTTGATAGTATAATTGGACCCATCAGCTATTGTTACAGGAGATGGAGCTGTGTGAGACCGAAAACTGGAAAAGATTTTGGGATTACCTGTCATATGATCTATGGCACCAGAATCAATGACCCATTTGTTTGAGGATATAAGACACTTTTTACCTGACTCAACAGAAGCAGCAACTGATTCTTGATGCTGAGACAATTTGGCATACTCATCAACTGAGATTGTGACGGTTTTCCCAGGAGATGAACTGGAAGTCGCAACAACAGTAGCAGTGGTAGTCTGAGCTCTCTGGTTGCGATTCTGTAATTTCTTACAGTAACGCTTTGTGTGTCCCGGCTCTTTGCAATAATAACACACAATCTCACTTGTTCCTCCATTATGACCCCCTCGGTCTCCACTTCCTCTGTCTCCTCTGTTATTATTCATTCTGCCAGCTTCACTCCCCCTTCCTATGTTAGCAACAAGGACACTGCTTTGCTGATTAGATGAAGTGGACTCTGTGCGGAGCACTCGACTAAACACCTCTTGAAGAGAGGTAATATCAGTACTGGAAAGAATCTAAGATTTAGCAGTGTCAAACTCAGGTGGAAGTGCGCCCAAAAAGCTCATCACCGCCATTTGTTCCCTTTGAGCCTGCTGTACTTTGATATCTTTACTAAAAGGCAGCAGCATGTTCAATTCCTCATAGGTTTTCTTGAAATCCATGAAAAAGGCTGTGAGAGTTTTAGTCTCCTTCTCTGGACGATAGAAAGCCCTACAGACGTCATAGATCCGGGATATATTGCCTTTCCCAGAGTATAAGAATTCAAGATAATCCATAAGTTCTTTCACAAATTCACAATGATTAATCAAGCCAACAATTTCACTGTCAATGGAATTACGAATTTGTAAAATGAGACACGCATCTTCCCTTAACCACAATTGCTTGGTGTCATCAGTAGGGGATCACTACTCAAACGATCATCCTTATCGATACTTCGTATATATATTCTAACAGTTTTGCTCCAATCTAAGTAATTAGTGCCATTTAGCTTATTTTCAGCAATTTTAGACAATACTGGAACCACCTCACATACTTGAACCTTATTATCGGCCATTGTTCAATACACAGTGCCGAAAAACAACCCAAAAGACAAGCAGATAAAACTGGAGTAAAGCACAAGTCGTTTACCGAAGGACGCAAGATAAAGACGGCCTTCAAAAGATATCAGAACAGGAAAGTACCACCGGAAACAGGCCGGAAACGTCGGAGCGACGTCAGAGGAAGAAATTGATGCTGATCGGAACAGCCACGCGCCTTCACTCGCCGGCGTGTGAGAAAAGGACAGATTCCTTCAACTGGCGCGTGAGACTCACTCGCCGGGAACCCAGTCACCGGACTTTGGGGAATGGTCGGAAACCACTGTGCGCACCTCCCTGGGGTGGTGGTGAGACTAAACTGTCACCAGAACTGGTGACGACACCAAATCAGTTCCGGGATTGAAAAACAAAACCCTTGAACCCAAAAGAAAAACCCCAGAAAAATCGAGCCAATGGCTCTGATACCATGAAATAATTCAGAGAGCAGAATGCTCATATTCCATATCTCATTGATCTGAATAGAAGACAATTTATACAGGTTACATGATCTATACTAGGAAATAGACAAGAATCCCTAGAAATTAGTTGCCTACAAATTAGCATTCTATACTTGGTAAGTCAACTATACAGGCTGTTAATTAACAGTTGCATTCTCACCCTTTTTCTCTTGTCAAGAATCTAGGCATCCACTGCTCTTGTCACACTTCTTTGTTGCAGCCATTTCGATTTGAAGATCTCTGGCTCAAATTTCGTGTGTTATTTTGGCATTGGCTTGGAATACTCTAATTGTTGGTTCTCGTGTTATCCAAGTTTCAAAGATTTCAAACTCTAATTTTACAATGGAATAGACATCAATGGAGTAATATTCCGCAACGCATTAAATTAACCGAGGTTTAGAATGTGTTACATCTTCAACCAGAGCTTGCGAGGGTTGATTTTCAGTTGCACTCTACTTTGGATGGCTTATTTGCATGTGAAGAAATTTATTGGGCACAACAAGCACATAAACCTTGGTTAAAGCTTGGTGGTCGTAATACTAAGTTCTTCCGCACCTTTATGATCATTCGACATAAAAGGAGACACATTTCTTCCTTAAAGAATGCCCAGGGTAGGATGCATGATTCGGAAGAAGAAATTAAATGTATTCTTATGCAACATTTTCAGGTTGTATTTACCTCTCAGAATTAATCTAGTCAGTCTAGGCAAATACCATCTTCATAAGGTTTTTTTCCCCTCTATTCCTCATTTTGATCACCATTTAAATGAGTATCAGGTGGCCTATCTTTCGTGGCCATTCACAGCTGTTGAGGTTCGGAAAGCTTTACTTCGGATTGTTGGGCTTAAGACACTGAGACCTGATGGTATTCTAACAATAGTCTATCATCAATGTTGGGATGTTTTAGGCAGGGATATCACAGCTATGGTTTTATCCTTCCTTAATTCAGGGTTTTTGCTTCGTGCAGTAACCGAACCTATATTTAAGAAGGAAAACACGCAGGAGGCAGCTGATTTTAGACCTATTAGTTTTTGTAATGTCCTTTACAAGATCATTTCCAAGGTCTTACTTAGTCACATCAAAACGCTTATCCCCTCCCTCATTTCTCCAGCTCAAAGTGGGTTTGTTTGTGGACGTTTACTCTCTGATAGTGTTATAATTGCTCAGGAGTTGACAGATCGGGTGAATGCCCTCATTCGTAAGAAGTGTCAAATTCTCGGTGAATGTCCTCTTTGTTCTTCATTTCCTGAAAAACATTAGTCATCTGTTCTTACATTGTGAGCAAGTGAGAGGTATTTGGTTTGCGCTACCCACAGTTATTACCTTCCTTGAGCTTCCACAAATTAAAGCCCTTGATTGGTTATGATATTGGCTTTATAAACCTTTGTTATGAAATCCTCATTTACTTTAAGGTTTTTGTGGATTGGAGTCACACTCTGGTCTATTTGGAAGGGAAGGAATAATGGTATTTTTTCGTCAAGGCTGTCTTCTCGCCTTTTGATATTCTATATACACGATACGAGCACTAGTTTGGGATATCTCTCTCACTCCTTCCTTTTTGAGGGGATTACAGCATCATAGGATCCTACGTAATCATTCTATATCCCCACATGTGTACGCATTACATCCTCAGCCTAATTGTTCTTGCTCACCTTTGGTCAAACCTATTCAGTGCTATCTAGTGGCGATCTTTAGAGGGACGCTCTACAGTCTGGTTTTGCCATGGTTGTAGTTTCTAATGATTCTAAACCTCTGGGTCGCTCATGCGATCTCTTTATGCAGCGGATGATTGTTCTCTTCATGTTTTAGCCTTACTACTTTTACTTATGTTGTTGATTCCGCATTGTATGTTACATTTTACATGCCTATCTTGCTAACCAACAGTTGGTTGAACAGATATCAGGTGATTGATATATTCCACCACATATTGCCACTATCTTTTTTTGACTTATGTAAAGTTAGTCAGGAAGCACATACTGTAAGTATTTCGTGTGTTAGGGATAAACAACAGGATCTTGCATTTGACTGGCATATTAGGTGGTGCATGCTCGTCTTTTTGTTCATCGTGAATGGTGGAATTTGCATTGAAGACAGGTGGTGCGCTTTTTGTATGTAAAGATCTACTAGTTTATGGCTTTTCTTTTTATTATGTGTTACCTAACTCAGATAGTGGCTTAGCCTTTGATAATGTATATATTGTTTGGTTCAATGTATGCTCAGGAGATCAGGGTTGTTAATCTCATGCTACGTTCTTTGGATGGTATATATTTAAGTACTTCTAGTTAGTGGGTTGACCCCATTGGGTATTAATTCAAATAGTTGACTCTATCAACCATTAAAACTAGACTCAACAATATTATAAGCGTGTATTTACTACTATACCTCATTCGTCAACGAGTTATCTTGGCCAAAGCAGAGAACTAATACATTTCCTAAAAAATACCCCGCCATCTTAGTATTTCTCAATCTTATCCGATGAAGCAATGATCACCATCATTATTCAACCTCTTTTGTCTGGGTTACATCTTTAATGACGGGCCTAAGGCGGAAGATTATATAGAAACATGCAACGGCTTTTGTTGTGTGTATGTACTACAACAATAATTAGTAGAGGGACTATGTGAGAGGGGAGGGAGGATGGTAGCAAGGTGAGGAGTAGTGGTTGGGGTTTTAGAGATTGCAATCGTAGGAATACTAGTAGGGAAAAGGTGATTATGGGCATTCATGATCTGGCTGTGATCGTTGTTATAACGCCTTGGTCCACAGCCTCACCACATGATAACGTCTTCCTCAAAAGGGCTAGCTAATAAGTGCTTAGAGTTTGATGACAATTATAAGGCCAAATTCTTTCTCTCCGTCTTTCGATGTGGGAAAAAATCCAACTCAACTGATATCACACATAGCTAGGAGCTCCCTTGGTACAAAGCCAACGTAGGATTTTCATCCACCATAGTACATAGAAAGTGTGGAATCCTACAATCCACCTTCTTGGGACTCAGTATCCTAGCTAACACACTTCTAGAATCCCATGGGCCACGCTCTGACACATCGCTAGTATGCCTCGGGTCCACTCTAATACCATTTGTAGCAACCCAGTTCACGACCCTACCACATGCCTCCCCAAAAAAGGGCAGCCAATAGGTTCTTAAGAGTTCACTGACAAGGTATTATAAGGCCAAATTCTTTCCCTCCCACTTTTAATGTGGAACAATATTCAACTTAACCTCATATCACACATGGCCCAGGACATCTCCAACTACGTAGCCAATGTGGGATCTCCATCGACGCTAGTACACAACAAATGTAGGATTTCATAGTTATGGCAATGGTTTTGGTGGGGATTTGGAAGTGGAGGTGTATGGAAAACGAGTTTTGGCAGTTAGAGTGGGGTTTGTAGGCATAGAGATGGCTACGTAGGTGGTTGTTGGTGAAGCTTCGGTGGTTGTTGGAGTTCTTAGATGTGGTGGTGGTGGTTTTTGCAGTGGTAGGTAGGCTTAGTGGTTATTGGGGTGGGCTTGCTAGTAGCGGGAGAGGCAAATGTGGCTGTTATGGTGACTGGTGGACTCAGTGGTTTTTTGCAGTGGGCTAGGTGGCAGCGGTGATGATTGTTATCAATAGAGTGACTGAGTGAGTGTGTAGGAAAAATAGGTGAAGATAACATAACAAGAATACTTAGTCTTTTATGTGTCAAATATCTTACACACATATTTTCTTCCTTTACTGGGTCAATTAACCAATCTATTTAGGGCAAATGACAAATAACGCCCCCCTCCAAAATCTAATTTGGGTTTCTGGGATAGACACCTCGGGTATTGATTTTGACAATCGACCCCCTTTATTTATCAATAATTCGATTTGAATAAATTTGGATGTGAAACAAAAATTACCCCTATCAGTCACCCAAAATGCCAATATTAGCATGTTTCTGTATTAAAAAAAATCAGAGAAAACCCTAATGCCATCGTCGTTAACCCCCCCACCCACCCACCCAAAGATCACCACCGAAGCCCACTCCATGGTCCTCTTCAAGATGTTTGGCTTCACTGACACTTATGCCGCTATAGTTGCCCCTTTCCTCTGTCTCCGTCGGCTCCTCCCTCTCCATCTCGCCTTGGCTTATTCCTCTTTTTACAGGAACTCCTTACCCAAGTCCTCTTGGAGCTCCCGCAAAAGCCTAATTTCTACGTAATCAATTCCAAGTACGTAAAACTCTTAATGGCTTGTATAAAGGTTATGGTGATTGGTTGTAGTGGCGGAGTGCGGTGGTGGTTTTTATGGCTGATGACAACAGTTTGTGGGTATGGTGGTGTTAGTTTGGTGTTTGGTGATGGCGGAAGTAAATATGGTTGTGGTCTTGATGGGTTTTGTGGCAACAGTTTGAGTATGGTGGTGGTCGTGATGTGTATGGTTGTAATAATTGTGTGTTAGTGGCCACCTGCTAGAGGCTGGATAAACTGAGTATCATGGTGGTTTGGTGGTGGTATAATGAGTTCTGTGGTGGCAGTTCGAGTATGGTGGTAGTGATGATGTAATAGTTGTAATTGCTGCGTTATAATGGCAATTTGTAGCTTTGGTGTAGCTTTGGTTAAGGTTGTTGATAGTAACAAGGGACTGGGGTGGTTGTGGATGTGGCAATGGTGGTGCTTGAGTTGGTGATGAAGAATTGAGGAATAAAAATATGAGTGATCGAATGTAAGAGCATCTATTTCTTTTTACGAGTAAATTAACCAATTACTTGTCCAAAAACTACCAATTGTCCTTGGTATTTTCAAATTGATAAATGAGAAGAGTCAATTGTCAAAATTAATACCCAAACACATGTCAGACCTTGCGTAACTAGATTAAACCAATACCGGGACCGGCATCATGATTTCCATTTTTTGGAGCAGTGATTGTCTGATAATGAACAAGTAATATCTGTCTCTCTGCTAAATAGGATGTATTAAACTCACAATTCATTAGATAGTTTTATGAATGTGACAAAAAGATGGATATGTACTGTGTGGGAAAAATATCATGTAACCTAGAGGTATATATCTTTACTACCTATAAAAGTACGAATATTATAAATCATTTCTAGACGATTATGTCATCTGTTAATTATATCAATAACACTTTTTTCCTCTATTTATGACTCCCTATTAAATTTGATTGAAATTAAATGAACATTGAATAATGAATCTAATTATAACCATTGGGAAATGAAATAAATATTTGAAAAACAATTAACTAAAATAAATATTGGATAATAAATTGGATAATGAGAACTGTATTTATTTTTCCTTAATTTTTAGGCTAGCAAACAATTAACTAATTGAAAAACTGAAAAACAAAACAAAGAAATTGAAATACATGAAATATCAGTTAAGAAATAAAAGGCTGTTGGAAAATCAAAAATAAGAAGAAAAAAAAAGGCTAAATATGCATCAAAAAATGGAGAAAAAAACAAGGCTTTTATATAGCACCAATTTGAACTGAAAATCTATTCAGTTACGCACATGAACTTGAGAATTACAAATCTTAAGTGTATACCATAAACCAATTAAACTGATTACAAAAATAAAGACGTATATTCATTCTTTTAATTTCTCTATTTACTTTTCTTTTCAACAGCACCATCAAACATTTCTTCTATCCAGAAGTTTACAAAGAAGATTTTCAAATATTGAATGGATTACAATTGTAAAAATTAAATATACATTTATTCTAAAACAAGTCACAAAAGAAATATACATGTCTATAATTCAATTATATTATTTTAATCCCAGAAAAAGTAATGATATCAATTCAAAAATTACTCCCGACCACGTTCATGTGTGGTCCACGTGCAACGCACATGCTCAATACTAGTAAGGAGAATTGAGCCGATCCTCCACATCTACTTCCTCTCCTTGGTGCCGTCATTCCACCCCAATCTCTCAACAATTCGTTGCAGTAGCCAGAAAGACCGACATCACCGCAAACAAGGCCGAAAAAGGCTTTAAAGGCTGCCACAATAGACTATATAATACAAGATGCAACACTGCAAATGACAAGTCGTTAAACCTCTTGTGCAAATATTGTATCAACGAGTCACAGACTAACCCTTCCTTGGCAGATTGTCCATAGTTAAAGAGCGGTAATTGTGGCTGTTGTCCATCTGCCAGCACTACCATTCTCTTGCCAGTACTTTCCATGTATGTTCCAAACATACATGTTGAGTCTTGTAATCCACTAGCAAAACCATCATTCATGCAATCTAGAGTCGTCCTCTTGGCTGACTTTGTTCCAGTTGAGTCATAGATGCAGTCATAGGTACGGCCACATCATCCTTGTCATCGAAACCAATACTACCCTCTTCACGGTCTAGATTTTCTACCGCATCACCTAGAGCTTCAGTTGCTTTACCGGTAATTCTATCCTTGCCAAATATAAATCCGAGTTGATCATACTTGAATAATGATTTTTTAAGCAGGCCTCGTGCAAAAAGTTATATTTGGCAAAAAAAATTGATAGAAATAATTTTTTAATTAACTTCAAGTAGGCATCTCATTCTATATCCTGACCTGAATAGAATGCAGTATCTCGTTCCATCCAAAGCCAGCTGATCCAAACATATTCGTCATTGCATTGTACATTCTCTTCAACCGCGCAATTTTTCTTCCATCTTTTTCTCTATATGCGAAAAGGTTCCAGGCTTCGATCCTAATTCGTTTTTCCTTCCTCCTTTGACACATTCTTACATTATATCCATGAAAGTTTGTTCTTCGATAGTGGTCCAAACTCGACGATTTCCTTTGTCTTTGGAGGTAGCCATTCCTGTGCAAAAAATCATAAATTAATACGTTCAATTACAACAATTATAAGTCAATCACGCTCTTAAAACACAACCACATGTCAAAACACACACTTTAAATACAACCATAAATTAATCAACGCTCTTAAAATACAACCATAAGTTAATCAACGTTCTTAAAATACGACCATAAGTTAATCTACTCTTAAAATAAAATCACGACGTCCAAAAACAATATAATCTCATGCTTGACCTCTCCAGTCATCAAACAATTCTTTGGCTGTGTTGTCACTCCATTCCTTCCATTGATCAGAGGCTTCAACGGTAGTGATTGCATCACCATCCAAGTCAATCTCCTCTTCGGTCACCATATCTAGCTTGGCCTCCATTGGGTCCACGGCCATTTCTATTCGTATAAGATTGTGTAGCAAACAACAAGTTGTAATTATACGTATTCGTGTTTTAACTAGATAAAAAGATGAACTCCGCAAAAAGGCTCATCTTATCTTCGGGAAACCAAAACATCTCTCTACAACGTTCCTAGCTGAATAATGCTTCAGGTTGAAGAGTTCTCGATATGTAGTTAGTGGAGGTCTACTCCCCATAATGACAAATGATATCTCGTCCCTCTATATCGTGCAAGTAACCCCTAACCCCCTACCCATTTGTATAACTGGCATCCACAAGCTAATAATAACCTAACATAAAGAATAATGTCTCTTGAGAAAGCACTATATGTAAGTAAAAAATTCAAATGACCTAACTTTAACTTCAACATTGCTAATAACATCTTTAAGCACCCTATAATTAGCAATTGAACCCTCCCAACTTGGCAGTACATTGATAAACTTTATATCCGAGAACAAACTCCTAATATATTGGTTGCAATGTCACCCTTTCTTGTACGATAACTTTATTGATCCTCCTCTGGCACACACATTCTAATATAGGTCTCATCTAAAGCCCCTAAGTAATTCTATAACAATGAGTATAAAAGAAAGAATTAGTCTCATGCTAAAAGTAGCATGCTTGAGAAGGAAACACAATCCACCAAAAAATAGAACTTACGCATACCTCAAAGCATTTCCATTTCTCATCGGTGCAATTGTTAGTGACAGGATCTGGTGCCCTAAGTAAAATGCCTTGTAACGTAACATTGATCGGAATACTACATTAAAATGTCTGCTAACGGTTTTCCCTGACCTTTGGAACTCAAACTTGATTCGATTTTTCTTATAATGACCAAGTATATTCAAGAAAATTGCTACCTGCTCCTCTGTACCTACCTCTCCATTAGCTTTCAGCCCACCAGTCGTACAAAGGAGTCCACATAATACACGAAATGTGTAGCTATCCATCCTTAGTTTTTCTATGCAATTGACATCGCTCAAACTAATTAAAGAATTCAACTTTTTTAACCAAGTCTACTTTCTATAAGACAAACAATCCTTCAACACAAATTTTTAGTAGTGCCTATGAGCAATAACATGTAGTAGCACAAGAAACATAAACATGAATTGAATCTGCAAATGCATCTCCTCAAGAATAAGGTAAACCGCAATCTCTTTCATCGTCCATGTTACGACAATCGAACACCACTAATTCATTAAGGGAAAAAAAAGTCAATGAAGAAACCTAAATGACAAGCATAATTTTAAACCCTTTTGCATTTCAAATCAAGATTTCATATTCTGCACAAGTTGCTAGAAACCCACCTTGTGTTGACTGGTATATGTGAACTTCCAAATGTTAAATATGCAATCTTTCAGCATACATTGAAGAAAAACATAGACATCACAAACATAACCAAGCAAGAAGTCCAATATCACGAAATGTGTCTATCCACAGCTTATACTAGCAAGATTTCAAAAAAAAATACTAATCCCCTTTTTTTTTTTGGCACCAAAAGTGCTACCAAATGAGGAAACATTTATCTTACAATAGAAATAGAGCACTTTTTGTACAGCACAAAATTAAAGATTAACCCAATACAGTGGAGACCACCTAAAATCTCACAATCTCATAGCCTAGTATTCTACTGAATTATGATGTGGAGAAGAGCATGATTGAAGAAGAACTTCAAACACAGCCTACTGTTCTACCGAATCAATTTCAAAAAATATCTCACGCCTTCTAATTCTACAAGATTATCAAAAGATTAGAAGCATAACTAGAAAGGCGAGAGCAGGAGAAAGATGCCCTGAAATTGCACGATTAAGCAGCGAATGGAGTTGGAATCCATTCATTGCATTCACTCATGGGTGCATTTTGCGGAGAAGATAGAAGAGATAGAAGGCAAAAGAGGACAGAAAGGGGCTTACCTGTCGGAGAGGGTCGACGGCAGATATCTCTTGCCAGCGGCGGAGGAAGATGAGTGTCTTCTGCTCTCCTTTGTTTCTCCCTTTTGCTATCCTTTTCTAAACCTAGCCCGATAGTTTTTTTTTATCCCAAGTGCTTGGGATTAAAACAATACCCCCCCCCCCCCCCCAAGGTGGAGAGTTATCCCACTTAAGTGGGATAAAATCATTCCCCTGGAATTTTTATCCGTTCCTTATTAGCGTGTCCAAACACTAGATAAGATGAAAATTATCCTATCCGGGGTCTTATCCCACGTGCCAAACACAGCCTAATAGTGGAAAGTATTACGGATAAAATGGTACCAAATGCATTATGAGCCTTTACATTTTGTTGCATAAGGCACATAAAACCTAAATAAAAGTTTCTTGTATGATAGTGTCGTTCCATTAAATCCACTGACTGGATGATACTTCCGCAGCACGACAGAATACTGGAAGGCATGGTCAAATGCAAAAGGTGGAACGATCTGGTGGCTGACTGTGATGAAATTACCGTCAGAGAGAAAGAGGGAGGGAGGGAGAGTTCACAAAATATACTTTAACTCAGGCCATTTAGGTGCCACATAAACCACGTATATGACATAGACAAAACATCCCAATAAGCCTTCCAAGGAATCCAACAAAAGGATTAAGAAATGCAGTGAATTGAAGATTTATTACCAGATAAAAGATCCAAGGCGCACTCACTTTCTGCTACTGCATCTCCCTACTCATTCATCGATAACCACATATGAACTGTGAGGTGGTGCCAAACCATATAAACTGCCCTCTCGTACATTTGCAGAAGTAGAGCCATTGCTATTCCCCACTATTGACCCCATAGTTGAATTAGAAGGTTGTATAGAGCCAATGTTATTTCCCACTGCCTTATCGCCCACACTTGAATTCGTAGTAGTAGTAGTAGTAGTAGTAGGAGGAGGAGGAGGAGGAGGAGGAGCTGTAGTAGCAGTAAAGCTAATACTACTACCAACTACTTTAACTCCTACATCTGTATTAGGATGGGTAGAGCCACTGCTATTGCTCAAAAAATTAGCCTTCCTGCAAAAAGTTATGAAATATATGCTGAGACAGGTAAGTCAATTAAATCAGGTAAGGCTATTTCGCATAACCTATTATACTAGATGCCAAAGTTTTTAACCTCTGATGCAACTTCCGGAATGAAGAAGGTTGTGGAAATAGCCCCACCATTAAATACAAAAGTAAATGAAGTTTGTCAACTCATACCTGATCACCTTCTGCTTGAAAAAGCCTGCTTTTGGTTTGGATATTCCTGTGCCAAGAAAAATATGAAGGGGAGTACAATTATTAGTCCCAGATTTTGTTGAGGACTACTTCATTGTGTTTTAAAGACAAGAAACCAAAAATTTTAAATATTTCATTAAGCTCAAAACACCCACCAGATTTAAAAGTCAAAGAAGTTGAAGCAGACTTGCGTTCGCCCCTCTCAGCCTTGATAGAAGCAATTACAGAATCGGCAGAAGAGCCCAAGCCTTTTCTGCCGACCAGCTTCACTCCAAGCTTTTCACAAAGGTAATTTAACCTTAGCTCATCACCTCCTCTCACCTCTCTCAGCTCAAGCGCTTGCTCCCTTGATAACAATGTGTAAACATGAAGCTCTTGCAGCTGATTAAAATGAGACTGAAGCTGCTGAAAAAGCAGCTTATTAGAATGATGCTGATCTGTTGTTCTTAAGCATTCATGACTCTTCCTCTGCGGGCCACTAAATGTCACCTTTAAAATAGCTGTTGAATTGGGATCAAGATTTTTTTTACAAAAGATAACAGAAAAACTTCCAAACTCTAGATCAGGCTGTCTGAATAAATCGGCAAGAAGTGAAGCACAGGAATGTGCATTCTTTGTTAGGTTCCTCACAACTTTTTTCTTCAATGCTCTAGTACTCGAATAGTGAGCCATGTGCGCAGCCTCTCTCAGCCCACTAAGAAAAGCTCCATGCATAGTTGCTGGGTAACGCCTAGTTGTAGCTTCCCCGGCAAAAAAAAGTCTTCCATCACCCACGCATTCAGCTAAAATATCATAGTCATCTCCTGATGCCCCAACTGCAACATTCGAGTACGAGCCCAAACTGAAGGGATCACTACCCCATCTTGTACAGACAGTTTGTATGGGTTCTGGGACATCAATACCTTGTGGTTCGTATATACCTGCATGTTTGGGCTCCAAGTCACATTAAAGTAATTGCTAAGTAAAACATACAGAAAATAGTTTGAAAACAAGAAAGTATTTTGTAAGTACTATCCATTCCTCAAATTAACCATATAAACGTGCATTATTTATTTGACTGTACAAACAAATATGAACAGACATAAGCACAGACGAGCTGGTCTTAGCTAAGTGGCAATGGATCAAAACAGTTGTTTCAACAATATTCTTTTACGTGCACAGAGAGAGATGGGAGCATCAAACACACTCTTAACTTCATCAGTTTGTAGCCAATGGCATATAAGTGTTAGAGACAATCTCTTAGGCAATTGAAACATCAAACTTTTGTTTCTGAACGTCTAAGATTTTAATTTGCCACTAACGCAGATACCAAACATAAATGATTATTTTGGGTTAAAGGTGAAAAGATTTGCCAGTTGCAATTTATGAGAGGAGGTATAGAAAATCATAACATATACAGCTATATGCTATATACCTTTGAGAATTTGAAGAACCCGGCTTACGGCATCAGTTGGAGGCATGCTCTCAAACTTATGCGCGGCTTCTCCTGCAACTAATGCAATCAAGAGGGGACCACCAGCTACAGTCGCATAGCTGTAAAACAGAAAAAACTCCCCTCGGCGGCTTGGATCATCAGAAAGGTGCCCAAAGGTGTCAAGATCAGTGCCCCAAAAAACGTGAGGAAAAAGCATTGCAACCTTGTTTAACAAACCGAACCCTAACCTCTTTATCCCATCGAGCTTTCTCTGAGGCAACTCTGGAATAAACTTAATAGAACCACTCTTCAGAACACCGAGAGGGACAGTGCACAATGCCATTTCGCTCTCAAAGATCTGGCTACCTGCAACAACCTGCACTCCATCACTACCATAACGGATTGTGTGCACGGTCTTCTCATAAATAATTGGCACATTCTCTGCCAACGCTTGGACTAACCTTCCATTCCCTCCAGGTAAGAAGCAATGGTCTCCCCCCATGTCATAAATGTCATCTTGGTCCCAAAAAGCCAATGAAAGCTTTGAAAGCAAACCAGCGTTCGCATATTCCAAATTTGCCAGATGCCAGTTAAACAAGCCCATCTCCTCTGCATTAACAGCGTCCCCTGAGCCCTGCCAGAAAGTTTCCAGAGCTGCCCCAAGAGAAACATCCTGGGAAACCTCACCCATTAACTGCCTAAGTTTGCTTGCCTTGTCCAAAAGCTGGTTAAAATCATTTTCCACTCTGGCATCCAAACCCGGGTCAACAGGCTTCCCATCCAACCTATATATTGGACACCTATCTCTCACCTTGTGAAGAGGAGAAGCCAACTGTTTAGCAACAATACCGAGCGGGTTCCCAAGCGTACCGGTCAACACACTGCCACCTAAATCCGCAGCGGCCACCGCTGTCCTATTCCCTCCCTCCATCTTCTTCGTGTACACCCGCCCACCCACCCGCTTCCTGCCTTCCAAAACTGTGACTTTATACCCCAACACCATCAACTGCCTCGCTGCAGCCAAACCCGCCAGCCCTGCCCCAATCACAATCACATTCGACTTACTAGGCTCGGAAACTATCCTCTCCCTAATAGCCGGCGAGATCCCAAAGTTAATATACCCATGCGAGAGCAAATAATTGTAAGTCGAATCCAACAGGCTCCTACAATGCTGAGGTACAACGTCAAGAAACATCTCCTTCGTAACCCAGTTGGAGACATTCTCTCGCCACTTTGTGATAATGTGGTTCCTAATCAGAATGTAGTTAACCTGCTCAATTCCACCTACGACCGAGATCACCCCGGCTTCGATCTCCTCATCGGTCAGCGAATCGGCCGGGAAGCCGGACGAGAGCGCGATCATCGCTTCGTTGGTGGCGTCTTTGTTAATAACAATAATCTCATCGGAAACATCGGGAACGACTTTGGTCGTTGGACTAGGGTTTGCATAATCGGTGTTGCTATTATCGTTTTTTAACGGGCTATAATTGCTGTTTGAAAAGGGGGGCATGTGGAGTACCTGTGGGGGTAGGGACGGCGTCGCGCTGCGTGGCCTGCCGCGCCTGCGCTTCCCCCTGGGGACGGATATTGAGAAGAAGTGATCGGAATTAGGGTTAGGGTAAGGACTAGGGTTAGGGTTAGGGTTGGGGTGGCGTGGTAAATGGATGGTGAATTGCAAGGGGTTTTGGATGTGAGAATTGTGGGTGGCTTGAGGTGTGTGATCCGGCGGATTCATGGCCGAACTGTGTGTTTGAATGGCTGGGCAGTGCAAATCCGCCTATTATTAGTGATGTAGGGCCGGGTTAATTTTCCGGGGTGCAGGCCAAAATCGATCTGAGTGCGATGTCCTGGAATTACTTTCTCAATTTATCGGTGTAACACTATATGTTTTTTCGATTAATCAGATCGTGCATGAAATTCTTTGAACTTTTTTTGCGTCAACCGCCCGCACTTCTAAGCTCGTTCCTCAGACGGTAAAAACTCAAAACTTGTGGATTATGTACCAGTTGGCCACTTCACACCTCAACCCAAAGTGAAAGCGATATCACCCAACCAAGACTCCCCATTCGTCTACTCGTCATCTTCCTTCCATCGCCGTCACACCTACTACTCAGCATTCATCAACCACCACAAGCAACTTACAATGGCGCCATAACTAGGATCGATCTCCATATAAGTATAAATTGATTAGGAGTACGGTGAATGGTCGTTGTGGGTCTAATGGTGGTAGTGCAGTGAAGTCAGTGACAATGGCATACTGTAGGATTGGATCGAAACCAACCTCAGTAAGAACGGTGGCGGTGGCACATTAAGGCTAAGGCTTGATCTAGGTTATAGGGTCAGTTGGGTTCTTGATGGCATCTGGTTAAGGGTTTAGATTTTAGGGTGGTTTGGATGTTGTGGTTGTGGCTACATAGGGCATGGATGGGAGATGGTGAGGGTTGGTGGGTTTAAAGAAGCCGAGGATAGGTTGACGGAAAATGGGCGGTATCGGTGGGTTAGGGAGAAGATGGTGGCGACAACAGGTCAGAAAAGCGGCGACAGCGGTGTTTTGAGTGAGAAAGTGGTGGCGGGGAAAGTTAGGGTGGCACGTTAGTTGAAAGGTGGTGGCAGCATTGGTTTTAGTTGTTGGGTAGAGGTGGTGGCAGTAAAAAATGACAATGGTGGTGGGTTTGGGGAAAGGAGCCATTGACGGGTCGGATGAAAAGGGTGGCCAAGTTAGAGGGAAAAGGAAATTGGAAAAAAATTAAAGTATGACTTGGCTGCCAATGAGGATTTTAAGTGAATCAAAGTCTACTCATATACACGATAAGGACAATTTTGAAGACAAGAAAGATCCTTCGCAGTCAGCGACATCTTTTTTTGTTGCTAAAATCATTTTGGCGTTATAGTTAAAATTCGAGGGATAAGCTTTGTAACTCACATACATTCAGTGATGCTTTTAGGTACACCAGTTATGCACTACATTAAAGGATCCTAATCCCACTTGCAATACATTCAGCGAGGCATTAAAACAAACTACCTCATCTATCTGCAAAAGTTAGACCCCAACCAGGCACTATACTTTAAGGATGACCAAAAGAAAGCCATGTAAGTACAAACAAGAAAGCCAAAAACAGAATCGCAGAAACCTACATGAAGGGAATAGGTACCCAAGCAGTTCACCAAATCAAAGCTCGACCACCTAATGAGGTGAGACACTAAATAAGACGGCCTTAGAACCTCTTCTCACCCCGCCCTTAACCTTTACCTTTTAAAATGAAAAAATAGGCATGAACTAGAGTACGACCATATTTCTCAAGCACCACCACTAGGCATGAACTAGAGTGCGACCATATTTCTCAAGCACCACCACCTCCCTTCTAGCCCTCCCTCCCTTATCCCCCACCCCCTCAGCCCCATCCCCCCTAAACCAACCCTTCCTTACAAACAACCAAGGATACCAAACCACATTATTTCGAAAAACCCACTCAATTCAAACAAAAACCCCCAAGGGACCTAAGATCTAACCTAACTATCACAATCTAACAGAGACTAACCGGGCGAGCAATAGACTAGGAATAAAATTCCCCTTGCGTTTACATGAGGAAGTTGGCACAACAAACACAAGACCATTTGCACCACCCACTTTCCAACCACTATCCATCTACGACCCCCAACAACCGGCCATTAGAAAAGCAGTTCAACGTACAATTCTCAAGCTTGTCCTTTATCGGCTCAGTCTAAATTTGCAATAGGTCTACAATACTTTTAAAATAACATTATACTTGAAACAAGGAGAATACTTGGCTTAAACTAAATATGTTCTTTCTTGTTTCCTTTTGATAATGAAAGAGAAAACCCCTAAGAAGCTAGATCACATGCTCACCAGAATCACCACCAACAATCAAAAGAGGAGTAAAAACTAGCCAAAACACCCCCACCCCTTGCACCATCCACTAGACCACCACGGCCACCTTGCTGTTCATTTCTCAAAGGAAGCAGAAGGTCTCTTTGATGGTTTGGCATGTGATGGTTAGCTTCATGCATCTGACAGTGGGGGTTTGGTGTGTGATTCTCGTGGTGGTTAAGGTAATTGAAGAGACCCGATGCCCATTCTATTCTGACTCCATCACCTATCGACAAGATCTAGATTCTGGCTAGTGGACCCCATGATGCTGCCTTTGAACCACCACACTAAACCACAAGCCAATCCCCACAAACCCCTTGTGAACAACCACGAAAGCAAGATACGACCCTAGATTTACACAAACTATTGGAGACGGGAACTGACGGCAGCCCCACGCACGCTTGCGCACGGAGGGTTGACGTTTCGATTGTTACTTTTGATAGAAAGCCTAGTCAAGTGTGCAGACAAGCTAATCCAAAAAAAACATGTGTCCATCAATCTCTATTTAAATATCACGAAAACACACATGTTAAAATATACAGGATTATTTTGGAGTGCAGAACCATGTGCTTGGTGGTTGTAAGAAAAAGGACCCGTTTGGGATGACCAATGCTCAATCCATAAGAGGTCTATTTTGGTAAGAATTTGTATGATAGTTCTAGAGATGTCGAAAGGGCCCGGCAGCCCACGGGCTGGCCCGGCCCATTTTTGAGCCCGGACTGGCCCTAACTCTTAGGGCTTAGGCCAGGGCCAGGGCCAAGCCGAATTATTTGAGGAACAGGACCGGGCCCTAAAATGGCCCGTTTTTGGCCAGACCCTAAAATGGCCTGGGTTTAGCCCAGCCCGGCCCTCTTTTGGCCCAAAAACTGGCCCCCTTTTGGCCCTAAGGTTGGCCCTATTTCTGGCCCTTTTTTGGCCCTACACACAGGCCCTCTTTTGGCCCAGTATTATTGTATACACACATTATTATATATAAGTGTGCGTGTCCAACGATGATCGAATGAGCAATGAATCTGAACATGAATTATGATGATCGTTCTTCCTTGGTGCAATAATCAAAGATATGTTTAACGTAAAACAAGAATTAGATTACAAAGATTATAAAAAGGTTTAACATATATTAAAAAATAAAATGAGAGACAAATAAATATATATATACATATATATATATATATATATATATATATATATATATATATATATATATATATATGTGTGTGACTTATATAATGAAATAAAAGGATAAAGATTAGGTTCGTTAAATTGTGAATATTGAACATGCCTAGAATATATGAAAGAAGAAATTTAAAATTGAGAGATGTAAATGAGACAGAGAGAGCAATTTACTTACATAATAACAAGAATCTTAGTCATAGTATTACATTACAATTTACTTAAATAATAACAAAATTATCGTAGTTAAAGCCTTTACTTTGAATAACAAGAAAATGCAAACAAAAAAATTTTTGGGCCCTGACCTGGCCCTAGATATTGGGCCTAGGGCCAAGGCTTGGACTGGGCCCAGATTTCCCCCCAATCTGGCTTGGCCTGGCCCGTTTGGCAGCCCCACTAGCCCGGCCCCTGCCCGTTTTGTTGGAGGCCCGTTGGGCTTGGGTTGGGCCGGCCTAAGCCAGGCCCATTTGACACCTCTAAATAGTTCTCTATTTCCCCCATGAAGCCATAGCCTCCTTGAAGATATTCATGATCATGTATAAAGAATGCATGGCATTCTTGTCATGTTCTATGTCTGATAAATGCATTTAGGAGTGTAAGATATGTGCTATCCGATCGAAGGGTATCCTACACTAACAATCAATATTGAGGCAGGCTGATGGTTCGAACAGCTTGGGTTTTTGGAGGGGAGTGATTGTTGACAAATCGTAATTTAAGTGCTCAATACATGTCTACAAGCTATTGTGCCAGGTGTATAAGGATAGAATGTGCACTGTTATAAACAATAAATTTTTGGTACAGTGGTAAGTGCGTGATTTTAAGAACATATTATAAAGCTTATGATAATAAAATACATTTGGTATGTCGTTCTTATTATTTGGGAGGTCAAACTATAATCTGACATCAGTGATTTCAGTCTTATTGGCCTTTGGCCAACAAGGCGACAACCAAAGAGAATAAAAGCTAAAACCAAAGTTGGTAAAGTAATTTCAGAATGACAATCAAGCTATCAAGCTATCAACATCAATAATCAGTTATTTTTTCTTGTATTTAGTGCAACTTATTTTTTGTTGTTGATGTCATTGAGGCAATAATAGAACTCATTATTTTTATGTTAAAGCGCATTTGTTTTACAGTGTCACAAACGTTAAACTAGCAATCAATGGCTACCATCTAACTGAAACAAGCATAAGGGTTACAAAAATTTTGTTACAAGTTTTGGGATTCAAGTTCTAGAATAGAACTATTTTCTTAAACTAACTTCAACCCAAACTGTAACATATTTTGGCTAGCTACTAAGGACTATTTTGAGCTAAACAAAGTGGGAAGAGGTACACTGTCAGACGAATAACTTTGATTTGTTGGTTACTTCATTTTAAACTAAAATTATATTGTTTGGTACTTATTACTTTGTGTGCATTGTTTTTGTGCGAACGCACATGTATGGTAAAAGTAAGTTTGTTTCTAGGTTGAAACCGCTTATGATTCTTTGAACATAAGTAAAAGGACTTCTAAATATTCCTCATTTAACGCACCAAAAATCTGGTCATGAAATAATATGGTTCATTTGGTTAGCACCGAGGCGAAAAGGTTTTTTTTTCTTTTTGGTTCTCTAAGCATTGGTCTTACTGAGGCCCCCTTGGTGGCTTTAGAAGCCAGTATAGAAGGGTTGAGCATGATAGATGTGTCAACGAAGGGCTGAGTTTTTTCTTCTATCTCTTGGTTTTCAACTAAAACTTCATTGATAAGGAAAGAAAATAAAAAGAACCAGTTACAAGAGCGGGGAAATTCCAATGGACAGAGCAATACCTATACTTAGAAAATATATCCTCATTTTCTGAAGCCCCCTATTATAAAGCTTTGTTTTACAACGGAAGTGCATAAACGTAACATCAGGTCCATTATTAAAACATAATCAATGCATTGTTATTTTTCAAATAAAATGTTAGGAGTAGGTTATCTAGCCATAGGGCTAACAATCTCCTACTTTTTGGATTATATGTGAGAAAAGACGTATGGAATAACAGTCTATTAAGCACAAAGACATTATATAGATCATGCTCTCGACACCCCATTTTTAGGTCTATTGAATAATATGGTTTGGGCTTCATTTTTGGTTAGGTTTTATTGCTATCATCGGTTTAGGCCTAGTAATAAATAATAAACTAAGGTTAATTAAGTCCAGTCCTATAATACCCCTTTAATTTTTCTAGTAACTTAATTTATAGTAAACAGTTTTGGGACTTTCTGTAATATTTAGAAGTTTCAGGTGAACTTTGAAAAAGTAGCTAAAATTGGAGGGGTTTTGGTAATTTACCATCTTAGGGTTAGTTTAAATACCCATGAGTTTTATCTATCACGTATTTCTTTCCCATTCTCCTTCTTACATTAGAGAGAGAAGAGGGGGGGGGGGGGGGCTGAAACTAATTCCTGCGATTCGATTGATTTTTTTTTGGTAATAACTTCTACCTTTTCCCTAAAATTAATTCACTATTTAATGTTGTGTAAGGGCTGAGATTTGTGGGTGGGCAGCCATGGTACAGTGAGGTAATGTATTTGCATGTGTGTTTCGTCTGTGGACTGTGTGTGTGTAAAGGGAAAATGGGGAACTGCTATGAGGCAGTGTGGGGGGGTGTATAAGGGGCAAGGGGGAACTACCGTGAGGTAACACGCGCGAGTGTGTGTAGGGCAAGGGAAAGGAAAAAGTCGTGAGGGCGTGTTGGGTTGGGGGCAAGAGAGAGAGGTTGCCGTGATGTGTGTGCGTAAGAGAGAGAGAGAGGGGCTGTCGAGATGGCATTGCATTGTGCTGTGTGCGTGGGTGGGTGTGTATAGTATGTGTAGACTGTGTGTATGTGGCTGAGGGTAACATGTCTGTAACACATATACACGTGTATGTGTGTGTGTGTGTGTGCACGCGCCCGTGCGCATGCCCGCGTGCGTTCAGGTATATTATGGGTGTGTGTGCAGAGAAGAGAGGAAGGAGAAAGAAATGGGTATGCGCTATGGAGTGGTACCATGTGCTTGCACATGTGTATCACATGCACGAGTTGTGTTCAGTGCGTGTGTGGGATGGCGCACAATGATCGTTAGCGCGTAAATTTTGCAGTAGGGTGCCTTAGGCTAGGTTAGAATTTCTGGTAAAATTTTATATTTTTCTAAAATTGTTTGGTATTTTTTAATATTTTTCAAATTTTGATTCTTCTAAAATTTGTTTCAAGTCCGTAAAATTTATATACTAGAAAAATTATGGTAATATTTTTTAGAGTTCCAAAATTTTCACTATAAGTTCCAGCAATTTCAGACTTGACTTTATATCTTCCTCCGTATTGCATTAAATTTATCAAAATGAATAATTTAAATATGGTTTTAGTGCTTTTAAAATTTGATGTTAACTTCTATAATTTATATATATATATATTATAAAGTTGCAATAAAAATTCTAGGACTTTTATTTGAGTTAGAAACAGTCATGGCTATTTATGAGCTTTTATTGCATTTAAAGAAATTATTTTTAATTAAAAATAATAAAAAAGTTAGAAAATTTATATTTATATTTTATATGCTAACTTAAGCCATAAAAATATTTTATGAGAATCTATTATCAATCATGGGTTATTATTAAGCCTTGAGGAGTGTGTCGAATTATCTAGCCAGGTTTGGTCATTTTTTGTTCTTGAACGACATTACTAAACTCTCAAAATTTCACCCTCGTTAATTCCCTTTCTATAGGTAATGTTCACCAATAGATTGTTTGGGGATGGGTTAGTGCCTGAGTGAGAAACTAGAATAGTTTATTATTGTTTTGATTAGTAGACTCCCTGTGTGAACAAATTTTATTTAGTTCTTTTCCGTGGATAACTTTAATTCGGTCTTTTACTTATGACTATATATTCCAGAGAATTTGAGGTATTGCACTGATTAAAAGCTCTGATATAATGAGAGTTGGTTATTTGAATCGAGGTTCTTATGTCATCAAGTGAATGACCGAACTAGTGTTTGTTTTTAATGCTCTGAAAGTTCGGGGTGTTAATACTCCAGATTATTGAGTCATTAAAGCTGGTATCAAAGCACGGGTACCACGATTCTATAGACTTGTACCTAGGCTAATGAGTGTGGGATAGGATGATGGTGAGTTAGGGATCAGAATCTGTGTGCTAAAATTTTGTTGTTCTTCTGAAATCTATTTGTATAATCCGATAATCGTTATTTGTACCATGCCAGTATGGCCCGTAATCGTAGAGCTAGCACAAGGAGGTTTTGGGAATACAAATTTCAAGGTTAATTCCTTGTTCAAGGTTTTCGATCTTAATCTTTGATTTTAAAAGTGTTTTTATTAGCTTTTTGTATTGAGGACACAAGTTTGAAGTAGTAGTCGGTTTCCTATCATAGTGATGCTTTTGTTTATAAGTTTCTGAAACAAGGTTTTGTTGATTAAGATCACTTTTGTTGAAGCATGGAAGGTCATTTGTTAACTTTGTCGTGAATGACCATTGGAACCTTGGCTTTGGATCTTCTACCCTTATTTTAATAATTAAAAGTTATGTGCATATAGCAAAGTTTATGGATGTGAATTCAGGTTCACCAGTAGTGATGGTTGAACTATGCATTTTTGGGTTGTAGCTTGTAGCTCAAAGTTCTAGATTGATCGTTGTACATGACTTGGTCCGACCATGAGCTATGAGCTCATCTAAGATAAAGGGATAGAATTGAGAGCAAAAACTAGTTGCTCACTGCTTTGACTAATTTAAGTGGTTTATTCTTTTCTAGCACAATTACAACTTGTGCTTTTGGTTGATTATGGATTGAACTTTAAATACCGAGGTTAGAAAGCTTAGAGAGCTTGGTACTTTTGAAAGTGATGTTGTCTCTTGAGGTTTGAGACATGAGCAATTTGAAAAGGAAAATTTTCTTTTTAGAACTGGTTATATGCGATAATAAATTTATGAATGTTAGTTAATTAGAAATGAAACATAGGGTTTGAATTAAAAAGTGTACTTGGAATAAGAACCAAACTAAAAATATCGAGTCATAGGTTCGTGAGGTTCTAGAACCGTTAGAGCGCAAGTGATAATCTTATAGGTTTGAGCTTGATATTATGACACGCAGTCTGAATCGTCCTGTTGCATGGGCCTACTTTTCTTCACCCGAATATCGAGCTTTGGCCTTGCTTGTACTTTAAGCCCATAAAGATCGTGAAGAATGGCACAAAACAAATCCTGTAGAATAATAAAATAAACATAAGCTATGAGGGGTCAAACTTTATTGATTAAATTGAAAATAAAAAAATGGTAAAGACAAATGCAAAGCTCACCATAGACCCCAATTGTTTCTTGAAAAGGTCCTTCAGAGGCATCGAGTGCATATCATTGTGGAGACTGTCGATGATCAAAATTCTCATAACCGATGGTTCATAGCAAAGCAAATACTAGTGGCTATGGCCTAAAAAGGGTAGTAGAAAGACATTCGCATCGAGGAAGCTCACATAATTAAAAGAATTCGAGAAAAACTTAGTGAGCACCTTAGGCTGAGGCCAAGCTAACAATGATTCCCCCCTCTCACATTACACTATTTTTGTCATTCTCCATGTGGCATAGAACTAAAAAGTGCGTCGAACATAAAAACTCGGGGATATGCATCTCCGTTATCCCTCTCTCTACGCGCCAGAAGCTTGATGTAGGCAGTCAACACCGTATCTTCCAACCAACCACGTGCCTTGAGGGTGGACATTCCGTCCCACGTGATATCTAAATCAAGCTTCTAAGATCGAACACGATGTTGAGAGTGTAGTTAGGGGGATTACTAAACCAACGAAAGTGGAAGGGGCATGTTTTTTCTCTTTCAGGGGCTTTAACAAATGACTTTTGGGATAAGAGGGATGTTGTTGTCCTTGAGGATTTTTGAGTATCCTAATCCCCAAAGTGGAAGCTCTCGACCACGGGACGAGTTGCAGTGACTCTAAGAAGTTGAAGTTCGCAAAGTCAAAATCTTGTGCGGCTTAACTCCGAGGATATGATGTAACATCCAAGTCCCTAAGCAACTCAAATGAGGGCTAACTCCACTCATCCTAATAAGCCAATCCCTAACTTATACCCGAAGGTTTCCCCCAGGCATCGCCCATTCCCTGCCTTGAGGGACCACCAATTCCCTCGCTCACCCCCGAAGGCTGCCCCGAAGGATCACCCATCCTTTGCTCACACACTAGAAGGCTGCCCTGAGGGATAAGCCAATCTCGGGCTCACGCGCAAAGGATGTACCCTATGTTCCCTCACAAAGCCCCTGTAAATTAAGCACTAAGTACTCAGCTTGGGAGCGAAGATCCGCTCCCATGGCATCTAGAAGTTCTTTCCGCTCATTCAGTGTTGGAAAAAGGCGAGCGAGGCATCAACCTACATCATAAGTAAATTTAAGCATCAAATGAAATTAAATTAGAAACTTATACGAGATGGAATGATACATGAAAGTAAATAGGAAATTTACGAGCTCAAATGTTCTCTGTTGATCAATTAAACCCCTGGGCTGGTAGTTCATACCTCTTGCCCACTGTACTGGGTGTAGTCTCATCCGAGTGATGTGGTGGTACCATCTCAGATACTGCTCGATGTTGACCATAGGGTCAGGCTCCGACATAATGGCTACTAGAGTGTCCTAAAAAGACCCCTACAGTCCAATCTTGCCAGTGCACAACTCAAGGGCATCCATTTGCCCGAACATTGGGGCATTCGGTGGGTTCCTGTTAAGTCTCAAATTTAGGGCATCCGTTGGCAACCCTTATAGGCACTCCAATTATCGCATGGTGCAACACAGTAGTTGCCATTCTGTGATCTCCCAATGGATCAATAGAGTGCGATGCAACCTAGAGAGCGGGAAAATGAATGACTCTTGCACCATTTTCTTCAATTTCTAGTATGGTGCCAAACAAATTTGACCCGGAGATAGTGAGTTGAACTCCCCCCGATAGCAGACAATGTTGTGATGGGGATTATCTGTCCTCGAGTAGTGGCTCTCTCTTCGGCTGTACTCCCAAGCGCGCATTTGAGGCCAAATTTTAATGTTTCCAAGGCCTACTCTGGGGTACCCCGATACTGAAGTGTTCACGAGACCACACCTGAGAATAGAGATAAACAGGTGAAGTATAGTCAAAATTTATTGTGTAGTGAGTAATAAAAAATTATCAAAAATCAAATTAAAGAGAGTTATATGATATACCTGCAACAATAAGAGACATATAGTTCGCAGTCGGGCCTCGTTGCCTTGTACAGAGCGAGATACAAGTATGCAAGGGTGGCTGCACCTCAAGCATACTCGCTAACCTCTTGTAAGTTACCTAACAAAGCTAAATACTTTGCGTGGACTATGTCCTTCATCGTCATTGGGAATAGAAAGGCCCCGATCACCCACAGTAGGAAAGCCTTTGTGTGCACAGTAAGCATCTCCTTCGTGAAATCTTCCGGCAAAGCCTTGAATGTATTTACCAACCACGTCAACTTTATTCCACCATGCCCAAACTGGCCCTCGGTTATCGAACCGAAGAAGTTCCTAGCAAATCTCTTATTTTTTGATCCTATCTTACCAGAAATAACCGTCCGTCCCGTCATTGGTAAACCTAAGATGTACCCTACATCTTCTAAGGTTATTGTCATCTCCCTAACAGAGAAGTGAAATGTATTCGTTTCACTTCTCTACCGTTCAACAACGTCACATATTAAGGTCCGGTCATGTTGCAAAAAAATATTTCCATAGGTAAAAATCCCAAACCCTATTTCATGCAATAATTTTTTTCTGTAGATTGTTTAACCTCCCCTGTCCAAACTGTTCGATTACTTATACTATATTAAGTGTTCCTCTTTTCTATGAATTAACAAAATATATTTAAGCAAGATATATAATGGTCACGATTTAAATTAAATAGATAATCAAAAAATTAGTATCTTACTTGTCCGTTCCAAATTGTTGTACTAATATGGTTTGCTTGGTCATACAAGACGGAAGGATCTACAGGTCCGGAGTTAAAGGCATTTTTTAGACTGAAATTATGTAAAAACATCAAGTTCGGAAATTTCCATCAAACATTGGCAAATCTAGCTTTGCCAACGCTAGCACATGTATAATATATATACACACACATCTTTTAATATATTACATATCATCAAAATCATGCATAATACTCACAAACTCAAGATTATACACAAATAAAGCATTGGTTTGTGAACTTACGTGATTAATTGGACGATTCGAGGATTCTTTGGAAGTTTCAAGGGCTTGAGGACACACAAATCGCAAATCTACTTGCTAGCACCACTGAGAAGATAGTGAAGAAGAAGAAGAAGAAGAAGAAGACTTATGAAATTAGGGGTCCCCATATTTATAAAACCTGTCCGTAACATTATATAGCAGATGGGTAAGAGATAGGATAAAGATAAACTGCCTTGCCATCCGCCAGATAATGTAGCGGCTCAATAAGGGGACATATGTGACAATTGGTATAAAAGGTTGTCCGCTACATAATGTAGTGGATGACTTTTGGCTAACAACATGTCAAGCAAAAAGTCGTCAGCTACATTATGTAGCGAACGGACACTGTTCCATAAAAAGGACGAGTCTGATGGCATTTTGGTCAAAATGATCGTCCGAGGTGGATGACTTTTTTTTAAAGGATGGATGGTCAGATCGCACTGGACGACCGTCCTTTAAGGAGTCAGATCGCGCTGGCAACTTAGCAGAATTTGCTTGTGCGAGCAATATATATCGTGATCATCATATTCAAATTTCTCATTTGCCATAAGCTTATCCCCAATTAACTTGGTTGGAACATAAGGACCATCATCAATGATCCCCTGCATTTTAAAATCTAAAGATTCTCAAAGTACTTTCATTATAATTTTCCATGTATTATTAAAAGACCCATAAAAATTGAAGGTCTGGTAGTAGAACCCCTCAAAGCTAGTGAGCCCTATTATCTTTTTACTCTTTAGGTTTTAACCAAAAAAATCAAGAGTCAAGACTCTGATACCACTTGAAACCAATAAAACAACTCTTGCACGCGCAGAAGGGAGGGGGGAGGGGGGAGGGGGTGGGGGAGGGAACAGGGTTTTTTTTTAATATTAATTGCAAATTTATGTGAATCATAAACATGTACCTCAATCAAACTAATGAACAAGTTCAACCAATATGTTAGCTACACAATCTCCAAAAGTTATGGAGTAGCAATAAGTAAAGAGATTGAGTAAGAGATACTTGAGAAGGAGATTTAAATAATTTGACTTCTACATCCACCTCTTCAAGAAGTCCCTTACAAGAGCAGTAGAATCGACAACAAACATCTTCATTTTGGTCGAGATGAAAACCCTTACAAACATTTGGTAATATCTACATACCAAGCATAAGCCTTGAATTTACAAAACTCACCCAGGACTTGACAACTGCAAGCCTTTAGCACAATTCGTTTACAATGATAAATTGTGTACAAAGAAACCCTTTTGAAAGGAAATAAATACAAATGAAACAACAAACAAATGAAAGAACTGATGACTTGAAAAACGCTCACTTTCAACAATGTTTGCTCAAAAAAAATGCTCTCTTGATGATATGAATTCATGAGATTGAAGAGAGAAAATGTCAACGTTTGAGCTTTAAGGTTTATTTATTGTATAGAGTCTTGGAAAATGATTTGTCATGGTGTACAATGAAGCCCTAAATCAATTTTATAGGGTGAATATGATATATAGCCCTTATTAAAAGATTCAACATGGATTTTAGCAACACTAGCTATTATTTTCAAATCCTGGAGCTTACAACCGACTGTAATACAATGCAATCGGCTACATTCCTCTTTTGGAGTCATACTACCTCAATACAGTCGACCGTATTGCTAATCAAGTGGACTGTATCGGTTTTCTCAAGGAAACCAACTCCTGTATTTTAAGCATAACCTCTTTAGGAAAATCGGATTGAGAGGCTATTTTTTTTTTGTTGTTAAACTAGTACAAAGGTTTATCAAATATGAAAAGATTAGCTCTGAGTTAGCTCCAAATTCACCCTGTTTTCAAAAAACACGCTCCTTTGAAAGATTATGAACTTACATGCAATGCATAAGGTGTCATAAGGTCATTCTTGGCCACAGTCATCAATCTAAGTACAAAACCAAGACTACTTACATTATAGTAAAGAGAAATTATCATTGAAAGTAACTTAACCTATGGATTCTTGATTTGTTGACATTGAATTGATGAAACTTTCTTAGCATGTGGACTATAACTTTAAGCTCTTCTGATTCCAATTCACATATCCACTTTCTCATATGTGTTTCATGAGTTTGCATACATATACCTCCTAAGCATGCGCTCAATCCACATGTTGAATTACAATTAATGTGCTACCATGTAACACGAAGTGGGTTTGGAAACATACCGTATGAAGTCTCTGAATATTCCGACGATGGATCCTTGTTGTTACGAGCCTTCAACACGTTTGATCTTTTTCGTAGGTACGAAAACGGCTACTAGAGTCGAGTTCTTCGTCCACGAACCAAATCCTAGAGCTTGGTGATTGCTCTAGAGAGAGGGATTGTCATGTGACTTATTGTCTGTCACTTATATTTTCTTGAAATATCTCTAGCCTTTATATAGAGATATTATTTAGAGACAGACTTTACCTCAAACACTTAGGAGTAAAGATGTATTTATCTCAAACACATATGAGATAAATATTGTATTTATCTTAAACACTTAGGAGATAAATATCCTCTTAATAACTGTAATTATCCAGACTAACAAATACACATTATTTGTTAGTGGGCGGATAATGGGTCCACTGACCCAATTTATTAACAGCTCCCACTCGCCCACACACAGGGCAAATAAATCGTGCAGTCCCTCCTTATCTCTTGTCCACTCATCTCCTCATACAGGAAATGGAACGTGCGACCTACGAGAAAGGATGTCCAGTTGAGGAGTATTGTATTAAGTTATCACCAAACTAACACAATACATCACTCCAAAAAATCTCGTATGTACCCCAGATAGTTCAATTACACCAGATTAAACACTCTCAAATCCCTCATAGTGAGCAGTGTTAAACCTCTCATATGTTATGTATTCATGACTCATATCGAAACAAAAATCGACAAAGTCGCCCGGGCTATGAATCACACAACATGGTATAATATTGAACTTTCTTCCCAAAGCCCTCATGTCATTCCAATTAGACCCAACCGCTTTCCTAGACATGCCCCATGAGACCGCATCATCCATGATCTAAGGGTACATGCTAAAGTAGCGACATTGAGTATCCTCTTCATGACATAGTCTAAGGTGAAAAGGGTACCATATAGGATCAAAAGTTTCCATCCAAGTGGCTCACACAGTGACAAAGCAGGGATTCATTCGTCACTCCCACTGTCGGTCTGTATTTAGCACATGCAGTATGATTTGCATGCTATGGCGTAACCCGCAAGGGCGTGTCACATAAACATATAATAAAAATACGCCATACGAATCTGAGTCTAGTCGCTGTACAAGCGCCTAACCTGAGTTTTTCAGCGCAGTCACTCTCATAGTGCCTGCCTGAAATCTCACATTCGGCTGTAACACAAGCTACATAGAGTTGTGGAAATACTCTATGATCGACTTAACTTTATAGGTCTCATCTTAGCTCCAACTAAGGCGACATGTTTGCTTCATAAGTTGTATCATCTTATTCGCCCTCTTGGCGCCTAAGACAATTATGTCTCATCTTGCTCGCTATCTTAGCGCCAAGGTGAATTACCCGTGTGAGTGGGTCAATTCAAGCCTGGTGACACTCTCAACAAGGATGTATATGTAATCACAAAGATTATCCATTCATTCCAAAATAAACTCAAATCAAGGAATGAAAATTTAATGTAATAAATAATGTCAAGTACATGAGATGCCATAAACATATCAAACCCTACGTAGTCCCATACTCCTAATGTGAGAAAGGAAAACATCTCTAGCAATAGGCTTGGTCAATGGATCAGCCACCATTCTGCCAGTAGGTATATGCTTTATGGTCACCTCTCCTTGCACAACTAAAGTTCTAATGAAGACCTATGTGTTTGGCCTTCCCATGATATTTGGGGTCCTTTACAAAATCTAGGGCAGCTGTATTATCACAGTGAACAGTGACAGACTTGTCTGCATGAGCTGTAACCCCTAGAGCCTGTAAGAATGACCTCAACCAAACAGCTCCCTAGACTGCTGCTAAACAAGCAACATACTTCGACTCCATCGTGGATAGGGCGATGCAAGTCTGTTTCTTACTACACCAAGAGATAGCTCCACCTCCTAGTATGAATGCATAACCTGAAGTGGATTTGCGCTCATCTCTATCACTGCCCCAATCAGCATCGCTGTATCCTCTCAATCTCACGAGATCAGCGGTTCCACGTAAGTATCGAAGAATCCTCTTCACCACATTCCAATGAGCGGGTCCAGGATTACTCTAATAACGACTCACCATTCCAACGGCAAAGCAGATGTCTGGACGAGTACACAACATAGCGTACATCAAACTCCCAACTGCAGCCGCGTAAGGCACTTTGGACATCCGATTCTTTTCCTCATCATTCTTTGGGCATTGGTCTGTGCTTAAAGTACACGCCTTGTCCATTGGAGTGTCTATGTGTTTTGAGTTATGCATAAGAAATCGTTCAATGACCTTCTTGATATATGTCTCTTGAGACAAACCGAGAAGTCTCTTTGGACGATCACGTATGATTTTAACCCCGAGCACATAATTAGCTTCTCCCATGTCCTTCATCTCAAAAGTTGAGGACAACCACTGCTTAGTGGCGACAATGGAACTCATGTCATTTCCAGCTAAAGGAATGTCATCCACATACAAAGAAAGGATCAGAATATTTTTCTTGGATCGTTTTACGTAAACACAATGGTCTTGTTCAATCATTTCAAAATCTATAAAGGTAATGGCATGATAAAACCTAAAGTATCACTGCCTAGACGATTGTTTGAGACCATATATAGAACGTTTGAGCCAGAAAACTTTTCGCTCATGTCCCTTGACTTCAAAATCCTCAGGTTGAGCCATATAAATCTTTTCATCTAGTTCTCCATTGAGAAACACAGTCTTAACATCCATATAAAAAAGTTCTAAATCCTGCTGGGCGACAATAGCTAGGATCAGGCGAATTGAAGCAAATCTCACCACTGGGGAGAATGTGTCTTCATAGTCCACACCCCGCTGTTGGGTATAGCCTTTCGCCATAAGATGTGCCTTATACTTGTCAATTGACCCATCTGCCTTGCACTTGACTTTAAAACCCACTTGTTTCCAACAGTCTTGCGCCCTGGGGAAGGTCAACTAACTCCCAGACTTGATTCTTCTCCATTGAGTTCAACTCATCTTTCATTGCAGCCATCCACTCATTACTAGCAGGTGAAGATAATGCTTCTTCCACATAAGTGAGCTCATCTTCATCAGTTGGACTGCACATAAGAATTTCACCGTCAATCTCAAAACGACGACATGGAACTCTTCCTCCTGCACCTCTACGCAGCTGAGAATCTTAGTTGACCTGATGGTCCTGATGGTGTGCTCCCACTGTTTAGGATGCTCTCACTAGGTTGAAGATCACTTATACTAACTTCAGCGACAACATGATGATGAACTCATTCCCCACCTTCGCTTGGAGATGGTAAAGTAGCTTCAACTTCCTATAACTCATAGAGGTCAAGATTCTTACTTGCGTCTCCAATGCTAGGAAAATCACTCTTTATGAAATCGATATCACGAGACTCCATTTCAGTCTTTCCACCATTTAAATGTTCACCATACATCACATAGCCTTTAGAGTTTTCAGAATACCTAAAAAAGATACTCTTTTTTAGCTCTAGGCCCTAGTTTTCCATACTTATGAAAAGTACTGTGAATATAACCTGCTGAGTCCCATAGGCGCAAGTTATCCAAATTTGGCTTTTGGCCATTCCAAAGCTCATATGGGGTGGATTTAACTGATTGTGAAGGCACTTGATTAAGTATAGGCTGAAGTCAAAAGAGCATCCCCTAAAAAGATATTGGGAGGTTTGCTTGCGCCATCATAGACCTAACCATGTCTAACAATGTTCTATTCATTCTTTCCGCAACACCATTTTGTTGTGGAGTATCAGGAATCGTAAGTTGCCTGCGTATCCCTTTTTCCTCACAAAACTTCTTGAAGTGATTAGACAAATATTCGGGCCCCCGGTCAGTGAAGAGTTTTTTTAAACTCTTATCTTTCTAATTTTCAACCTCTACTACAAAGCATTGGAAACAATTCAAAGCTTCATACGGTGAGATATCAGATACACATAATCATATCGCGTATAATCGTCTATTAGTGTAGGGAAATAAGAGGTGCCATGGCGTGCCTTTACACTCATAGGTCCACATATGTCAGAGTGAACTAGCTCAAGTGGCTGAGTTGCTCTCATAGCCTTTCCAAAAGGCTTTCTACATGCTTTATCGGCCAAAAAAGCCTCACATTTTTGCAGATTGACTCTTGCGAGTGGGCCCAAAAGGCCTTCTCTAGCCAAACGAGTCATTCTATCTTGGCCTATGTGGCCCAGTCTTGTATGCCAGGTGGTAGAATCATTCACAATATTATCATTCACCACATAAGAATAAGAGGACTGAGATAACTTGTGGTTTAAAGGAAATGATGTCCAACTTAAGTACATGTTTTGTTGCACCTGTATCCACAAACCACACAGGTTAGGAATGAGCAACCATCATATGTGAGGAAACATATAACTGAGAGAGAGATTCTGAAAGTACCTTCTTCGACTCAGTGCAATCACGAGCGAAGTGTCCTTTCTGTTGACAGTTGAAGCATTTGTCTTTAGACAAATCCTTTTTCCCACCACATTTTTCTCTCTTGCACTTCTTCATTTTTCCTTCCTTTGGTGCAGAAGTGCTAGCCTCGCCTTTCTTGCCTTTCTTACTTTGTCTTCCGCGCTTGCCATTTGCATTGCGCGATGCCTCTTGGGCGACATAAGTAAGGGTCTTATCAGCATCTCAAGTCTCGGCCTCAAGGATGACATGCGGTGAAACATAAAAAAAGTTCTTGATGTTTTCACTGTGGGTCAATATCTGTTTCATATTGGCCCATGAGGCAGGAAAGGACCTTATGACAGCTCTGACTTGCTGTTCATCTGTGAGCGCATGGCCAACATCCCTTAGCTTACCAATCATATTGGACATCATTCTTAGATGTCCACTCATGGTATGCTTAGGGTCTTTTGTGTATTCCTCAAACTTAATCACAAGGCTACGAAGCCGCGTAGTTGAGGTTCCACCAAAAGAGAACTTGAGCTGATCCCATAAAGCTTTGCAAGTTGGAAGATCATCATACTGCCCGATTAGATCATTTTGCAAGCTGCTCAACAAGGTGTAGCGCGCACTACGATCATTCTGATTCTATTTCTGGTAGGCAGTGTGGTCTCTTAGAGGTTACCTCTCAGTGGGCTCGACCATCTCTTTGGTCAAGTGCTCCTCGAGCTCTTGTTCGTTTAGCATGAATTTCATCTTTTTGTGCCAAACGTCATAATTATCTCCGTTAAGTTTCTCACCCTTAACGAGATCAGCTATGACATTCTTGGTGGCCATTCTATTCACTACATTAGTTTGCGTAAAGAAAAAGACATTAATTATTCATCATTCTATTTATTTCAAAAAATTCAAATGAAAAACATAATCCTTCCTCACATCATGAAATCGAAAAATTTGCTAACATCGTAATCATCTCCCATGTATGTGAGTTGGGAAAATACTTTTCAAGTAATTTTTCTCAATAAATTTTATCATCATATAAGCCACAATGTAATAAATCATCCACATGATGATTTAGAACAAAATAATTGTACCATACAATAAAGTGTGCAAGGACTCCATTGAGCCCCATTGGCATTCTAATAACTTATGCTAAGAAAATTCTGGCTTGAATAATGTACGTGCGAAATTACATCCCCGTACAAGGTTTTATGGAAATATATAGGAAAATAGTAGAATACAACATCTTTGAAAATCCTACTACAAACTACTCCAATAAAACAAAGGGAGATGCCGCACAACACATTATTCTCAAAAGAATTTTCTTAAAACAAGAATAACCACATAAACATAAGTTTCTTTAAAATGCCAATCTAATATCCATCCATTTAACCTAAAACTAGCATGCTCAAATAACAAGTTAAAGGGTAATTTAAATGGATGAATATACCACATTCTCTTTTCAAGGAAAACGGGCGTAAAAGCCTTGAAATTGGGTTTAAAGAGGTCTGGGCTTGCCAAAAGCCTAACAAATATATCTCAACAAAACATATTTAAACCATAACTCTAATCAAGGCAAATAATAAAACATAATTCATCTATGTCATATAGCTCTCCATAATATTTATTTCTGCCCACGAAGTGCAAAAATCAATATTTACGCATTATTCATATTTTTTAGGACCACAAAAGTACTACAAAAATACTCACAAATAGCTAAAAATGAGAGATAAATTCTTAAAAATTGACAAACACTGAATTTAACCCTAATATACCCTCTAGAATTAAAGAAAAATTATGCGTGTATAAACAAAATTTTAAAGTTAATTACTTTAGAAAAAGTCATTTAAAAATTAAACATAACACACACAGAGGGTATAAAGGTAATTCAACACCACATAAAAAATTCAGAAGCAAAAAAAACACTCCACTCGCCGGCGGTGGGGTTAAAATCTTCCAGAAACCACCTTCACGTGCCTCCACGCGTTGCCTTGCGCTTGGGGCAACGTCTGGGAATTTTTTTTGAACAGGCGCATGTGTGACACGCGCGCATGTGTGACACGCGCGCATGGGTGCTCGTGGAATCAGCTTGGGTTGGGCGCGTGGTGCGCGCGTTCCAGCAACCTCTTCTGGCACGTGGGCACGCGTGGCGGCTTGTGGGGGCGTGGCTTGGAGCGCGTGTGTCGCGTGTGAGGCTGCCTTCGCTTGTGGCGCGCGTCCTCGGCGTGTGGAGCGCGTGCTCGTCTTCTTATGAAAAAACCCTAATTCTTTCAGCCATCACCATGTCGCGATGCCAACTTCTGAAGGCCATATCTCTCTCATTTTTAAGCCAAATAATGCGTGTAATATATCGTTAGAAAGCTTATGCAACATAGATTAATTATGTATGAATCGATTATGATAAAAACTGAATATCAGGCTCCGAATTTGAGTCCCAAAACTCAAAAAAAATCACAGTTTTCTTGAAAAATAAAATCGTGATTTCTCACAAACCATGCATCCCAAAATTACAAAATTTTACATAGTTCATCCTCAATCATAGGAGAACAAAATCATATAATTTTTCTTTAGAATAACATGCTCAAAAATTTTGAATTTTTCATAATGGGTCTCATATATCGTATTCGGAAAAAAAATCGCAACATGCACATAATTTATTCTAACATGTTAAAGACAAATCAACAAGTAATCATTGCTCTGATACCAATGTTGATTTACAATTAATGCGCTACCACGTAACACGTAGTGCGTTCAGAAACATACCGTATGAAGTCTCTAAATATTCTGACGATGTATCTTTGTTATTACGAGCCTTCAACACGCTTGATCTTTTACGAAAACGGCTATTAGAGTCTAGTTCTTCATCCATGAACCAAATCCTAGAGCTTGGTGATTGCTCTAGAGAGAGTGCTATAGAGAGACGGATTGTCTTGTGACTTATTGCCTGTCAATTATATTTTCTTGAAATATCTATAACCTTTATATAGAGATATTATTTAGAGACAGACTTTACCTCAAACACTTAGGAGATAAAGATGTATTTATCTCAAACACCTATGAGATAAATATTATATTTATTTCAAACACTTAGGAGATAAATATCCTCTAAATAACTGTAATTATCCTGACTAACAAATACACATTATCTGTTAGTGGGCGGATAATGAGTACACTAACCCAAATTATTAACACCACACATTAGAATACGATCAATGTGTTGTTATCATCAGAACAATGTAAGGATATGTTACATTGCATTCATGCCATTAGATCTAGCTATGGATTAAAACAATTTGTGTATTTGAACTCCATCTTTTAGTCTTTGATTCTTAAAAGTTTCACCATCGTAGTCCTATTTGATACGAAATCATTTCTGATTAAAGTTTTATGGCAATTCAAGACTTTGTATCCATTCACAAACTCTTGTTGGGAAATAAATCTTTCTTAATATGCTTCCCCTCGCGTATTGTGAAAATTTTGCTTGACAATGTATTGTTAATTCGTGCTAATCTTGGCCTAAAAGGAAATGAGAAGGAAAACAAAAGGATGATAACGAATTGCCGGGTACGGAGAAATTCTAAGAGTACGTGTAGTTTATCAAAACATTGTTGGAATTGGGTTTTAAACCCATTGTGAGAAGCAATTTTGAATCAATTTTCAAATGGGTTCTAAACCATATTTTGGTTAGGACCAAATTGATTCATGTTCATCTATTGGAATAGATGATCATGGTATATTCACATGTCTAAAACAAATAGAAGGTGAATGAGAAAATTGAAGTTAAAGTTGGTGGATCAACTTGAAGGGAAGAGAGAATCCCACATAGAAGAATTAAAGCAAATGTTGTCTCCTTATAAGGCTTAGCCTTGAGATAAGGGATGGGCCCCTTGGGGGTACCCATGTTTTGTAAGGAGGGAGGACCTAGGTTGACCCAAGGTCCACCACGCGCGCGCCGCCCCGCCCCGTCCCGGTCCGTGGCTTGGGCTTGGGCCCATTAGGCTTTATTCTTTTTGGGACAAAAATATTTAAATAAATAAAGTTTATTTATTTATTTATTTTTCTTTTCCGGAAAGTTGTGACCTTTCCAGCTAAACAGTTTTTCCTGTGAAGAGTTGCACCCCCCAGTGGATACTGTGTATAAATACGAGTCAGTTTTAAAAAAATACAGACTGAATCCCGAAATTATTTTCTGTTATATTCCTGTGTCCGAAAGAGTTCTGTGCCTTTGTTTTGGTTCGCCGGGTCTGCAATTTGGAGTGCTCCTATTTCAGACGTATTGTCGTTGTATCCTGGGAGACTGTCGTTAAGAACCGTCAGCACCATTGCGGGACGAATAAGTCTTAAGGACAGTGAATCAAATTCACGCCTCGACCTTTTTCCTTTGCTGTTCTGCAATCTTCTTGTGAGTTGTTAAATATACTATTATTTCTTTCCTTACGTTACTGCTGTTTTTGGAACCTTAACATATGCATGTTAATATATTTTCGATATTGTTTTTCTGCACAAATATACACAAAGTATACGTAGAAACCAACAAACATTTCATATTTGCATTTGATAATAAGTTGCTGGCAGGTCACATATAGATAAACTATCAGTATATCTTATATTTGTAGAATTGGTAATCAGATTGTTTATCTCAGAGCCTTGTAGTTCAGTTATTAATTAGCTTGGTACATAAGAACGCCTCGGGTTCAGAGCGTTACATGATGTTTTGAAAAGCTCGACCACTTAAATTGCGTGCTAAGTCCTTATATTTTATTGAGGAAGGAGGTCTTGGAATTGGGTAGCAGATGATTCAAGTCGGCGATATCCCCCACTTTCTTCTTTGTCAAATTGTTAATATTGCTGCGGGGACTCTAGTGGATTGGCGATATATGATAAAGATGGTGAAGCCGATAACTTAGAGGTGGATGACGGGTAGATATTCATCGAACTCGTCTCCAAACTGACTAGGGAGGTGTCTCTAGATTCTCTGTGCAAGGTTCTTGTGTTGTATTCTTTTCTCTGTACCAACTTTGTCTTTCGTCTGAAATTGTTCTCGAGTATTAAAGAGAGGAATTACCCAGATGCTAGAGGTATTCGACCTGATATGCAGGCAATTAAGCAACTTTGCAAGCTCTGATCTTCTCATGCGGGTATATAAAAGGTTGCCCAAGTAATTTGTATTACTGCAATTAATGGTGGCATGATTTGGTCTTCGAAATGTTTATCAAAACTTTAACGACGATGAAGACGTACGTAACTGTGGGGCTAGAAATAATTGAAAAAAGAAGAAGAGGGTAATATATGGAACTTTTGTCTGAAATTGCAGCGCTTGAAATCTTTGCCATATGGATAAATAGATGATATTCCCCACTCTGCTAAGAGATATAAATCTCATATCGGGTATCAATCACATCTAGGCTAAATAGCAAATAATACTTCAATATATAAATCTTGTAGGTCTCTCCTCTCATAGTTAATTGGTTGTGAGATAGATGCTTTCACATGTTATCAGAGCGGTCGATCCAAACTTAGCAGAAAATTCAAAAATTAGTTCACATGTTGACCCGCTCAAAAATCAATTGGGTCATACGTGAAGGGGCCTGTTAAGAGACATAAATCTCATATCGGGTATTAATCCCATATCGGGTAAATGACAAATAATAATTTAATATGCAAGTTTTGTAAACCTATCCTCTCTTAACCAAAATGTATGCTTTCACGCACTCAAGCGGTACCTAAACTAAGGTCCTTAGTTTTTGTCCCTTAGGAATAAGCATAAGGAACTTGATTCTCTTAACCCATGGGAAAAGTGGAATCAACGTTTTTTTTTTATAATAACGAGAATTGCATATAAAAGGCTCATGAGCGAGCATATTACAAGAGATTTGTAAAAATCAGCGTTGAGTTTGATGTTTGTCTACATGAATTTTTTTTTCCTCTGTTTGCATTTTCTTTATCAGTTTCTTAAATATGACAATATTACTATTGTATATCCTTTGTTGGTTGGTGGGCCTGCATGGCGTGGGGGTGGGAGGTGAGGGTTGGAGGGTTTAGGAGTGGGCCGCATCGACATTGAGGAACTCAAACTTCAAGGACAAGGAGATTCATGTAATTAGTTAAACTATTTGAGAGGTCTTTGTAGTTTAACAAAACATCAAGCAATGTCAATGCAATTTACCAAAATAAGTGAAGGGCTATAGATACTAAAATGCATTCTCAATTTAGTAGCTAAAAGTATATACTTGAATTGTTAGAAAATGCAAATTGTCATAAATGTTTTCCCATCATTTCGGTCGCTGAATATTTGATGGTCATTTTGAAGGATAAAAAGCCAATATTAGTTATTACTCCGTATTAAAGAAACCGATATCAGATATCGATCGGTTTGAATAAGAAATATTGTCCTGTAGACAAATGATATATAAATCTGGGGGATACTAATATATAGCCTTTGAATGGCCAACTTAATTATTGCATACAGCTTCTCAAACTTTAAAGATGGCCATTGGCGGTTATCTTCAAGACAAAATTTGAGTTCACCTTTTGGAGATTGCACCATGTGATCATACACAACCTGAATATTTTTCTGCATTTCTGTACATCTTACCCTACTCTGCATGCATCTCAGCTTGAAATGTTCGACTCAGTTTCAGCGTCTTTTTTGCCAGGTTACGTATATCTTCTCTCGTGGATTCGGCTGATATTCGTACAAGTTCTTTCACCCCTCCACTAGATATGAAATCCGGAGTATTGTCCTCTGCAAAAGTGATTAGATATACGGGATAAATGAGTTCAGTTTTAAATATTTAAGGCCTTCCTTGATACCAACAACAGATATTTGTTCTTCCAACAGAGAAGGAAATTGAAAAAGATGCCCCACAACAAAGTTCTGGGTAAGCATTCAGAGTTCCGTTCTGTATAGAGTATGAGTGAAATGTCAACATGTAACATATGCGTCGGATAAAAAAAGATAGGTCTGCAAAAAGTATGAGCATTGGTGCGTTATTACCGGCCCTTATGAAATTGCTTAAACTTTGAGAGTTTCTAAATCATCTTGTACCAGAGCGAACATAATTAAGGAGCTAACAAACGCAACCTTTCTTGTGCTCAGTTTTGTTGTACATACATGACATCAGGACAGGTAATTGAAAGAGATGCTATATCACATGGACTCCGAAAAATGCATAAAATACATGTGTCGGACACTCGACAACTGGACATGGGTACGAAATATGCATCTAACACATCTCCTAAGACATGCTACTAATAAAAATATTTTGTGGTGTTTATCCTAATTCTTTAGTGCTTTGAGATGAGACAAGCATTCAATTAGCACAAAGCGCGTAACATAAATACCATTTTACCTTAAGAACAATTAAAAGGTAACACAGATTTGAATATTTTGCCATGTCCCATATCTTGGGTTTTGAAAACTAGATGAATCTAACACTTGGACACATATTTGACCTTAACATTCGTTGCAAGTCCATGTACAAAGAGGATATGTGAAGTGTTAGATATATGCACTCATTTAGCAATGCTTTGAAACAAAGAAAAAAACCAGGGGGGAAAGGTTGCAAAGGCACGAGAGGCCAATGGATATTATTTCTCTCGTAAAAGGACCACACAGTTGATATAGAGTACGAGTGAACTGCCAATATGTAACATACGTGTCTGAAAAAAAGACAGGTCTCCAAAAAGTATGAGCATTAGTGCGTTATTACCGGCCTTTATTAACTTGCAAAAACCGAGAGTTCCTAAATCATCTTGTATGCAAGTGAACATAATCAATGAGCTAACAAATGCAACTATTCTTACATTTTGATGCATATACATGACATCAAGACAGGCATTGCAGGATATGCTATATTACATGGACTCTTACAAACTCGTGAAGCACCAGTGTTGGACTCTCGACACTTGGACATGGATATGAAATATGTGTCCGAGACATCTCCTAGGATATGCTACTAAGAAGAAAGAATATCTTTTAGTGTTCATGTTCATCTTATTCTTTAGTGCTTTGGGATGAGATGAGTATTCAATTAACACAATGTGTGTTACGTAAACACCATTTTACCTCAAGAACAAGTAAACAACTAAAAAATAACGACATATACGAATATTTTGCCGTCTCCCAGTATCTTGGGTGCTAAAAATTAGACGAATCCAACACTTGGACATATATCCGACCCGAGCACCTCCTACTGAGTCCATGTACATAGAGAATATGTGACGTGTCAGATATATGCACTCATCTAGCAAAGCTTTAGAACAAAGAAGAAACCGCCGGCGGAGGACCACACAAAGTTGATATAGAAGATACATATTTAGAACAAAGCAAAATGTCAAACATTTACTTTTGCTTTTTTCTTTCAAACTGCAAAAGTATCACTAGGGTGAACATGGAGTGGGTTCAAAATGGTTATTGAAAAAACTAAAATGAAACGTGCAAGTTACCTAAAATATATACTTTTTATTTAAGTTATTGATCCCTCCAGATTCTTTTCCATTAAATCCCAAATTACTCCATCGCCTGTTCCATCCACATATATCAATCAGAATAGGCAAAAACTCCAAAAAAAGGTCATTTACCGTTCTGTGCTAAATGGCAGAGAGCAAGCTCAATGTGACGCCGAGTCGAAGTTGAAGCAGTGTTACAGTTGGCAATCAACCATGCCAGTGCCCCATCTTCCATCAAAAGAGAGCGGCCTCTATTAAGTCCTGTAATTAGTAAACATAAACAGAAGCATCTTTGGAAAAGTAACTAAAACATAGTAATGCATTGCTGACTCATAACTTCCAGTCTTCCACAGACCTTGAATAATTCCTCGAGATTCACATTTAGCAAAGTTAGCAAGTCCTCTGGCGACTTGAGCAATGACATCAATATTCCCCGATCTAACCATTCCCAAAAGTGCTTTAATCCCTCCTTCTTCTCTTAGCATCACGTGTAATTTTTCTGTTATAATAAGTAATTCTGCATCAGTATACAAAATCTCCTCTATAACACAAGATTTCTCTAAATTTCACGAAACACTAAAGCAATTGTCTTCTAATATTCCAAATGGAACACAAATATTGGAAATATGTTCACTATAAATGAAGCTGATGAAAGGATTCCTAGTTCTGCTTTGTGTCGGATTACTGTTTAATGGACACAAAGTTGATAGGCATTTAAACTGTCTTTAGAGATCAAACCCATGCAGTAAACGACAAATGCAAGCAAAGTCATACGTTGGACATAGTAACTGCAAAGTCACCATTGGCATACCATTTCCGCATAAATTTGCAATTGCTCCAGCAACCATTCGCAGGGTTTGGGGATCATCTGTTTTTGATGTTGTATTTGCTAGTAGTCGAGCACCTCCTTTGCTCAAGATTAAGCCTTGATTCATCTCTATGCTTGCAAAATACATATATTCATTCAGCAGAGGCTCAAACTATGATGCATGAAAGATAAGATGTTGAAAATTCTTTATGAATTTGATGTTTGTGACACAGTCGTAGAAGATACATAGCATTTTAGAAATTAAAATGCAACAATGAGATCCACCAAGTAAAAGTTATGAGTGTAAATATAACGTGTTAGCAGGGAGGCTTCTCACATCAGCGATGAGAGTGCAATTGATGCCGATTTATGCAAAGAAAAATAAAGGCTGCTACATGAGTTTGGTATGTGCTTAATGCATGCAAAGAGGAACTCAGAAAGCATAAAATAAAGGATATGATTCAGCTACAGGTGGACTGATGTGGTGGGGGAAAAGGCTCGTAATTTAAGCAATCAAACCATCTAACTCGTTTTAGACATTGAAAAAGGCACTAAGCAGCCAAGAAGTATCGACGACAATTATAAGCATGAACAAAGATAAAATATATTATTAGCAATAAGAAAATCTTGAACCAAAGAAAAATTTTGTTACTGATTTTAACTTTTCTCTTAAATTATGAGCAAACTCCAAAGTCTTGATAGATCTTTTGATCTTTCTGGAAATTAGAAATGGAATTGGAAGATGAAGTTGTTCACCAAAAAATAATTTGAATCCCCAGAAGAATTTCAATAAAATTATGCTAGGCACGGCCTAGGACATGTCTCTGAAGAATGGATGCACCCTTGGTAGAGGGACGGATTAAGCCATGAAGGTATCCAATCCACTGAGAGAGTCAGAGTCAAAAAGAGGATTCCTCACAATATCAGTCGTCTCTACCCAAGATCCAGATTGCCTATCCCACATGGGAAGCCGGCGAACGTGTTACTCCCTCCATCCCACATAATTTGATCGCTTTCTTTTTGCACACAGATTAAGGATTTACGTCTTATATTGTATGTTTCCCATTCTACCCTTTAGAGAGAGGAGGGGAAGAAAGTGGGCCAGGAGAGAGAAAATGAATTAAGGAGTGTTAAATATGAAGAGAGAAATGGAGTAAAAAAGTGTAAGAAGGTGGCCAGGAGAGAGAAAATGAGTTGGTCGAGAGTTAAATTTGGAGAGAGAAATTGAATAAAAAAGTGTAAATATGAAAAACACCTATAGAATCTTTCTTAATTTGGAAAGTGAGCAATGCTTGTGGAAAGGCCCAAAAAGGAACGATGATCAATTTATTGGGACAGGGGGAGTACATTATTACATGGTTTTGTACACAGCCCAAGCAGCTTGACCACCTAATCAAGTCACTACGATGTTGCACAGACCTTTGCAGAATGATGCCTGTTTGGGTCAACAATGCTAAGATGCCCTTGAACTAGGTGACCTTCTGAGTGTAATTATACGTAGAGAGCTCTAAGAGAAGGGCTCAGAGAGAGAGAGAGAGAGAGAAAGACGTATTCTGTTTATGTAATATGCCTTGACATTTAACATTGCAGGATTTTTTAAGAGTGCTGACATGGTTGCGTTCACCAAGCTACCAGGTACTATCGCTTTGCCAGTTGACGCCCCTGCCTCTATGTGAATGTCAAGTAGATATTGACAAAGGTGTCACGGTCTGCACCGTTTTGCCATACCAGAACAACCATGAAGCTTTCACCTGCACAACAAACTTCTGCTTTCCCAACACATATCATGCACCAACACACTCATTGACAGTGCTAACACATTTTCTGTGTGAAAGCGAATAATTATTGGCCTTGGACAAGCCCAACTCAAATGCATGCACTACATCAATTCCTTGAACATCTCAATACGCCTGCACGCAGTAATCTGGCGCACCAGCACCCAGCATTCCGTGCAGATACATGCAAGTCGAAGTGCCCGAATGCTGCATATCCTGCGGATAACTACCAGATGCGAACGTGCCCTTGGGTAGCGCTAGAACATGCTAATGCCGCATAGCAACGTGCTAACATTCCCAGCCAGCTCCACATTGTATTCACGGATTGGCTGCAGGGCCATGGCCCCCTAATCCTGTCATTCATTTTTACTATACTATTCTCGTTACATTGCTCATTTTTTGAAAGCATTGGTCAATAATGTACCTTAATATACGTTTGTTGAAGAGGCAAAACCACTAACTTTGGAGCTTTATCTGTGCCTCCGTTTCCATGATAAAGACATATTGAAACAATTTTACATTTTTGTGAGAAATAAAGTATGAATTGACAGTTTTAGTTTTTTGTGCCTCATCACTATTGAAGGTTCGTACATTTGATCTGGGAGTAATCTAATCACAAAAACATAGTTCTACTTCAACTGGTCAGTCAGCCCAAGGGAGTAGACAAAAATAAATAAATAAACAATTTTGAAAGGAAAGCCAGGAGAAATGATCGTAAAAATATGTCTTCCTCACTCAATTTGATGAAGTTACTCGTAATTCATTCATCTCCCATTCAAGAGCAGAGTTAAATTTAGTCTTTGTGAAATTCACATAGGTCCTAAAAGGAACACCTAAATCATGCCCCTTATAGTAGTTCACTACTCATTCTTGCTAAAAGTTACATTAGCAGCACTGCCTTTGCTCATTTTAGGATGAATGAGGCGTCGACTAGAAAATAAGTGTGTCAAATTGTCGATTAGACATTTCCAATTCATTCTAATTATTTACGTCCCCATTAGCATTTAATCAAATGCTATATCGATTATTTATACAATACAACCATTGAAAAGCTTCTCTGAGGTCACTTTTCAGGGTTTACAAGTACGTTTTTTCTATTAGAATATAAAGAACTTTAATGTGATTTAATGCCTTGGTTTATACCACAACATTGTGTAACCACAGCTAAATGGACTTGGTCCAAAAGAACAGAGTGATCAACTGACCACTTTTGGGCACCACTCAGATCCGCCCCTAGGTGACTCACAGGTTAAGGTGGAATGGGCATAGTAGCATTAGTCGTTGTCCAAGTGAACACCATTAGCCTAGATACATTGGACTATGGACTATATCCCCGGTTGTCACTGGGGTTAGAAGGCACAGCTCTCTCTCTCTCACTCTCACACACACACAGGGAGCCCTCCCCCGACAAAGCATGTGCATCCAACTGCAACTTATTGATATCATTCATTACGTATGACACGCATGTGATCAGGATATTCCCAGACTAAAGAAACATTATTGCCTTCTAGTGAATTGTTGCTTAAATTGTCTAATATTAATAGCAAACTGATATCTTTTAGGTTTGCTTTTCTGCAAGAACTACTTTGATGATCAAAAGCATATGATTTTCAGATCTATCGGAGGATCGTGAAAATTTTCTCAAAAGGACAATTCCTGCTGAACAGATATTTCTGTATTGTAATTTGCAAGATTCTGCATCTAGAGGAAACTTAATCAGACATAAAAAGCACCCACCCCATGTCGTACAGGTCCCTGCCTGCAAAACCCAAGTGCAGGTTGACCCCTGCCTACACCTGTGGCCCGAACTTGGGCCAATCAAGACCTAGTCCCTTTGTGATCCCTGAGTTAAACTCACGCGTTGACAGCCCAACCAAATTTTCTAGCTGTTATTATTGCTGACACCCAACAATGGTTTTTGAACCTTGACTCCTGCAAGCCTCGGATAGGGTAAGGGGTATTTGCATGTACTTTTTTCTGTGTCGTTGAGCGAAGTTTTTATGATAGTATTAAAAAAAAAAGTGATCCATTACAGGGGAAAATATAGGATACTTCATTTTCTCTGCGGCACGGACATGCTTAGTCACACAGAATTCTGGCTCCCACGTAAAGCTGGAGATACAGTAGGGCAAAATGGAAACAGAAAGAACTTCACCATCACATATTCTTAAGCGCATCTTCTATTTCATCGAACAAGAAAGAAGGTAAAGATCAGGAGTACCATTCATTGCCAGATTAGCAATGGCTCCAGAAGCCACCCTAAGTATTGTTGTATTTTGTGACGATCGCAATAGCATAAGTAATGCTTCCAAACCCCCCTCCTCCACAATTTTTTCCTGATTGACATCTGAAATATATAAAAAGTCAGTGTAAGAAAGATAGTAACATACTAAAAGATCTCACTCTCTCACCATTCCACTTGTTTAGGGCATGTTTAGGGCACATAATTGGCAGTTTCGCAAATTTGGCAGTTTTGCGAATAGTTACAATTTGTACTTTGTATGATACAGCCATTATGACAGCTAATGCATTAGAAAGTTGCATATAGCCACAAAGCAGACATCAATCCATTGACACATGCTTACATAAAAAGTTTGGCACTTATAAAACTCAAAAGCAGCTATCTCATACGAACCTTCAGCAGCAAGGTTGGCTACGACCTTCACAGCATGGATTTGAACATCTAAATCTCCAGATGTCAACAACGCTAATATCTTTTGAATCCCAACTGAATACAAGAAGCAAAAGATATTCTTAGCTTTTTGAAAAATCAGGGAGGAACAATTTAATGTTCCAGACTTGACAATATTTCATCCTTTTAAAGATACCAAAAGTTAAAATCCTTGATGTCTCTTGATTGTCAAACCAGACTTGAGATTAAGCACTAACAAATTCTACCAGTGAAAACTACAAACCTGACTTTGAGATCTTTTGTCTTTAAGACGCACACGCGCCAAAAAAAAGGGGGGGGGGGAGAAAGCAATTTACAAGAGTAATGGAAAGTCTTGCCTTCCTCACATATCTTTGCTATAGTAGTCCTCTGACCAGAGATTGTTTCTCTTGATTTATTTGTTTTATGTAAGCCCAATGGGGTGCTAAATGCTGATGACCCTCTACCTATATTTTCTTCCATGTAAGATCTCTTATCCTGCGGAGCATTGGACTATAAATTATTACATGGATAATAACATTTAGTCAATGCAGCAGTATATAGACAACATACCTCAAAGTCACTTTCAGGCACAATCTTCTTTATACTAATCACCTCATTTTCAGTAGCCTTCTTTCGTTTTTCTTCCAGTAAAAGTTTTTGTCTCACAGAACGAAGATCCTCATTCAACATTGCCTAAAAAATACAATCCGTAGATGGAGGACCCCGCCCCCGGGGGGGGGGGGGTGGTTATCAGTAGATTATTATTAAATTCCACTACTAAAACTTCACCATTGCGGCTAAGAATAAGAATAATAGCATGAAACCTTCAAGCATAGTAATATTGTTTAATAAACCATAGAAACCTTCTCTGCCAATAGATCTTTATGTTCTGATCTCAGTGATTGTAGTTCTTCTGTAGACGCTTTATGCAGCAGAGTCATTTCTTGTAATCTCAGTCTAAGCTCCTCAATCTCTATTTGCTCCTGACTCTGCAATTGGGGTAAGAGAAACATAAATAAGGGATCAAATGAACATGGAGCATGGCACTCTACCAAAAAGACTACAAGAGAAGTTTCAACTTCAAGAAACACATTGCTTTACAGCTATCACAAAGCACACCAAAGTGGCACATGTTTGATCGTTCTACACCATGTAATATGACGTCTGCATACATGAGCATCAGTTTAAACATAGACCATTATGAATTAATTAAAAAAAAAAGATGAACACCAACTGGTGTGGCTTTGAATCTTTATAAATATAACTATCATCAGAACAGGCAAATCTGAGGAAGCATACAGCAATCCTTTTTTTTCTTGGACATAAATTTATGCATAAACTTGCCTGGACCACAAGTTGCCCATCACCAAGGATTTTCCTTGCGAGAACTACTTGCTCCTCTGAACCTTCATACAGGGCATGCTCATCCTCCAGTTGCTGAATCAACTCTGCTATTTTCTTCTCGTACATTTGTGTCGTGTCCGCAAGTGCCTTCTGATATCTAGAACTTCCCATCTGGTCATCCTACTAGGAAGGAAAAGAAATGCATCAAATTTTATATTTCTTATAGCTGAAACTAGGGGAAAGAAAAACTAAAACCATTGTACGCTGTGTTACTTTGAAAACTGTATGTATGTGCATCACTCTGTAGGTTTTAGAAGATAGCGGGGTTCATAACACCTTCCCAACATTTTTCTAACTCATTTTTTACTTCCTTTGAAATGTGCTACATCTAAACATGCATATTTATGTCTTTTTCCTTGGATCTTGATCTTATGAACCCTGATCAAAGAAATTATTAGCAGTGGATTTGGAGGAGGAGAGGAGAAAAGGAAAGATAAGAAAAAAAATAAAAAAATGCAACCGCTAGGTGGGCTGTCTACGTTGCGTTTGTAAAAAAAACCTCAGAATCAATGTCCAAAAATTTCTCAAGGAATGATAAAGTGGAGGAAATTATAGGTCGAGTATCACGCAATGCTTAGCCACATATGCCATCAAGTCAAAACAAAGCTCATGTGTGTCTATTAAGCTACCTTCTCATAGGGGAAACGTCACATACTTTCATTCCTGCTCTCTCCTTGACATCTAGTGCCGCCTAAGGAGGTAAAATAAGTAAGCATTTGTGGCACACCGTACTGCACCGCAAGGATCCTGATGGAACCAGGCCACTCGATGAACTAAGGACACTTGAGGTAAGGCCCTGTAACTGGCAGGCTACCACAGCAACCTTAGTGACTAGCACCTCTCCCTTGGGCCATCAAATCACTAACTCTAGGATGTCCTTTTGTGACGCATGGCTATGACACGGACGAGGTGACCACAGGGCGCCTGACTGGGTCCAGCCCGACCTTATCATATAGAAACTTAAAGTTAACTAGTTGGCAGATACACTAATGAGCCAGCTTTTGGGTGAACATCAATTTAACAAGCTTTATTTCAGTATGTCGAATTGTTTGAGTGCCATATCGAAGTGACAACCACACTGCAAATGCTAGATTAAACACAAAAACATGAGCCACGTTTTATGATGTCTAGTACATGAATGATCAACCTGTATTAGCTTTTGCTGATCACTCAGTAGCTTCTTCATCACATCTAACTGTTCTTCAGCACTTTCAGACCGAGCACGCTCATCTTCCAATTGCTTCATCAGTTCTCCTATTTTCTTCTCATACATCTGGGTGGTCTCCGCAAGTACTTTCTGGTATGTAGAATCTTCAAGTTGGTGCTGCTGTTAATTGCCAAAACAACAGCATAAATGTGCATGCTCATGTGGGTTTTATTGCATAGTACGAGAAAACCAATGTCCTTGAAGTTGAAGAGCATAAACTTAGCACAGACAGCGAGAAATGAAACGGGACCACAACACTACCAGAAAACTTCATATAAATCAAAAAAATGTTCACTTTTAATGCAATCAAAACTCTGTAGGAAGGATAAAACAAAAAAATAGAGGAAGCGAAAAAGAGATTGATAGGAAGGGGGCTAGTTTCCTTCTCTTCTTGATGTGATGTCTAGATGCTGCACAGTATTACCACACTTCCTGTTTTACGCATACCTATAAAAAAACGGTATGATTCAACGATGCACATGTGTTATACGTTCTCCATAGCAACTAACGTGTTATTTGCTAATGTGGGCATAACATTATAACTTGCCATGCGTTCCTGCTTTTGGATTTTCTTATACTTGCCGCGATAGCCCTTGATTGTTGGTTCTGTGCATTTGACAAGGTTTTTTCATCTTGTAATGACACAGGATATGCAATGAACTAATCTCTTTAAGTGCAACACACTTAATGTTGGCCCATGGCTCGTTAAAGATTGTGACATATGTGACACAAGCTTGACCACTATTGGTGTTGATTTTATCGATCTTAATCTGGACCCAATGAGGTAAACAATAATCCAAGATAAAGTTTGAATCGCCACAATCATCAGATATAAATATCATATGGTGCCTATCATTTCTAGCAAGATGTGCCAACATAAGTCTAGGACTGAATAAGCGAAAGGAAATATACATCATTTGGAATCATGTCAAATCATAATTTTCATGATTTAGTTTACCAGAAGAGTTCAAAAAAAAATTGCAGTTCTTCGTCAAATACCTTGCTGTGCTTTAGCGTCATTTCTAGGCGTTCCTCATCATGCATCAAACTGTTATGATCTTTCTGACGATTCAATTCCTTCAAGAGATCTTTCATCTCTGCTTCTAGACAAGTATTCTCGTTCTCAACTAACTGCAGTGAAGAACAAGATGCCTTAATGATGGGAACACAACTTGGCATCAGAGGACTTGGGGGAGACTTATTCTCAAAAATCCAAGAGACAAATTAGGGACTTGATTTCATTTACGTTTTGTCGAAGCATCAGATAACTTAGGGATTTCATATTTCAGTATCTAAACAGATGTAAAATTCAATCAAATCTGTTACTATCTGATTGGATCAATTAAGAGTTGATTGATCTTTTCCCTTTAAAGCTCTATCTTTTTCCTATAAAAGGAGGCCCCTCTTGTAACAGAGAGATCATCTTGCAATGAGTTGAGAATAACATTAACTTTCTCCCCTTCTGTTCTTCTATTTCTCACTCCTCTCATTAATGCCGTACTTGAAGAAGAATTATTCGAAGTTGTTAAAGATAAGTTATTCTAGAATTATCTTTTAGTGGTTTGGTGGTTCAGTGCCTTAGGGGTTTAGTGGTTTTGTGATTTAGTGGCTTAGTGGTGTAGTGGCTTAGTGGTTCATGTTTTTAGGAATTCTTGTTATGTGTAAGCCTATATAAAGGCACTACTTGTTGCGTGATGGGCACAATAAAGGAGATATATTGCAGCGGAAATACTTAAGAGTATTATGGTAGAGAAGGAGGAAGTGGAGAGGAGAAACACTCTTGAATATTTTTCTCTACTCAAACAACTTCTATTCATAAAACAATTTACTCACTCTTTCATTCCACTTTCTTTCCTTCCACACTTCTTACAAAAGAACTAGGTGATGCACCTTTTTTATACTAAGACATTAAAGACTCATTCAATATCCTAAAGATAACTCCCCAAACCTTTCACTTTTCATCTCCCTATTTAATCACTCATAGGTTATGAGTAACTCCTCTGACCTTTCACTTTTCACCTTCTCTTCAATTATTCATGTCTTGATTCTTCTTCATCAATTGTCATAACTTTGTACGATCAAGATTAACTCTCAACATGCCCCCTTAAGCTTGATTCTCTCATTCCAAGTCGATTCCGTAACTTCTCTAAGACTTCTCTATTCAGGGGCTTTGTGAAGATCCGCAACCTGATCTTCGGACTTCACAAACTTGACTTGGACTTCATTCTTGGCAATGCTCTCATGGATGAAATGATACTGTGTGTAGATGTGCTTGCTTCTATCATGAAAGACTGGATTCTTTGTGAGAGCTATGGCTAACTTGTTGTCGACATAAATCTGTGTCGATTCATCTTTAATATAACTGAGCTCCTTAAGCAAACTTCTTAGCCATATCGCATGGCAAACAGTCGATGTTGCAGCCACATATTCAGCTTCACATGTCGATAGAGTCACTATCGATTGCTTCTTCGAAGTCCATATGGATGCTGCTTCACCAAAATGAAAAACGAATCCAGTTGTACTTTTTTTATCGTCGACGTCTCTTGCCCAATCACTGTCACTATATCCCACTAATTTCATATCACCTGATGTAGGATAAAATATGCCAAGATCAATTGTGCCTTTAAGGCACCGAAGTATCCTTTTCGCCACTTTGAAGTGATAAGTTATCCGATTTTTCATATATCGACTAATATAACCAACTGCATAAAGGATATCAAGCCTTGTGCACGTCAAATAACTCAAATTACCAACCAAACTTCTGAACAAGGTCCAATCGATTGGACCTTCTATGATGTGTCACGATAACTTCTTTTCAACCTTGATGGGGATACTGATTGGGTTGCACTTTTCCATATTGAATCTCTTCAATACTTCTTTTGCATATGCCTCTTGTGAGATGAAAATTCCATCATCTCTTTGCTTTACCTCGATCCCAAGATAATATGACATCAGACTGATATCAGTCATTTCGAACTCCTTGGCCATTTCCTTCTCGAAATCATCAAACATCTTCACATTGTTGCCTGTAAAGATTAAATCATCTACATAAAAACAAACTATCAAGATCCTTTTCCATTCATCTTGACGTAGAGGGCATGCTCATGTGGGCACTTCTTAAAGCGCCTCTCTTAAAAATACTTGTCGATGTGACTGTTCCACGCCTTTGGCGCTTGCTTCAACCCATACAGGGCCTTCTTCGACCTTAATACTTTGTCTTCATGGCCTTGAACAACATATCCTTTGGGTTGTTCGATATAGACTTCTTCATCAAGAAAAGAAAACCATTAAGGAAGGTTGACTTCACATCCATCTGATGGATCTTCCACTTGTTTAAAGCTGCTAGAGATATCAACAGTTGTATCGTTTCCAATCGAGCGACTGGGGCGAAGACTTCATCATAGTCGATTCTAGCCCTTTACTTGTATCCTTTGACAACAAGCCTTGCTTTGTATCTCTCAACCTCGCCTTTGGACTTTTTCTGCACTTTATAAACCCATTTCACTCTGATGGGCTTCTTATCCGATTGAAGAGTTGTAAGCTCCCAAGTATCATTCTTCTCGATAGCATCGAGTCTTCATTCATAGCCTTCCTCCATTTTCAACTTCTTGATGCTTCATGAAAATCGATTGGCTCAATATCAGCGAAGAGACAGAACATATTTTGGTTCTGATTCAAGTCACCATAAATCTCCTCTAGAAATCTATTGCCCTGTGGTCCTATCTTGACAGGACTATCGATTGATGATGCTGATGATGTTGGGCTCGACAGAGTTGGAGATGCTGGACTCGAGGGAGTCATAGGTTCTATCGGCTCTTCTTCTATCTCTTTTCTATCTGTATTGATTCGATAGAAAACATACTGCTCCTTGTCTCGATCAGTCCAGCCCCACGAGCTCTTCTCATCAAAAGTCATGTCTCGCCTGACTTTCATCTTCTTATCATCAGGATTGTACAATTTGTACCCTTTTGAGTGTAACCGATGAAGATAAACTTCTCACTTTTATCATCGAGCTTCTTCCTTTGTTGAACAGGAACAGGCACTCATGCAATCTTTCCAAATACTTTCAAGTAGGATACACTTGGCTTGTATCCGCTCCAAGCTTCTTGTGGTGTTTGATTCCACACACTCCTTGTTGGACATCGATTCAATAGATAAACCGCACAATCTACGGCCTCAGCCGAAAATTCCTTGGACAAATTCTTGCTTTTCAACATACTTCGAGTCATATTCACTATCGACCGATTCTTTCTTTCCACCACTCCATTCTGTTGAGGTGAATATGGAATGGTAAACGGTCGACGAATGCCATTTTCTTCACAGAATGCCTTGAACTCCTTAGATATGAACTCTCCACCTCGATCAGATCTCATCGCCTTAATCTGATATCCACTCTGCTTCTCAACAAGAGCCTTAAACCTCTTGAAGGTTGAGAACACCTATGACTTTTGCTTGAGGAAATAAACCCATGTTTTCCTACTGTAGTCATCAATGAATAGTAAGAAGTATCTATTCTTACCAAGAGATGCTCGATCGATTGGACCACACAAATTAGTGTGTATCAGCTCCAACGGCGCTTTTGCTCTCGATATTGACTCCTTTGGAAAACTGTGTCGACGTTGCTTTTTGACAAGACAACCCTCGCAGACTGGCTGATCTATTGATGGTAATCCCTTACCATATTCTTCGTCGATAGCAATTTCAGACCTCCAAAATTGAGATGTCCAAGCCTCAAATGCCATAACCAAGATTAGTTATCAAAACAGGCCTTCAAACATTTAGGTGCATCATGATGGATATTCATCAAGAACATCCTATTGCTCAACATCGGAACACAGGAGATCAAGCTCCCTCTATAATCTCTCAAATAAAGACATTTGTCTTTCATATGGATGTCGTAGCCTTTCTCCAATAACTCGTCCATGCTCAAAATGTTTGCCTTCATCTCAGGAACATAATAAACATTTGAGATGAACTGATGGCCTCCATTCTTCATTTTGATCAGAATTTTGCCTTTGCCTTTGCCTTTGACTGGGATTTTGGACTTGTCTCCAAATGTAATATTTCCGGTCACCGATTCATCCATCTCGATAAACATGTGTTTCTAGCCACACATGTGATTGCTGGCACCAGTATCAAGATACCAAGAAATTTCCTTTTCTTCTTTTAGTCCATCATGTGCCACCAGGACCGTGTCATCGCTCACCTTATTTTCTTCTGCATAGTGGGCCTTCACATTTTCCTCCTTTTGTTCGTCTCGACACTCCCAGGAGTAGTGTTCGAACCGATGGCATGTGAAACATTCAACGTCTTTCTTGTTTTGCCGTTGATAATAGCCACCTCTTCCTCGACCTTGTCCTCTTGATGGACGAAATTCTGAACTCAATTCGTTATTATTGTACCGATTTTGTCCACCACGACCTTGACCGTGACCGTGACTGCGACCTCGTCCACGATCTCTACCTTGACCACCTTGATTCTTGTTGGTGTCGTCTTCTTCTTGTTGAAATTCATCTTGTCCTGAAGAGCTTGCTCGATAGGCTCTTTGTTCCTCCTCTTGATCTTGTCCTCATGGACTTGCAATTTTTCCAAGAGCTCATCGACCGTCATAGTCTCAGTGTCGTTGGACTCCTCGATGGCAACAACTACATGGTCAAACTTTGGATCGAGAGATCAAAGGATCTTCTCGACCACTTGACTATCTTCCATCTCTTCACCATTCCTCTCAAATTGATTCACAATTGAGAGAACTCTCAAAAATATAGTCAAAAATCGTATCGGAGTCTTTCATTTGTAAAGACTCAAACTCACCTCGAAGGCTTTGGAGTCGCACCTTTTTCACCTTATCAATGCCTTTAGAAGCATTTTCCAACGTATCCCATGCTCTCTTCGCGGTGGTGGCCTGCGCAATCTTCTCAAAAATACTGTCATCGATGCCAAGTTGGATGAGTGCTTCTTTGGTAGCCTTCTTCACGGCTTGGCTAGCACTAGCCAAGTTTTCCGGTTCCACATATTCTTCTTCTACGGCCTCCCAAACATCTTGACCACCAAGAAAGGTTTTCATTTGGATGTTCCACCTTTCATAGTTGTCTTTCACGAGCTTTGGAAAGGGAAATGCTCCACTTGTTGCTGCCACTAAAACCTCCGCTTTGATACTACTTGTTGCGTGATGGGCACAATATAAGGGAGATATATTGCAGCGGAAATACTTGAGAGTATTATGGTAGAGGAGGAAGTGGAGAGGAGAAACACTCTTGAATATTTTTCTCTACTCAATCAACGCTTTTATTCATAAAACAATTTACTCACTCACTCTTTCATTCCACTTTCTTTCATTCCACACTTCTTACTATGCACCTCTTTTATACTAAGACATTAAAGAGTCATTCAATATCCTAAAAATAACTCCCCTAACCTTTAACTTTTCATCTCCCTATTTAATCACTCATAGGTTATGAGTAACTCCTCTAACCTTTCACTTTTCACCTTCTCTTCATTTATTCATGTCTTGATTCTTCCTCATCAATTGCCATAACTTTGTAGAATCAAGATTAACTCTTAACACTACTTGTTCATATTTTAAGTGCATCAAACAATTGAGTGAAATAATCCTCATATTTTATTCCTTTCTTTGTCAATTGTCTTTATCTTGAGCTCTTAAATTCTACATTGTGGTATCAAGAGCAAGTTCCGAGTTCCAATTGCGCAGTGGCTTATCATGGCAGCCAATGGTGGTGCAAATGTTTGACAACCTCTCATTCCCATATTCAAAGGGGAAAGCTACGAGTTTTGGAGCATCAAGATGAAGACCTTGTTCAAGTCTCAAGAGCTCTGGGACTTGGTTAAAAATGGGTATGCGGACCAAGATGATGAAGCCAGGCAGAGGGAAAACAGAAAGGACCCTAAGGCATTGTTCTTCATTCAATAAGCAGTGCACGAGAATTTTTTTTCCAGAATTGCTGTTGCGGAAACCTCAAAAGATGCTTGGAGAATTTTGCAAAAAAGAATTTCAAGGCTCTGCAAAGGTAATTACAGTAAAACTTCAATCTCTCATGTAAGACTTTGAAACTTTATTTATGAAAAACGATGAGTCTATACGAGATTTTCTCTCTAGAGTTAGTGGTATTGTGAGTCAAATGAAGTCTTATGGTGAAAAGTTAGAGGATGAAATTGTGGTTGCAAAAGTTTTAAGGAGCCTGACTACTAAGTTTGACCATGTAGTAGCTGCAATTGAAGAGTCTAAGGATTTATCCGTTTTTTTTTTGTTTAATGAACTAATGGATTCTCTACAAGCACATGAAGCAAGAATGAACAGGTCAGCCAAAAAAAGTGAAGAAAAGGCATTTCAAGCAAAGGGGGAGTCATACAGACAGAATGACGAATCGACCGGAAGAGGTTACGGTAGAGGAGGATCTCATGGCAGAGGTCGGGGACGTGCAGAGGGTGAGCCAATGGGTTCTTCAACAATCGAGGAATTGGGTGCTATAGGTGCCACATATTCAGGCATATAGCAACAAATTGCATCAGCAAGGAGAAAATAGCAAGTTATACAGAGGAATAGGAAATAATAGCAGACGAGGAAAGGAAATTGTTCATGGAAGGTTTTGATTCAACTGCTACTAGTGGGGTTTGGTTCCTAGACAGTGGCTACTCTAATCATATCTGTCGAGTTGAATCAGCATTCAAAGATATTGATGAATCTAAAAAGAAGTTGATCAGGCTTAGCGAGAATAAGCCAGTTCAAGTCGAAGGAAAAGATACCTTTGATGTCAAAACAAGCAATGGTAATGTGAAAGTTCTACATGACGTTTACTTCATTCCTTCCTTAAAGCTCATAATTTGCTTACCGTTGGGCAGTTAATGGCTTGTGGCTATTCTATTTTATTTGATGACGGTGCTTGGGTGATTGAGGACAAGAAGTCAAGACAGATTATGGCTAGTGTTCGTACGGCGGAAAGCATGATATTTCCTCTTGAAGTTTCTGCTATTGACAAGAAATTTCTTGTTGCAAGTGAGCAGAATGTAACAAATCTATGGCACTTATACTATCGGCATCTAAATGTGAGAGGTTTCAAGTTACTGAGTCAAAAAGGTAAGGTTCATAGCTTGCCCAATGTGAGGATTGTACTTATGGGAAGTCTTTTCTCAGTGGAAAGGCTTGGAGGGTGAGGCAACATGGCTTTGCATCAGAGGGCCACTAAGTATATTGAGTTATTTCATGCTGATTTATGTGGGCCTGTGAAAACAGAATCATTTGGGTAGAGTAAATATTTTCTGTTATTCACTGATGATTATAGTCGTATGAGTTGGGGTTTTTTTTTCTTTTGAAATTTAAGTCTGTCGAGAAGTTTAAGAAATTCAAGATAAGTGTTGAGAAGTATAGTGGTAACTACATCAAAGCTCTTCGTACAGATAAAGGTAGTGAATTTACATCAAACGAATTTGATACTTTTTCTGAGAAAAATGGAATCCACAGGGAATTAACTGCACCATACACAGCGGAATAGAATGGGGTTGCTGAGCGGAAGAACCGAACAGTTGTTGAAATGGCTAGAAGCATGCATAAGGCCAAGGGTCTTCCTGATTAGTTTTGGGGAAAAGCAGTAGGCACTGCAGGGTACTTAGAGGAACATTTCACCAACAAGAGTAGTTCCGAATCAAATACCATATGAAGCTTGGCATGGTAAGAAGCCATCAGTAAGCCATTTAAGATTTCGGATGTATAGCATATGTTTTAGTTAACTCAATAGTTCATCAGAAGCTTGCTGAGAAGTCTGAAAAATGCATTTTTCTTAGATATTGCTCTCATTCCAAAGCATATCGCTTATACAATCCAATAAATGGCGAAACCATTATTAGTAGAAATGTGGTATTTGATGAAGATAAATGTTGGTTTTTTAGTAAAGATGGCAGAGTTAAAGCACCAAGTGAGATTCCAACAGAAAATGATGATGTAGTGGTTAATCCAACACTCACAAACTCAACAGTTTCATCTCTCATGACAAGGGATAGCAACATCAGTAAAAGTTCAACTTCCTCCGATGACACTCCCCAAAGGAAGTTAGATCATTAAGAGAAATTTATGAGAGATGTACTTTCGCTTTGTTTGCTTCAGACCTAACATATTTTGAAGAAGCGGTTGAACATGAAAAATGGTACGAAGCAACGAAAGAGGAGATAACAGCCATTCAGAACAATAAACCTAGGAGCTTGTGGACATGCCAGATGGAAAGGATGTCATTGATTTAAAGTGGGTATTCAAGACAAAATGCGACACTGATGGGGGATTTCCAAGGCATAAGACTCGTTTGGTAACAAAAGGGTATTCAATAAAGGTATTGATTTCAAAGAGACCTCCCCTGTTGCTCAATTTGAATCTGTGAGGGATATCTTAGCCCTTGCTGCTCAACTTAAATTGCCTATTTATCAATTTGATGTTAAGTTGGCTTTTTTAAATAGCGAATTGCAAGAGGAAGTTGATGTGTCTCAACCTGAAGGCTTTATAGTGAGAGGCAAAGAAGATAAGGTATATAAGTTAAAGTAGGCTTTGTATGGGTTGAAACAGGCTCCACAAGCATGGTACAACAAGATCGATTATTTTTTCTTAAAAAAGAATTTGCAAGAAGTGAAAATGAACCTGCACTTTATTTGAAAAAGCAAGGTACAGATGGCTTTCCTTATAGTATGCCTTTATATTGATGACATAATATTTTTTGGGTCTTCTCATTGTTTGATAGCAGAATTCAAATGAGAAAATTTGAAATGTCGAACTCGGGTATGCTGCATTATTTTCTTGGTCTGGAAATTAAGCAACTTGAAGACGGAGTTTTTGTGTCACAAAGGAAATATGCTATAGATCTGTGAAGAGGTTTCAAGGTAGCTGCTACTCCTATGAATTTAAGTGAGAAGCTTCAGTCACAAGATGGTACTAACCCAGCTAATAGGAAAGTTTTCATTAGTATAGTTAATAGTTTGACTTATTTGACTCACACTAGACCCGATATATCGTTTTTTGTGAGTGTTACCATCTCAGAGTAGCTAAGAGGATCATGTGATATGTTGCTGGAACTACTAATTTTGGCATATGGTATTCTCATGTATCTCAATTTAAATTATGTAGATTCACTGATAGTGAGTGAGCAGGGTCTATTAAAGATAGAAAGAGTACTTTTGGAAGCGTTCTTATTCTTGAATCAGGTGTTGTCTCATGGAGTTCAAAGAAACAAGCAACAACAACAATATCATCTGTAGTTTTTCAGAGAAGAAAGAAATGGAAGAAACTGAATTCATTCTCCATTACCATATACTGAATAAGTTACACAGCCTTTATAGGAAAACATACCACCAAATAAGATATGAAATCCCTCTAAACTAGGCCTAATCGAATCCCTTATATCAAGGGATCTCCTTTATTGAATTAGACAATAATAACAAATCTACCTTCCTAATAAAACCAAACTGAATCATTGACTTGACATGATTTGCTAATTATCCGGCTGACATGATTTTGCAAATCATACGGGTCAATGGCCTGATCTTCTTCATATTTCAACACTCCCCCTCAAGTTGGTGCATAGATATCTATCATGCCCAACTTGCTAATAAGAAACTTATAGTTGGGCGTAAACAGTCCCTTTGTGAGAATATCTGCAACTTGTTGTGATGTCGGAACAAACAACATACATACAGTTCATGCTTTAATTTTCTCTTTATGAAGTGCCTGTCAATCTCGACATGCTTTGTTCTGTCATGTTGAACCGGATTATTTGTGATGTTAATGGCTGCCTTGTTGTCGCAGTACAACTCATAGGCATGGTCACGGGTCTTCTTAGTTCTTCCAAAACTCGTTTTAGCCACATCATCTCACAAATCCCATGAGCCATTGCTCTATATTCTGCCTCGGCACTACTACGAGCCATCACACTTTGTTTCTTGCTTCTCCATGTTACTAGGTTTCCCCATACAAAAGTGCAGTATCCTGATGTCGACTTCATATCTGTAATTGATCCTGCCCAGTCTGCATCTGTGTATGCTTCAAGATTTAGTTGTTCGTTCTTTCTGAAGAATAGTCCTTTCCTGGAGAACTTTTTAAGTATCTCAGGATGCTGTAGATTGCTTCAAGATGCTCTTCGTGAGGAGAATACATGAATTGACTTACTAGACTTACGGCAAATGCAATGTCGGGCCTTGTATGTGACAAGTAAATCAGCTTCCCAACTAGTTTCTGGTACCGAGATGTATTTGCTAGATCTCCCTTGTTGTCTCCAAGTTTCTGGTTCAGATCAATTGGTGTTTCTACAGGACAACACCCACTCATACCAACTCTTTAAGTAGATCAAGTACGTACTTCCTTTGTGACACTACAATGCCTTTCCTTGATCAAGCTATCTCCATTCTGAGAAAAAACTTGAGTGATCGCAAGTCTTTAATTTCAAACTCGGAGGCTAGGCACTGCTTCAACTGCTCCATCTCCGATATGTCATCCCCAGTTAGAATGATATCATTAACACAGACTATGAGAATGGCTATCTTCCCATCAGTCGAATGTCTTGTGAACATAGTGTGGTCTGCCTGTCCCTGAATATATCCTTGTCTCTTGACAAATTGTGTGAACTGTTCGAACCAAGCTCTTGGTGATTGTTTCAGTCCATACAAAGACTTTTTCAGTTTACATACCTTTGGTCCATACTTCATTTCAAAACCTGGATATGGATCCATGTAAACTTCCTCTTCTAAGTCACCGTTGAGAAATGCATTTTTCACATCTAATTGTTGTAAGGGCCAGTCTAGATTTGCTGCAATTGACAGCACCACTCTCACTGTATTCAACTTTGCCACAGGTGCAAAGGTTTCTAGATAATCAATACCATATGTTTGTGTGAAACCCTTAGCCACCAGACGTGCCTTGTACCGCTCAAGAGATCCATCTCATCTGTATTTCGTCGTGAATACCCATTTGCAGCCAACAGTCTTTTTTTCCTTTGGCAGCTCCATTACCTCCAATGTCCCATTATTCTCAAGGGCCCTCATTTCTTCAAGAATAGCCTCCTTCCACTCAGGAACTTGCAAAGCATCCTGTACAGTCTTTGGAATCTCCACACTAGACAAATGCGAGATAAATGAAAAAAACATGGGTGAAAGGTTTTTATAGGACACAAAGTTTGACATTGGGTACTTGACACTTTCTGATACCTTTACGATGAGCAATGGGTTTATCAAGGTTAGACAACTAGACTCAGACTGAGATGACTCAGAGCTAGGTAAATTCAAATGAATGGGGTTAGTATGAGTATCACCTGTAGCTTCAATGGAGTTCTGAATGGTCTGCGGTACAGAATCTTGACAGTACTGTGAAGCATCGGTCTCATTTCTTTGAATCTGTTTCCTCCTCGAATAAACAAGAAGTTCTTTTGTACCTAAGTTTTCATTATTTAAACCACTGAGTTCCGTATTTATTAAAAAGTTTGGACCATTAGCCATGGTGATGTTTTCGGGTGATACTGTAGGTTGAGAATCAAAAAACTCCGAATCTTCATCTTTATTCTCCCCCTGAAGATGAGTGTCAAAAAACGGTTTAGACTCAAAAAAAGTGACATCCATTGTGACAAACATCTTTTTAGAACACGGATCATAACATTTGTATCCTTTTTGAGTTGGAGCATAGCCTACAAATACACATTTCCTTGCCCGAGGATCTAATTTCCCACGATTTTGATCATGTACATGAATAAAGGCACTACAATTGAATATTTTCAACGGTAAGTCAGAAGTCAACCTAGATGTGGGAAAAATGGCTTTTAGAACACTTAGAGGTGTTTGAAAGTCTAAAACCTTTATAGGCATACGATTTATAAGGTATGTGGCAGTTAAAAGAGCTTTGATTTACTATACCTTTTTTCAAGAAGAAATCTCCTAAAACTTTGTTAAAAAATTCTCTACCATTATCACTTCTAAACACCTTAATGTTTTCTTGAAATTGTGTCTCCACCATTATGTAGAAAATCTTGAACACCTTTTCCACTTCAGATTTATCCCTTAATAAGTACACCTAACTTACACGTGTATGATCATCAATAAAGTAAACAAACCATTTTTTTCCAAAAGTTGTTGAAACCCTAGATGGTCCCCAAACGTCACTATGGATTAGCATAAACGGTTTTTGAAGCTTGATATGGTCTTGAAGGGAAAAATGAACGATGATGCTTAGCCAATTCACAACTTTCACATTGAAACGAAGATGGACTTTTATTTTTAAATAGACTAGGAAACATGTGTTTTAGATAATAAAAACTTGGATGTCCTAAGCTGTAGTGCCAAAGCATAACATCACTGGAATCAAAAACAGATTTAAGACAGGTACTTTGAACATGTTTTCTAGAGTTAGTTCCATCTTCAAAGAATTGAGGCCGCCACTTGCTCTAGCACTGCCAATCATCCTCCCCGAGACCATTTCCTGAAACTCACATCAAGTAGAGAAGAAATTAACTTGACACTTGAGATCATTAGTACATTTACTAATGGACAAAAGATTACAAGAGAGTTTAGGAACATGAAGAACATTATGCAGAGTTATAGATGGAGATAACACAATGGATCCAGTCCCAGCAATTGTTGAGAGGGACCCATCCCTGCACAAGGAGTATACGTAGAGAAAAGATGGGAGCAACTTGTCATATGATCTATTGCTCCCGAATCTATGATCCAAGAATTATTTTGACTAGGAATGATGCTAAGAAGAGCAGAGACAAAGTTACCTTTCTGAGCCAAAGAACAAGAGGGGTTTACTTGAAAATGTGGAGATTGAAAAAGTGTGTACAAGTGCTCTAGTTGTTCCTTTGTAAATGGGGACCTTTCTTGAGTACTTTGCTGCCCCTGATTTCCTTCATTAGACACTTGAAGGGCATGGTTATCAGAACCATTTTTCTTCTTCCAGTTAGGGGGCTTCCCATGAATCTTCCAACAAGTCTCCCTTGTATGCCAAGATTTTTTGCAATGATCACACCAAGGCCTTTTTTTCTTGTCATTATCATATTCATTCCCCTTTACAACTAGAGTAGAATTATCTACATCTGCTGCATGTTTTGGGTTCAGGTTGGTTAACATAACCTTCCGTCTAGTTTCCTCCCTCCTAATTTCAGAAAAGGCTTCACGAAGGGAGGGCAAAGGTTTCCAAATCCGAGACCGAACCTCATCAAAATCACGATTGAGACCCGCTAAAAATAGATACACTCGGTCACACTCCTCCTTTTTCATGACTTTCACACTGTCACTTGGACAATCTCACTCATCATTGTAACATTGATCTAATTCCTGCCATAGAGAAACTATCTCATTGTAATAAACGGTAACCTCACACTCTCCTTGTTTAGACTTCCACAGTTTAGTTTTCAAATCGAAAACTTGTGAAGAGTTTTCAACATCAGAGTAAGTCTCACGCACAGCTTCCCAAACATCTTTTGCGGTAGGAAGGAAGAGATATGGTTTACCTATGGTTGGCTTCATGGAGTTGATCAACCACGCGATGATTAAGGAGTTTTCAGATCACCACACGCTCAGGGAAGGATCGCCTGCTGCTGGTTGTCTCACGTCTCCGGTAAGATGTCCAAGCTTGCCCCTACCATCAATCGCCAACTTCACGGATTGGGCCCATTCGAGGTAGTTCTTCCCGGTCAGTTTATGGGAGGTAAGTTGGAAGGAAAGCTGTGAGAGGTGGTCACCTCCGTGAGCCATGGTTGGTTTGAGTGTCCCACCAAGTGTTGAACTTGTTGTCTCAGAGGAATCCAAGGATCTTCATAATCCAAGGATCTTCATGATCCAAGGATCTTCATGCTCCAACCATGGCTGTTTTGACCATAGGAAATAACTTAAGATTGCTCTGATACCATGTAGTTTTTCAGAGAAGAAAGAAATGAGAGAAACTGAATTCATTCTCCATTACCATATACTGAATAAGTTACACAACCTTTATAGGAAAACATACCACCAAATAAGGTATGAAATCCCTCTAAACTAGGCCTAATCGAATCCCTTATATCAAGGGAATTCCTTTATTGAATTAGACAATAATAACAGATCTACCTTCCTAATAAAACCAAACTGGATCATTGGCTTGACATGATTTTGCAAATCATACGGGTCAATGGCCTGATCTTCTTCATATTTCAACATCATCGACTGAGGTGGAGTATATTACTACAACATCTTCGGCATGCCAAGCACTTCGGTTGAGAAGGTTACTTGCAGATTTTCTTAAGGAGCAACAGAGATTTGGTGTGATAACAAAGCCACGATTGCAATGATAAAAAATCTGGTCTACCATGGGAGAACTGAGCATATCGACATTCAACATCACTTCATCTATGAGTTGGTAGCAGAAGACGTGATAACATTGAAGTATTGCAATACAAATGAGCAGGTGGCTAATATTTTGACCAAGTCACTTCATGTTCATAAGCATATTTACTTTAAAAGACGACTTGGAGTCTTCAACTTCGAATCAAGGGAGAGCTGTTAAAGAATAATTCAAAGTTGTTAAAGATAAGTTGTTCCAAAATTATCTTTTAGTTGTTTAGTGCCTTAGTGGCTTAGTGGCTTAGTGGTTTAGTGTTTTTGTGGTTTAATGGCTTATTGGTGTAGTGGCTTAGTGGTATAATGGTTTATGTTTATAGGAATTCTTGTTAAGTGCAAGCCTATATAAAGGCACTAGTTGTTCATCATTTTAAGTGCATCGAACAATTAAGTGAAATAATCCTCCTATTTCATTCCTTTCTTTGTCAATTGTCTTTATCTTGAGCTCTTAAACTCTAAACTATTAGTTTCACAGCAAGTGATATTAGAGCAAACTCCGATCCACCCCAGTTTTTTATTTCTTAACCATCAAGGATAAAATTTCACTGCTACTGTTGTCCATAACATTATCCAAACAATAAACCACCCTATAGAAATATAACGAAAAAAAGTACTTTGGTGTAACCACAAGAGTGACCTCTTCTCCTAACTCTCAGCCGTCATTGCCTAGAGAACAGCCGCACTCCATCTCACAGCAGCACCCCATGGTGCCATTCCCACCGACCCGCCACATTTGCGTCCTTGGAACCCACTACTCGACCACACAAAAGCTACTTTACAGCGGCCATTGCCATTGTGAGCCTCCACCACAGATTCTTACCACACTGCCATCGTGCACGAGTAGTGTAATACCCCGCACTCCGATATATTTTTTAATCGGTTAATTTAAATTGTTTAGCATTGATTTTTTTTATAAACTTAGTATCGATATTTTTATTAGTAACTTTTAGTAATGATAAATGAAGAGGGGTTAGTTATAAATATAAATTTAAATTGGAGACTATTGAATATATAACAAAAATCTGATTTCAAAAATTACCATGGTATGCATTGTGTTGCTTTTAAAACTCTGTGTGAATCGGGTTATTGAGAAGTTGATATTGGTTGTTGTGTTCCATATCCACGGGAGAAAGTAAATTCTGGGTCCTGGTCAACGGAACCATACGTTGGCGCACAGTACTGTTGCATCGTGGTTCGCCCCCTCGTCCACAATATTGTTTATCCCGAGTGGAAGAGGGATTTTGGGTCCTAGTCAATGGGACCATACGCTAACCACAGCACACCATGAAAAGAGTTAGAATTGCAATTCGAAGTATAAATGCCGTTACTATGTATTCGTTTTAAAAAAATTCCTACAAGCCTAATTTGTTTCATAATGTACATATGAGTATATGAACTCCTGGGAAATTATTACCCGTGTTAAAACGAAGAAACCATGGCATATTTGTTAAATCCCAAAACATATTTTAGGAACATGGTTGTGTACTTCATGGACTTTTGCTCGTTCTTTTATTTTTCAGGTGACGGTCTAAGAGATGCAGCTCTTTATGAGCAACACCGGGGGGGGGGGACGCCCGACGAGAATTATTAGCGTAATGAAATGTCTATTGACTTAAGCATTTTTATCTTGTGGTTGTTTCTCATGGATGGACTTACATAAGGAGCTTAGGTCTCCTCAAATTCTTCATGATTGTCAGCAATATGTAATTAAAGGTTTTTGATTATATTATTGACGATTTTCTAAGTGAGGCTCTTAGTACCCAATAAATTGTTTTAAATTTAGTAAGTTGAGTTGAATTCTGATTACAGGATTGTAGTATCATCATCTCGTTCACCACCGAACCACGGCCTCACCTAATGTCCTAGTGATGTCACTCTTCCATTCACAATGGACCTCATGGTTTGTCGACCCTAGAAGATTCGCTCTTCGGCCTCTTGCTATGAACTGTTGCTTCTAAAGCAGATCAACCAACCATGACAGTTTTTCTTTATCCATCTGTGCATCCAGTGATAGATATCAAATCACTTCGCAAGGTACGATTTCTCACATTGAACTCTGTTTTAGTTCTTATACTTGTTGGTGGTCGAGCAAATTTCACCCATTCCATGCAAACTCACCCTGTACCATTCTCCCTCCTACCATTCTACAATTTTCGCCAATCACCTTGCTATGCGAGGACAATACGGGTGTTTTTATTACTGTCAAATACCTCCACTCTCAATGAAAGTTCGCTTTGTAGAGCTAGGTGGCCTTTAGTTTTGGAACTCCTTTAAATAAATCCCAGTCATGCCAAGTGGGTGGCATTTTTACAGCGACACTCTTTTGTTCTTAAGCATCAAGACCGTGTTGAGAACAAGCTGATGCTTTGAGTCTTATTTTTTCTCTCTTGCAGTCCATGAGCATAAATATTGTCGACTCTAATAGACTTCGGGACGAGTACGTCACTTGCCCTAATTTTGGTCCTTTTCTTTCAGGATCTCCAGGCAGGGCAATGTCATGATCATCTAGGTTTCATCGCGAGAGACGGCTTTCTTTTTCGTGGGACTTGCCTATGCGACCCTCGTACTTCGGTGTGTAATTTCCTTGTTTGGGACATGCCTGCTGGCGAGCTTGCTAGACATTTTGGGAGGGCCAAAACCATAGTTTTGGTTCAAGACAGATTTTAGTGGCCCTCTGTGAAGAGTGATATAGCTCGCCTATGAAGCACGGGTGCTTCAAAAGGGTAGGAGTATCGGGGTCGGGTGCGCATCAGACACGGGTGCGCCTCGGGTGCGGCTCGGGTGCGTGTCGGGTGCGCACCCGTTAATTTCTATTTATTTTTTCATTTTCAGAAATTCGGGTGCGGCTCGGGTGCGGCTCGGATACGGTTCGGGTGCGGATCCGACACTTCGGGGTTGAAAACATAATATCCATAAGATAATTTCGGGGGTTGATACACAAAACTTAATTTATTTGGGGGTGAAAACATAAAATGAACAATACTTACCAAATTAGGGCACACGGATCTCTCGTCTGATAGAGAGAAAGAGAGATCGCAGCCGCGACATCCCTCGACACACCGGCGACCTCCCTCGACACCGGCGATCTCCCACGACACCCACCTAACAGTCGCGACCAGCCACGACACCACCGAACAGCCGCGACCACCCACGACACCGTTGAACAGCCGCGACCACCGAAAACCTCCCTCGACCTCCGGCGACCATCGGGGACCTTCGGCGACCACTCGCGACCACCCTACTCACCTCCGGCAGCTTTGCTTCGAAGGTATGTCTAATGTCTCCACTGTCTTCAATATTTTGTTCTTCACTGTCTTCAATAATTTTTTGAAGACTTGATTTCACACTGTCTTCAATATTTTTTTGTTCTTGATTTCTACTTTCTACTAAGACTTGAACAATGTGGAACGTGGAATGTTTTTGTGTAATTATAGTCTCAATTCTCAAATCAATTTTTTTTTTGATTTTGCTGTGACAGTGTATTTTTTTACTTGGACTATTGTGACTGTTTGTTTGATAGTTTGAACTTTGATGGAGTACTTTGTTTGTTTGATAGAGTACTTTGTTTGTTTGATAGTTTGAACTTTGATGCTATGTTGCTACTTTTGTTATGAATATGATGTATTTGGTGGTGGTTATTATGTATTTGATTTTGATGGTATTGAACTACTGTTGAATGGTATTGTATTTGATTTAGAATTTAAATGCTAGTTGTACATAGTAAAAATATTTATATATCATATATTATATATATAAAAATATATATAATATTTGCCGTATCCCCGCCGCACCCGTATCCTAAAATTTTCAAAAATGCCGTATCCGCGTATCCGCACCCGTGTCGTATCCGCACCCGCACCCGTACCCGTGCTTCATAGTAGCTCGCATTATTTGCCAGTTTCGTACTTGTTAGTTAACTATAGTAAAGATATTTAACCCTGGTCTTTATACTCCGTTACCTGTTCTACACCTCCCATGAAAGACATGAGCATGGACTTTGTCTTTGGCCTGCCCAAAACCGCTAGTGGACATTATTTTGCCTTATTGTTATCATTCGTTGTTCAAGCATGGCGCGTTTTATTCTTTTGAGAAGTGGTTCGCCTCCATGGCTTACCCACCTCTATTGTGTTTGATCGAGATGTCAAATCCATTAGTTACTTCAGGAAGACCTTAAGGCTACATTTTCGCACTCAGCTCAAATTTTCTCCTGCTTTAGGCCCCCAGACTGATGGTCAAACTGAGATTGTTAGTCGTAGTTTGCGTGACTTACTGCGTCGTTTAACTGGTGATCGTTAGGGTTCATGGGATCTGATTCTTCCACAAGCTGAGTTTGCAATTTAGTTAACCCCACCACTGGCAAGAGTCCTTTTGAGACGTCAGCACCTAGACTTGTTTCCCTTACCTCCTAACTCCCGTCTATCGGAATTCACCAATATTTTCCCTTAGCATATCCGTGATTTGCTTGCTGAAATCCAATATAAAATAGTGTTGAGTAACAAAAACTAACTTGCTGTAAAATGCCATCCTAGGCTACTTGAGTTTAATGCAGGGGACTTTACTATGGCTCGTGCTGCCCCAAGCGTTACCCTCAAAATTCCTTCACAAAGTTGTATGCTTGAGCCGTTGCGCTATTTCGTATCATTCGCAGACAAGGCCGAAATGCTTATTTGCTCAACTTACCCTCTAATAGGAGCATTCGCCCAGTTTTCTATTTGCAGGATTTGTGTCCTTACCGAGGCATGAAAATCCCAGTGTGTCTGCAGGTCACAGTTGCATTATTGCCGCTCCTGTCCCAGCCTCACCTTCTGAACAATTGCAGCCACCTGCTGCCATGACAGTATCTTGGACTTTGAAAGTGTCCTCTCCTTAGTTGCAGGAAACTCCTAATATGGTGACGTTTCTCTCTCGGAAACTCGCTTTTGCGATCCCAAGTTAGGAGCTCCATGGGATCTCGTCCCAAGCTAAGATGGGAACTCGATCCCACTAGCTGGATAGAGATGCATGGAACAAGTGATAGAATACATGAAAATAAAGCTCTTTTCAACTCAATTCCTTGTTTCTCTCTTCCTTCAAGTCCTTAAAGTCTCCTTGTCTGTTGTTGCTATCTATGTAAACTATGCTAAACAAATGATAATACTCTTTACGCATTTATTTATTCAAGCCGCTCCCAACCTCAGATTCTTCTTGGTGCTTACGCTTCCCCGCCCCCGCCCCCGCTCCCGCACCCGCCCCCCCCGCTTTGTGCAACTAAGGTCCTCTCACCAAGGTGGCTATGAGCGCTTTCTGGTTTGATGGCAGAACCGCCTCGATACGGATGATACCTAGCTTAAAGGGACGAGCTTTGCCACCTTGGTCCCGCCTTGTTAGAGCAGTACTAACATTTTCACTCTCTGGAGGAGAGCTCTTTTGGGAGAATGATGGGAACACAACTTGGTGTAAACAGAGGACTTGCAAGACTTATTCTTGAAATCCAAGAGATAAAAAAGGGATTTGATTTCTTATAGGTTTATTTTAGGCAACAGATAAATTTGGGATTTCATATGTCAGTATTTAAATGAATGTAAGATACAGTCAAATCCGTTACGATCTGATTGAATCAATAGGGAGTTGATTGATTTTTTCCTTCTTACGCTCTATCTTTATCCTATAAAAGCTTGTAACAGAGAGATCATCTTTTTATAAACTGATATTAACATTCAGTTTCTCCCATCCTGTTACTCTGTTTTTCTCTCCTCTCATCTATGGCCTACTAGTTCCACATCTCTTAAGGTCTAAGCTCAACTAATTAAGAGAAAAAACCATTATCTGGCATCTGTTAAAATTGGAAGAAATAACATGAACCAGAATCAGCTTATTCCAAGAGAAGAAGTAGACAAACCCTTGGATTAAGAAACAGAGAGTTGTCATATTTTGCGTACCTTGATTTGCTTTAAATTCATTTCCAGGCATTTAATCTCATTGCACATCAGATCGTTCTGATCTTTCTGATGACGCAGTTCATTCAATATATCTTTCATCTCTGTTTCCAGACGAGTATTCTCCTTCTCTAGAAACTGCAGTCATTTGCTCGATATTTAGGAAAACGATAGTATTCACTAGAGGATGTAAAGACATCTAATACATAGAGGAAAATAAAAATAAAAAAGAAGGGCCACCAATTACAAACAGTGATAAACAGTCTGGCAGTTCCAAAAATAGTAACTTGTGAACAGCGTTATCATGTTATGTGCAATTAAAACACGCCAGTAGGAAACACAAGTACCTCAGACCTTGCAACTAAACTCTTTTCTGCTTCAGCAAACGAGTTTTGACATTCTCCGAGCTTTTTGTCCATTGCAATTTGGTCATTTTCCCTTGACTTTTGTTGCCTATCAATCTCTGCATTTAGATGATCAACCTGATTCTCAAGCTTCCGACATAAGCTCTCATAGTCAAATTCTTCTTTTAGCTTTACCATGTTTACTACTTTCATGGCCTGACCAAACAAGAAAATCAGGTTGCCTTGATTTAAAACATTGGCAAATAGAAAGATAAGGAGAAAAAAAGGTAAATATGCATGCTTTTCTGTAAGTTTGGTGGGATAAGTATAAAATCAATGCTGAGCCTGGTTGACAAAAGAATAAATATTAGCGAAAGAAAAGGACAATGCTTATAAACAACCAGTGTAAATTTTTCGTGGCAAAATGTCAATATTGGACGAATTCTTCAAGGCTACTCTCCTAGGCCAGGTCACAATACCAAAATGCCAATATTTGTATTAGAAAATGACATTCACACTTCTTGCCGATTAAGTTGGTTCATAATGTCTGAAGAAATGAAGACTGTCAATAAACATGGCAAATCCCACAAGGCTCTTCCATTGTTGGACGTTAGAGGAAGAAAATTGAAGAAAATGAATTCATACTCACTATTATAGAGAATGAAAACTTAAAAAGCAGTAAGATGACAAATTGAGAGAGGCAAAAATTTCCAATCAATAGCTCACCCGTTGTCCGAACATCATCGTGCTTGTCGTTTCTGCGTGATGACGAGAAGACGGCCCAACCGTTATTATAAGTGAAGTTCTTGCAGAGCCTGTTTATTAAACTTTTATTAATTCAAGCAAAAAACAGCGGTAATATGATTTATTTCAGAAACGAAAATTGAAGTTCTTTCAGAATAGCAAAACTTCATCGAACAGGGTAAAATATACTAGCAGAGTATTTGAACTTTCTCAAATGACAACTTAAACTTTCTCCTTAGTATTACAAATGGAAGGAGTACTAATGAATGACTAAATCACTACAGGCCTGCTACTCGGGATAGCAGCCAATTCAACCACCAAGTCTACATGGTCACTACTGATTTCATGAATTATCCACCTGAAATGATCCCCTTGTTAAGCAGTTATCTGCTCTAAAAGCGTAAGCTGTTAATGAATGCGCTCAAGAATATATAGATCATACTTAACAGTTGATAAAACCGGTTAATGGTGAAATACCTAGTTAATTTCCTTGGTAAAATTATCTTTTGACAGCAATATTGAGCCTGTGATAAACATTGTGGAGTCACTTTCATGTTCCATATTTGGTGAAGCATAAAGCACAAACTATAATTACAAGCGATAACAAGTAATATCTGTTACTAAGAACTTCATGTAAACACTAATAGTCTAATACTAATCAAGTCAAACGCACGAAAGGGAGAACAACATCACCTCCAAATGAATCACGCAGCAATCTTGTTAGCTTAGAATCTCTAGTGGGGATGTGAGGACTATTTTCAGCCAAGGCATTGATACATTTTCCAAGGGAAGTAAGAGAGAGATTGATAAATTTAGCCTCTTCGGCCATATGACCTTCGCTCCCTGCAATATGTGACACAATATATAACATAAGCACGGGTAATATCCTAAACCAGCCACCGCCTACCTTTTAATCTGATACAACCTTTAATATGATTTGTCTTATGCAAGATTAGAAACATTGATCTTTATGTACACTGGTTTATTTTTACATTGATGAAAAGCTTAAACTCAACAGTGGAAGTGGAACGGGGTTAATCAGTAGAAATTAGTTATATTTCACTGTCAAAATAAACTGTATGAAATGCTGCCGATATTCCCTATTGCAATTCATGGAAACTAATAGCTGATAAACGTACATTCCGAATATGTTGACCTCTACAATAGGGAAAAAAGGAAAGAAGGAAAAAACATATATAGCACAAGAAAGTAAAAGCGCAAGCGTCAAAAGAATCTACTCCATAAACGACAGACCAGATTTGTCTAATCGTTCAGATCCAGCAAGATCCACAATCAGCAGCTTGCTTTTCCGAACAGTGGGCATGCCATGGCCAGCAGGTGAAACACTCCTGCTTTCTTTTCCTAGAAAAGAGAAATCATTATCTTCTTTCTCAGGGGAAGATCTCCTAACATATACCTGTAGATCAAGAAACAGAAAGATATAGATCAGGATATAAAGTACCAAATTTTCTACACTAAAAGAATGACAAATTTGTTATGTACAAACTTAAGAACAAACCAACCAAGGAACTACTGCTGTGAACTGTTGAAGGAGATCAAATCATCAATGAAACCAGAAATTAAAAAAAGAGAGAGTTGATAAACCGCACCATAAGAATTGCATGACTACGTGAAGATTCTGTATTGAGCTTTGTGTTTGATGCATGGCGATTCGCTTCTCCAATTTGCAGTAGCTCTAAGAAGTGGTCAAGGTTTTGCATTCTAACCACTGCAGCACCAGGCACTGAGACTTCTCCACTCTTTGGGTCCTCAACAATTGGGATGTTAATCTTTTCAGGTGCAAGCAAATCTTGAACAGATTCCATATACAACTGGTGCAACAGAAACGCATGCGTGTCTTTTTCATAAAATTACAACCATATTCCCGATCGGGAAATAACTTGAATAGCTTGTAAGATATCCGAGGCAAGGTTAGCTCAAACGATACATAAGCATTACTGCAAATGAAGAAAAACAACGGGAAAAGTGTGCATTCATATGTTGCACATTGAAGTGTGGTGACATTACAATCATGACAGATGGTTGAGAAGGGAGGTCATGAGCTTTAATTGTTTTTTGCATTGATGTATTTAGACATTTGCTAACCTACCAAATTTACTATCTACTGCAGCTTATATAAGTGAGGACCCCGGGGTTTTTGTGAACAAAAGCTAAATGTTCTCAAAACCTGAAGTACAAATACAGCAATATCCCCCATCAGCACCAGGTCTTATTTCCATTAGGCAACAATCTGAAGAGAAATTGGAACACAACAATTAATGCATCCTGCAGACAATGGGTAATTGGGACAATTGGATGTAGGATGGGGTTTCCTTCTCCATTTCAACCCCGCCAAGTTAACCCCTTTTTCCATAGCCATCCATCATTGCTAAGAAACACCCACCCACAACCCTTCAAACCTTTTAATTTCCTAACCAACAATATAAAGAAATAGTGAGTATATGAAAGAATGATAGAAAGGACACAAGAGGTTGATCGTTGACACTTGGTGCATCTGAGCTTTAAGCATTATACTAAAAGAATTATACCGAACTTTCAATCTAGCATATGTACTAATAAAATAAACCAGGATAAAACGAAAACAATCTATCACAAACTTAACTCAGGATGAAACTAAGACAGAAATTAGCTACTGAATTCAAGACCTGCAAGTAGGAGATTTCCACACTATCGGATGCAGGAGATATATTGGCAATTATGTCCTCCAACGCTCGAACCATAATACCCCGCTCAGAAGCGTCATGATTACCCAGCTTGCCAAGTGTATAAGTCTTTCCGGTACCTGTTTGACCGTAAGCCATAACTGTCCCATTATAACCATTCAGTACACTCTGCAAAAGTAGAGTCAACTTGACAGTAGGTAAACTTCATCCAAGAACCTCGTCGTCCATTTTTATGTTAACAAGAACAGAAGGGGAGATGATATTTCCCTTCAAGGATATAGTTGCACTCCAAAAACTAAACTCATGTACTCATTGAGTGCTTTAAATGACCATCTATTGAACCTTAAGTCCATACTATCACACATACGCAAACAAGAAACGCGTATCCATGTTGCACCCAACATATAGATTCACCATAGTACGATGTAGGAACAAAACACAGAGAACTACTAGAGCAGTATGGTTTGACACTGGCAATCACATTTCTTCGTCTTCTTTTTCTTCTTCTTGTCCACAGCCCCAAAATAGAGCCTAGTTAGTTCAAGCACATTTCTGCTTCTTCTTCTTCTTTTTCTTCTAAATGTTCCCATTGGAGAATAAAAAGAAGTGGTAGCAGATTTTTTTATATGATTAAAATCTTTTTCTCCATAATATCCACAAGCACTCTTCTACCTTTGAAACCCAAAATTAAACCTTACAACCAGAAATCAGCATCTAACAAAGAACAGACTGCAAAATACCTAGTGTTCCTTGTGCTTAATGCGTAACATCACCTACAATTCATTGACATATCAAAGAACACATATACCAGAAATTATACTTCTCAAGCATGCAAGACGAGCTTCTTGGTCACTTACCTCGACAACAGGTTTTGCTACCACTTCATATATGCGCTTTTGAGAAGCACTTTCTGTGAATACTTCATCAAACCGATAAGAGTCGGAACTCCAATTGTTTTTCCTCAATTTTACCCTCTTCATCTGCACAAAGGAATGGTATGTTTCAGATTATCCAATCATTCTGGTGGATGCACAAGGTATGAGTACAAATTACATTGTGAGCACAAACAAATGAGAGAGAGATAAAGCATTGCAATCAAGTAGAATTGAACATGAGTTCTATAAATCAATTGCATGGAAAACTGCAGTCTAAATATTATACTAGTCACAGATCAATCACCTCTGGCTGCAGTTCAACAAAATCACCAAAATCAGCATCTGAAACGAGATCCTCAGCATTTCTTGGTCGAAGCCGTACAGCGACTCTCACCCTTCCAGGTTCTGTGGCAGAGATCAAACTAAAAAACTTCACATACATTTTCTTCTGGGGCGAGCTTTTGGCACTCCAAAAGCTGCTAGAAACTCTAAAAGAAAGCATGGTTATTTGCACTATCACAAGAAAACAAAATAGAGTGCTCCTAGCAGTTTGTGCCAATAACACAACTTAGACACGTGTCAATCAGTAATTGATAGTTTAATTTAATTCTACTCAACTGAGGACAGTGTTAATGAAATCTCTGACTATCTAAATTACTATTATGCATTAAAGTTGTATGGGCAGACATACACGAATATGATAGTCCGACTTTAGAGAGTCAAAACCGGATTAAGTGTGGAAGTCACAATACACGGTAAGACAGTTATGACTGAGTTGGTACGTGCATGAACTGATAAAGAATAAGAACAAAATAAGTGATGGAAAGAAGTAAACAACTTCACTAATTCGCGTTATAACCAAAAGCATAATACACCTCCACCTGTTACACATATTAGTAAGGGGAATACGCACTAAGCTCGTGTTTCTCACATTGATTTTATTGCATTTCTTCTTTCATGCGAGCAAATAGTAGAAGGAACACCAGTAATGTGGATATACCCAAAAGCTAAAACTAGAATAAGTTGGATCTATCCACCCCAATAGTTCGCTTCTGACATGTCAGCAAAACACCAACCCTAATGCACAAAACAATCAACTCAATCCCCTATCTTGAAATCCTCCAAGTGATTGCAACACTCACCCACACCATTGTTGTTGAGGTGCACGTCTTAGTTGTCTTAGTCCAACAGGGATTTAGTACGAGACACATAAACGGCATATATGCCGGTGGACCTAAGGCCAATTTGCTTAAGCTTTTGGGTCAAGCTGGGCTCATCCTGTATATGTGGGCCTTCATGGTGCACACTTAGCTCCCTGTTATCTTCCTAATATGGTATAAAAAACCATGGTGGCGATTGGCGAATTGGGCCTTGCATTCGCGTCGAGGCAGAGCAAAACGCTCGTGGGAGCTTGGATGGTGGTTGGACTCGCACATGAGGGGAGACTGTTGCAGTCAATTATGAGGAGTGTTAGTCCTACATGGATTAAGTGTCACGAATCATGACGACGGACATATATATCTCTGTTTTCCACCTCAAATCCAAGGGAAGGAGCCTGCTCGACTGACAAGCATAGCTTTCATAGCTGCTCTGGGTGGAATCAAGTTCTATTGGCTTAAACTTTTAGGCCACGTTGGACTAATCCAGTATATCCGGGCCTTCATGGTGTACACTTAGCTCTCACGTTGCATGATAACATGTCATATCATACCACAAAGATTATCCTGGATACCATTTCCTCTTAAAAGAAAATAATTGGGGAAAACAGGGGCTGCAATCATTTTCTACCACAGCCATGTTCTATTTCCTAGAAAAAAATTGATGAAAAACAGGACCAAAAGCCATGCTCTTGGATACTCAGTGATATACATAAATGCAATATAAACTCTTCCAGTGTCTGTGGAGGTCCAGTGATCAATGAATCTTATTCGTTACAGAGAGATAATAACTGGGAAAAAAAGGATATAAAGGTACCAATATGGAATTTTTCTTTTCCCGCTTAGGAATAAAATTATGCAAATGGAATCCACAATCGATACTTTCTCTATTTCACAGGATTTCCTCTGACTTTGTGCGAATCCATAAAACATACTTTTAGTACCACGCAAACATCGAGTTGCACTCAAAAAGCTATCACAGAATAATAAGTAGTAACAACGAGTAAAATCAATGTGACGTGTTATAAATCTATCCAAGAAATTCGCAAATAGTCAGAGAGTGAAAATACAGTGGAACTAAGGGAGTATTAGATGGTAATGCTGCGAGTTCCCAATGTTGGGTGTGCGTGTGTGGAGAGCAGGAGACCTGGGTCGTTATCTTCGCTAGCGCGGGCTCGAGAAGTCGGGGTGACAGAGCGCCTGGAAGAAGGGACTTTGGAGCGAACAGAGATGTGAGGAGGAGGACCAACATGCCTCGAAGTAGAAGATGAAGGAGCACTGCTGTTCTGCCTGTCGGGCCTGTGTGAAGATCTCATTGCAGAACCGGACGCCATTGGTGAGTGGCCAAAATTCTACAACAGGGCCAAGAAGAGAATGAGATTTGAGGCCAAAGTTCATGCGTGTGCAACAGGGGAAATGAGGCAGAGAGTTTGGGGGATTTGTTGAGGCCGGCACGACGGATGGAATAGAGAAGAAGCAGCGGTAGAAGTAAATGAATTGAATTATATTCGAGAATGAGTGTGGGGACTGCCTGCCCAAGTTTTCATGTTCCCGCGTTTGTTCTCTTTCATTGTTATTGTTGTCACTCCGCTTGGCATGTCTGTTTTCTAAGCACTTGCCAGACGGCAACGTTTTCTAATGTACTTATATATACTATTAATAATGTTAGTAACGACTTACTTATTACAACGACCAAGGTTGTGGGACGTGGAGCTGCAAGAGATTTTTTGTTCGGTTTGTATTTTGGTCCCTTTTTTTATATTAACTTTTTTGTATCAATTTATTTTGGTTTACAGAAACCTATATAATAAATGTAAGAATTCAGAAATTTCAATGATTAGGAGTTGATGAAATGACAACGCTGACAACTTAAGTTAAGTTCTTTGCTTGATCAGGCCATCTGTATTGTTGAGGTAGGCGATCCACATCTTATTTTTTTAAAGTGATCTGTCTATCTGCTATCGATGGACGGTAAGATAGCAGTGAGTTATCAGCGATAAGGGACCAGCTCCCTTAGGAATCCGAATATTTCAACCATTAAACAAAAGTTAAAAAAAAAACTAAAAAGTATTTCTTTTAAAGTGGAACGGCATTTCATAAAAAAAAAAATTTAGGATCCCCAATCTTGCAAAGGTCTAAAAGAAGTAAAAGATTTAAGCCAACAAAGGCTTTACGGCCATAACAAAGCTATATAAGACGGTTATGAAATAAAATTTTAAGGACTAACAGAAATTTTTTTACGTTCACTCCAAAAAAATTTACAGAGCAAGTAATCAGTTTAAAGAGGAGTCTTAATGAAACTAAGAAACGCTTGTTAAGAGAAGTGCATACGATCCCGCCGTTGATAAAGTGGATCAATGTCCGGCACCAAATCCCTAGGACAACTCGTGGATGCATGTCCTTTCCAAGTCAACGGGTGAGGAGAGTTATTGACACATGAATGAATCTCACAATACCTGGAAGCGGGGCCCTGGGTGACTACTAATTATTGGCGGGAGCCATAATGCAGGCTAGTTACCATTTTATATGGTGTACTACCTTATCACCCTTTCAAAGAAAAAAGAGGCAGCACTATTTCATTTATCTGAAATACCTGAAAAAAGGGCGGTAATCAGCAATTTATTTTTTCCTTAGATAGTCACGTGGGATCGATAAGTTTTTCTTTTGTGACTTTGGACTCGTTCACTGCAATGATAAACTCGTTCCCAGAGGCATGTTTATGATCACACAGTCACTAGCTCCTCCAGTTTATGATTTACATCTACTCAACACGTTCAATAAAGCAGATGACATGGATAATAAAAATCAGCTAGATGATAGCGGCAGCTTATGAATACTTAATGTTATGCGGGTACTAAGTGAAATAAATGCAGCATCAAACTAGTCTCGGACAATTGGTTTCGTGAAACAAAAAGGCCAATCCTTTTCTTTTTTTTGGCTACAGTGTGGACTTGCATTAGGCCAATCCTTTTTCATTTACACACCTAATAAGACAAACGTTTCCGAAATGCAACTGGATCCTTTTGTCATCCCCAGACATCATTCAAGGAGAACACGTGAGTTTCAACATGGGTGGGCCGGCCATCATATTCTACTCTCTTCTTCTTCTGTTTAAATTATTTCAAATTTTAAGTCGATGTTTGAGATTGATTATGAGATAGTCAAATCTGATTTAATTTAGATTAAATCAGGTATGTGAGTGTTTGGTAAAAGAGATTAAGAGATTTAATCTATCTTCAGAAGCTAAAAACCGATTTAATTCATAATTCTCAAAAGTGAGGATTATAAAATAATTACTTTTTTCATAATTAGGCTTGACCTTCTAATTTACCATTCAATCTCCATATTTTTCACAAAAAGACCTCTCATACCCCTTAATTAATTATGTTAAATATTTTCTAGAATTTATCTCTTCTCTTATTGCTAAACTCTTCTCTTACAGCTAGGTAATTTATTTATTTTTGCTTAAGATAAACTTTATTTTTAGTTTGGAGATGTTATTGTACTATAAACAATAACATGAGATTGTTTGTATTTTTAATTTAAAAGAATAAGTAATTACTTCTGTATGTGCTTGAAAATAGTTATTTTTAATAATTTATTTAGACATTATAATTACTTAAGAATAAAAGTTATTTTAACATTACTTGGATATTATAAAATTATTTATTGAATGTCCTCTATAGTCATTTTGTCAATAGCTAAACTGATTTAAATACTTTTTATCCAAACACCTTTTATAGATTTAATCTAGTTTACAATTATTTTTACCAAACAGCAAACTGATTCTAATTAAATCAAAATTTGAAAACTGATTAAGATTTAAACTGAATTTATTTTTTAATCAATCCCAAACGGACTCTAAGTGTCACTTATAAGAGACTAGGCCAAGTAATAGAGCCTCGTCAATGTTGTTGTCGACCACCTTCTCACATCTATTCTAAAAAATTCTTCTTCCCGCAATGCTTCTTCTTGACCCCAATAAAGAAATAAAAAATTACAGCTTATGACCAGGTTAATCATTCTCCTTCCAACTGAAAGCAGGCTCTGAACTTTGACAAATTCAAAGATCAAACGACAAGAGGCATTGAATAGAGAGTAATATCCTTCAATTCTTCATCACTAGAACAGCTGAACTACTTGCCAAGTCCAATCAAACAACATTCCGGGCACCCCTTCTGTATTATCTAACATAAGAATAATTAATACGTGGCATCCTGATCTCCTCATAGGACATCTTTAGAGTAAAATATTCTACGGAGCACTACATTTCCCGCCAGCAATGGCTTACGCGCGCCAAAATGAAAGATTATACATGTAAAAAACATTTTCCATAGGCCAGCCTAATATACCCGTTGAAACAGTTACAGAAGCGGGTATTCTGCTTTAGCTTCTTGATCCCACTTATAACTACAAAACATGTATTCTGCCATCAAAGCACTTTATGATTTCACATACTATAAAAAGCATGTGCAATTGACATTCAACCGTCACCGAGTATTAACCGTTCTATTCATCCTTCTTATGCGCGGATTAAGCAAAACTCCAAAGTAAAACCTTGGTGATGTGATATGTCTTGATTGAACTTGCACTTTTAAAGATCAGGTAGAACTTTTTTCTCACTTGTCCAACCCAAAGCCTTGAGATTAGATACTTTTAGTTCAATGTGCTTCCCCAGCCTGCATCAACAACAAAATTAGCAAAAAGTTAAAACATTGTCTCAACACTGTATTACTTTTAGTTCAATGTGCTTCCCCAGCCTGCATCAACAACAAAATTAGCAAAAAGTTAAAACATTGTCTCAGCACTGTATACTCGTGAAAGATGCTGAGGAATTACATTCATACAAGAAAATGGTGCTTCAGCGGGCAAAACATAAAAGAAAAACATATGTCAGACTTAAATGGACCTTAGTGACCACAAAAAGATGGAACCTTTCCACTTCCAAAGAACGCCCAAAGCTTGAGAAGCCAAATCTTAAGAGACAAACCAGCTACTCAGTTCCCAGCCACAAATGAGCACCAGGCCTATTGGTCGAGCCATCTTATAATTAAGAGATGTATTTATTTTCATAAATGTGCAATAAGAGGGAATAATCCTTGACAGGAATAATTTTGCAATGTTAGAATGGTCCCAAAATCTGCACATTTAATACCATTCTAAGACCTTTGCACAATAACTAATCCTGCCTGTCCAATTTCAGGCTCATTTTCTAACTGGCTGTTCTTCTGCCGAATCTCTATCTACTATAACTGAATGCATCCCCGTGTGTGTCATTCAATCACAACCAAAGTAGCATCGAAAAGAGATGGGGAAGGGGGGAACACATACAAGAGAGCAAGAGAGAGAGGCCATTAATTAGGTCTGTCACCCTGCAACCACACTAGTCAGGGAGGACTCGTCTCTCAGGAAATTAAGCCTTTGAGATGTGGAATTTAAAAGTCCCCGAGGTCACCCACCAGACAATATATTTCCAATCAATTTTTTGACGGATCGTGATCCATTGCTAGCGCTAGCAGCGCTAGCACCGTCCGCTACATAATGTAGCGGACGGCCAATTATCGTCAGCTACATTACGTAGCGGACGGCCAAACAGCGCTAGCAACAGTGCTAGCGCTAGCAATGGATCACGATCCTTTTTTGACCAAAATTTTCAACACATCATTCACTGTTACTATCACAAACATCTCAAAATACTACAACTATCATCAACATGGGTAAAAAGGATCACCCCGCTTAGCTTGACTAATTACACTAAACCACTGAACCCATATCAACCTACAACCTTGTAATTTGCAGTCTTTTTTGTTGGTCACCGTTACTGTGACAGTTACTTTCTGCTCGCAACACAAGGAAGAACCGATGTCTCTTCCACAACTACTTTCTGTGGGCGATTCAGAAGTTATCATCTTCTACAGGTAAAACTGCTGGAATTGCTAATAGGACTTGGAAGTTCTAGGAAAAGGGTCTCGTGCATATATATATATATATATATATATGTGTGTGTGTGTGTGTGTGTGTGTGTGTGTGTGTGTGTGTGTGTGTGTGTTTGCTGTGTTTCTCAGGGTTCACATATACCTCTTCAAGCCCCAATGACATTTATTGCTAATTTGGCCTTGAAACTCATTTCATATGTAGCACATATACTTCATTTTGCTTGAAGTATCAATGTTATCGTGTAATAACCAAAATTTATTACGGACAGGATTTTTTATGATATTTTAAGAAGATTTGGCCAGAATGGTAGTTTCATAAATAACCCTGAATTTGACAAGTGGCAGATTCGTAAATAAGTGGAATTCCAGCCAGAACATTTAAGATTCTATTTAATTAATGTCGTGTATTTTTGGGGGTTCTAAAAGCACAAGTTCTTTTCCTCATCCTTTGGGTTGTGTGCGTCTTTCAGAAAAGAGAATAGTGAGGAATAAAATAGGGTTTGAACATTTAAGCCTTCGAGTTTTAGATTCGGCAAGTCAATTATTAGGCAATCATACTTGCGTATTAAAAGATCGTTTTAGAAGTTGTTAGGGTTTTAGAAACCCTAGAAGTGAGTACTTATTGGTTTTTTTAAGGTTAGTCAATTTTGATTTTAGATTCAAGTTTGGGACATTAATTTTGGTGGAGTGATTCTAGCTTTCTTGTTGTGGTAAGGGTTTGTAAGGGATATTCACGCTGTACCTACTTCGTTATCGGTTATCATGCTCGTTAAATTCAGATTCCAGTTCCCTAGGATCTTATTGATTATTGTTATATTTGGCTAGTGTATGGTAATTCATTCTCAGTATTGTTCCTAAAACCCATATTGACTGTAGGGCCGTGAGCTAAATTTTTAATTTGTATTATAGGCTATGCAGCAGTGCATCATAAAGCTTTACATCAATAACCTGAGTGGCCATCCAACGTGGGCTTTCTTTCTTGATATTCTTCTGTCCTGTTAGTTCAACTACTTTTCCTGCTAAACTTACTTACTTAGCAGCTTCCATGAACTGCTGAGCATTTAAAATTTATTCAATTCGTCCTACACCAGAATTAATTCTAGCTCAAACTAACTCTGATCTAAGTAATTTCAATTCACATGTTCGTCAACTTAAGTCTAATATTGAGTATACAATCATTTGGACAGACGTTTGTTTAGTATATGCTGGAGATTAGTGGACGCCTAGCATGCTACTGGTATGCACACATTTAATGTTTGTAGGTTTGGTTCGACATTTGAGTCTTTATAACTCGCTGTGGTTCTGTAGTACCCGACTACCCGTGCATATTATACACACATACACATATATATAGAACTAGACCTAGGTGAAGAGTTGGTGAAATGTTAAAATTAATGAAGCAATAGACAAATATGGGAAAAGACTTTTTACCATTATTGAAAAATAAAACTTACAGTGGCAACGAAGGCGATTACAGAAGCACACTTAAGATTACAGAGAAGCACTTGAGATGACAAAAGAAAGTGGGAAAAGGTTTACAAAAGAGCTTATAGAGAATTTCTAAACTGTCTAAAGCCTGCCTCTATCACTAGAGATAGACCCTTTATATAGGCATACTATGGTTAAAAAAGGAACTGTGATTACTTTTATTGAAGTAACCATAGTTTGTCGATGATGTCGGCCGCGTGTCCTGAATGTACTGGAGTCGATCAGACCTATAATATCATCGTTTACATCTTTTGCTTTTCATAAAGCATTTTGGTACACCTTCGAATTGCATCTTTTACTTTTCATAAAGCATTCTGGCACACCTTGCATTTAGCTTTTATAAAGCCTTCGTATATTATTATCCTTACTTGAGAAAGTATATTCCCATCTATAGCAGAGGAAATTGTTCGATCTGTTTCATTTTGAGATCCATGGGGAACAAAGATCCCATTATAGGGAATTATTTTTCCAAACTTTGAAAGCCCATAAAACATATTTTCCATTCTTTGGATAGTTCTATTCTTTACTATTTGGAAAATAATATTGAAATTCAGGAGTACATCAATTTTCAAAAACAAGTCAACACTTTTCAAAAAATAACCCGTGAATGGTTAATATGGCCCTCACATACAAAACGTGAAAGTATTCATCCTCCTTTTAACAAATTTGCCATGAAGGGGATATGAATTCCAATTTTTTAGCTGTTCCTTTAAAAGCATATTATTGATACAAATACCTCCGATCACCTTAACCCTGTTATTGCAAGTGAAATTCAGTCAATTGCTGAGCAATCAAATTATTCAAATATCATCTTGAGTACAATTGGTGAACAAACCACCAGGATTAAAGACACCGTCTATCATGTCAAAGACATTGTTTCTGATTTCTATAGCAAGATGCAACCTCCTAAGGGCCTGAAAAAATTGAGCAACCTTTAGTAAAACCATCTATCGAGTTAGGTCTTAGAGCAACCAAGCAATGAATCCTTATGAAATTGATGTCCAAGTTAGGACAAATCAAAACTCCCAGAGAAAAGTATCCCAAAGTTGAATCTTCTCGGTCTTTTTCTCGAAAGATCAACACTATAGGATAAATCGATCATTCAACTACTGATTCTGAGGAGGATGATCCTAATGACCTAGAACAACAATTTGTCAATGCCATAGGTACTTCCGATCCTAGGCCACCTTTGAGAAATTATTATCTCGGCCTACTCCTGTAGATATGCAACTTGAAGAGAAAAACTTTGCTACTCTTTCCTTCCATAGATCCTCCATTTATGAGTGGAATCTTGATGGTATGACTGACTATCAAATTATTACCTTTCTTTAACATATGCTTATGACAACTAATAGTGCCCGCAATAGAAACACCGGAGTGGAATCTTGATGGTATGACTAGCTATCAAATCATTACCCTTCTTCAACATATGCTTATGGCAGCTAATAGTGCCCGCAATAGAAACTCCGGAGAAAATGAGGCCTCTATAGCTAGATATTTAATAGCCGGTCTTACTGGCTAACTCCGTGGATGGTGGGATCATTATCTTACTCCCACTGACCAAAATAGTATCCTTAATTCCATCAACGTCGAGCCTAATGACACTCCTATCCAAGTCAATGGCAAACTCAGTCAGACGTAGTCACCACTTTAGTCACTGCAATAACCAAGCATTTCGTTGGCAATTTTAATACTGTCTTTGAAAGAGGAAGAAAAATCCTTATCAACCCTAGATGTCCCACACTCATTTTAGATGGTACAATGATGTTTTCCTATATAAACTTTACCAAAGGAGTGATGCCTAACAAGAATTCTGAAAAGAGCGTTTTATAGTAGGTCTTCCTACTATCTTTGGTGAGCGCGTTCAAACCCGTATCAGAAACAAACACAATGGTGCTCTGCCTTTCTCCTTCTATCTACATAGCACGGACACAATGTCGACGAGGACACCAGACACCGCAATTTCCACAAAAAAAAATCAGATTTTGAACACCGCTATTTTTTTATATTTTTATTATATATATTTAATAAATATCAAATACATTTCACAATCTAAAATAACAAATAATAATGAAAAACTACCAAAACAAGAAATTCAAATAAATACAAGTCATACTTAAACATTTATTTGGTAATGGACAAAAAAACTATGTCAGAAAGAGAGAGAGAGAGAGAGGGACGTTTGAATGCACGACAGAGGGATAAAAAAAAGGAAAGACACGAGAGGGAAGGGACTTTCAGTAACTAGAAGAAAAAAGGAAGGAGATGACTGACGAAATGAGGATACAAAGAGGAGACTTGTGGGGCAGCGACGGCGGCGGAGGACCTCCGGCGACGATGGCGTGAGCTCCGGCAACGGCGACAGTGGACAGATCTGTTGACTTCGGTATCTTCGCAATTGAGCTCTGGCAACACCGACGACAGCTCCGACAACACCAACGACGAGAGAGAAGAAGACGGACGATAGATAAGAGCACCCGTGAGGTGAGAGAGAAGAAGACGGCCGTAAGGTAGAGAGAAGAAGACGCCCGTGAGCTAAGAGAGAAGAAGACGACCCCCGAAATTAGTTCAATTAATCTCAAATTGGCCCCAAACGGTCCGACACTGCTCTATGCCGTGTCCGACACTCCTCGACGAAGTATCCGACACGGTGTCGGAAATAAAAAAAAATCGGACACCGATTAGGCGTGTCGGCCGGTGTCCAGAGGGTGTCGGGGTGTCCGTCCGTTTAGGACACCACACCACCTAGGAGAGGTGTCGGTGCTTCCTAGCCCTCTATATTATTTGGAATTAATTAATGAAATTTGCACTGAAGGATTAGTCTTGTGTAATGACATCAAGCTCAAAAATCAGCTTAAGAAAAAACAAAAGACAGGAAGAACAGACTAGGATAGTTCTGTTACTGATTTGGTTATGACAACCTCTCTGTTCCCAATTATAGGAAAAAAGAGAAATCTACCAAGTCTAAAAAGTCATTTAGGAGACCTAGATTCTCTAAGAATTATAAGAGAGGAGTCTTCAGAACCTTCCAAAATAATTCACAAAACAAAAATATCCCAAACATAAAAAATTCTTCAAAGCTAAAGTCATCGGCCACAAATGTGGTGTGGCAAACCTGGTCATTATGCTAATAAATGTTATACCAAACAGAAAATCAATGAAGTTGTAATTGATGGAGGACTTGAGAAACAATTAAGTGCTATCCTCCTCAATTCTTCTGATTTTGAATCTGATTCTATGAATGAATTAAACATCATTGATGAAGATGTCCAAAGCTCTAGCAACTCCACTACACAGGAAAATTGTTCTAACCAAGAAGCTGAGTGTCAGGAATGTAGTAGTAAAATTGATTACTACAAAGCAATTCTTGAAATGAATGATTCAAATATTAACGTCATCACTTCTGAAAAATCTATAATCCTTGATTTTCTAGATAAGACCGATAATCCTAAAAAGAAGAAGCAAGTAATCTTCAAATATATTCATAGTGCTCAAAGTTCCTCTGCACCCAACTAATCCCAACAATTACCTACCATAGGTAATACTTTCAATTTTCTGAAATCATGAATAGATTGCAAATAGTAAAACAAAAGATTCTACCATTCAAGATCTCCAGAATGAGATTCTTATCCTCAAAAGAGAAATGAAAACCCTTACTGACCGTATTTCTCTCTATCTCGAATGAATGAAGTAGAATATATTAAACCAAATCCCAATTTTGTTCCTAATCCAAAAACCTGCTCTCCATACCATTTTGATGATTCTAACCAATAAATTCTTAATCTTGACAAAGTCAACTTTCAAAAATGGTAATGTCGGTATCAAAATTGTTATCAACCAGGACTTCATCTTTGAGGGTATAGCTCTTATTGATTTCAGGACAGATCTCAATTGCATCAGGGAAGGCATTCTGCCAACAAAATATTGCGAAGCTACCGAACAAGCCCTCACCACTGCTGATTCCAGCAGAATGAAAATCAGTTACAAAATCTTCAATTCTTGGGTTTGCAATAGTGGCATTTGCCTAAAAGCCCATTACATCGTAGTTCGAGGACCCAGTCAATCTATCATACTGGGAACACCTTTTTTTGTCTCTTCTCAATCCCAAGACCATCAATGATAAGGGTATTCACTCTAATATCATGGGCCAATACATCTATTTCAAGTTCGTCAATCCTCCTCAAGAACAGGTTATTCATTCTCTAAAAAGGAACTTGTTTTCCGTTAAAACCAAATCTGCTTTCTAAAAGAAGATCTCAAATTCCAAAAATTAATCGATATCTTAATCAAGAAAAAGAAAAGATTAAAGCTTTCTAGAATAGATTGGAATTTGAAATATGTGCTGAAATTCCCAATGAATTTTGGCATCAAATAACAAATTATTGATTCACCTTATGAACCTGATTTCAATGAAAGAAATATCCCAACTAAGGCGCGTCCAATCCAAATAAGCCAAGAACTTCTTGTACATTGCAAGAAGGAAACTCAAGATCTTATAGACAAAAATCTTATTCACAAAAGTTACTCCACTTGGAGTTGTCCTGCTTTTTATGTCAATAAACATTCTGAGCAGGAACTTGGCGTTCCTCGTCTTATCATAAATTATAAACCTCTAAACAAAGCTCTAAGATGGATCCGTTATCCGATTCCTAACAAAAAAAGATTTGTTAAATAGGCTTAATAAAGCTATTATTTTCTTAAAATTTGATATGAAATCTAGTTTTTGGCAAATCAAATCAATGAAAAAGGATAGTACAAAACTACTTTTACTGTACCATTTGGTCACTTTGAATGGAATGTCATGCCTTTCGGCTTGAAGAATGCTCCTTCTGAATTTCAGAACATTATGAATGATATTTTAATTCTTACATGAATTTTTCAATTGTTTATATTTATATAGATGATGTTCTCATTTATTCTCTCAATCAATAGATCAGCATTGGAAACATTTAAATACTTTACTTAAAGTCATTAAATATAATGGCTTAGCTGTCTCTACCAAAAATATGTCTTTTCCAGAACAAAATAAGATTTCTTGGTCGCAATATTGAAAAGGGATCAATTATTCCCATTGATAGAGCAATTGAATTTGCTTCCAAATTTCCTGATAAAACTACGAAAAAAACTCAATCGCAAAGATTTTTAGGAAGTGTTAATTATATTGCTGACTTTTATCAAGATTTGTACAAGGATACAAAAATTTTGTATCAACAATTGAGGAGAAATCGTTAGCCATGGTCTAATGATCATACAAATGCTGTCCACCGGATCAAGCTTAAAGCCTAATCCCTACCATGTCTTTGCCTTTCTATTCCTGAAGCTTATAAAATTTTTGAAACTGATGCTTCAGATTTTGGAATGGTGGTATTTTAAAACGACGAGTTGAAAATAAGGAACAACTAGTCCGTTTTACCTCTGGAGTTTGGAATAATACACAAGAATTACTCCACTATCAAGAAAGAAATTCTTTTTATCGTTATCTACATCCTTAAATTTGAAGAACTTTTAAATTAAGAATTTATTGCGTATAGGCTGCAAAGCTGCCAAGGATGTCCTTGAGAAGAACGTCAAAAACATTACTTCAAAGCATATTTTTGCTCGGTGGCAAGCTTTGCTTTCTTCTTTTGATTTTCAAATCGAATTTATCCCAAAAACGAAAAATAATTCTATTCCTGATTTCTTAACCAAAGAATTTTTGTAGGGAAGATGACTCCAAATCAAGCCTTCATGTATCTAGCAAATGCCTATAGCCACGATACAATTCACAAAAGACAGACAAATCTGTTGCTTCACCTTCAACATCCCAACATGTCGAAGACATGTTTGAAGCTTCTTCATATAACACCTATTCTCAATTATAGACGTAGTCATCATAGACGATGACTCCAAATCAAGCTTTCATGTATCTGGCAAATGCCTACAACCACGATACAATTCACAAAAGACAGACAAATCTGTCGCTTCACCTTCAACATCCCAACATGTGGAAGACATGTTTGAAGCTTCTTCATATAACACCTATTCTCAATTATAGACGTAGTCATCATAGACGATGGCGAAGCCAATCTACCACCTATTGAGGTGGCAAACAATTATTTTAACAAAAATTGGGCAATTTCCAGCGTGCATCTGGAAATTCTGGAGAATATTATGAAGAAATTCTTCAGGTCACAAAGTCTGCAAAATTTACACAATTATGAGAGAGATTCCTCCTCATATCATGACAGAGATCCTTCCTATCAATTTTCAAAAATAGAAATTTTGAAATTCATATCAAAGAGGCAATGGGGAATTGACACCACTAGGACAAAAGACCGCCCTCCACATGTTTCTCCAAGACAGTTCAATTACTTCGATTACGTTGACACTTGGAACAATGTCCAGTTCTATCAAAATCCTAAGCATAAGCACTCCTAGTTCCTTTTCTTCTGCAGAACTTTTGATGGAGTATTTCCAAATTGGGTTGGCGATTGGTGGTTTCAATTCGGGCCTGAAATGGCGGAATAGCGTCCCCAAATCGAAAAAGCATATGAATTATATGCATCAATGATCAGAGCAGGACAACCCAAGTTATAATTCCTGGTAGAATTCGGTATCCCTTGGATCTTAGGTTGGTAATATGCCATATAACAAGGTAATGGAACCCTTGACTGCCCGCTAAGATTAGTCAGGCAATTTGACCCAAAATGGTGAAATAAGTTTAACTACAATCACAACGTGATGTAGTTATTCAAAAAATTTCAGTATTAGCAACCACAAGACATAGACAACTCAGCCCAACAACTAGCACTAAGGCCCTTATGTCTGAAGCTGAATTCTCGCGACGAAAGAATGAAATCCTCATACGCATTGCTAAGGAATAACCTTATTTAACCAAGGACCAATTATTCCAGACTATTGTTATTGAACTTCTTAAAATGGAGAAGTATGATATTAAAGGATCAAAATGTTTCAGATCATGAATCTAATGATACAATGATGGACAATGAGTCTAGCAAAAGTGTTCCAGCGCAAAATCCAATCCTCAGGGATCTCAAAATGAAACAGATCAAACAATTCTCCCCATTATAGATAGGAATCTACTTTCTCAAGCAAGGACAATAATACACGGAGGCTTTATAAAAGCTAAATGCAAGGTGTGCCAAAATGCTTTATGAAAAACAAAAGATGCAATACGGAGGCTTTATAAAAGCCAAATGCAAGGTGTACCAGAATGCTTTATGAAAAGCAAAAGATGCAAATGATGATGCTACAGGTCTGATCGACTCCACCACATATCCAGGACACACAGACAGCATCATCAACAAACTACACAGTTCCTCTTTTAACCGTAGTAGTTGTATGCCTATATAAAAGGTCTATCTCCAGTGATAAAGGCAGACTTTAGAAAGTTTAGAAATTCTGTATAAGCTCTTTTGTAAACCTTTTCCACTTCCTCCTGTCATCTCAAGTGCTGCTTTGTAATCAAAGTGTGCTTCTGTAATCGCCTTCGTTGCCACTCTAAGTTTTATGTTTTACTAATAATAATAAGTCTTTTCCCATATTACTTCATTAATTTTAATTACAATAATATTTGTACCATATTTTTATCTTTATATCAATAACATTTCAATCTTTACTTCAATACCATTTCACCAACTCATCACCTAGGTCTACTTCTGCTTTCACAAAACAAAAATATCCTGGATATGTGGTGAAGCAGATCAGACCTATAGCATAATTGTTGGCATCTTTTGCTTTTCATAAAACATTCAGGTACACCTTGCATTTAGCTTTTATAAAGCCTCTGTATTGCATCTTTTGCTTTTCATAAAGCATTCTGACACACCTTGCATTTAGCTTTTATAAAGCCTCCGTGTATTATCGTCCTTACTTGAGAAAGTAGATTCCCATCTATAATGGGGAGAATTGTTCGATTTGTTTTATTTTGAGATCCCTAAGGATTGAATTTCACTGTGGAACACTTTTGCTAGACTCATTGTCCATCATTATATCATCAGATTCATGATCTGAAACATTTTGATCATTTGATTCTGTAATATCATCCTTCTCCATTTTAAGAAGTTCAATAGCAATAGTCTGAAATAATTGGTCCTTACTTGAATAAGGTTGTTCCTCAGGAATGAGCATGAGGATTTCATTCTTTCGTCGCGAGAATTCAACTTCAGACATAAGGGCCTTAGTGCTAGTTGTTGGGCTGAGTTGCCTATGCCTTGTGGCTGCTAATACTGAAAATTTTTGAATAACTGCATCAGTTATGCAGTGATTGTTATTAAACTTACACCACCATTTTGAGCCAAATTGCCTGACTAATCTTAGTGGACAGTAAAGGGTTCCATTACCCTGTTGTATGGCATATTACCAACATAAGATTCAAGGGATACTGAATTCTGCAAGGAATTATAATTTGGATTGTCCTCCCTTGATCCCTTGATCATTGATGCATATAATTTATATGCTTTTTCGATTTGAGGAGGTCATTCCACTATTTCAGGCCCAAATTGAAACCACAAATTGTCAACCCAATTTGGAAATATATCATCAAAAGTTCTGCAGAAGAAAAGAAACCAAGAGTGCTTATGCTTAGGATTTTGATGGAACGGGATATTGTTCCAAAGTCAACGCAATCAAAATAATTGAACTGTGTTGGAGAAACATGTGGAGGGAGGTCTCTTGTCCTTGTGGGGTCAATTCCCCATTGCCTCAATAGGTGGCATATCGGCTTCGTCAACACTTTATAAAGCAATGACAACTATTTGTCTAGCTTTCAAGCAAATTGCTAATCCAGGCAAATCCATGATCTTCTTTCAGTCCAATCCTGAAAAAACCAATGTCATGCTACCTCGTCGAATCAAATTCAATAAACTTACTTTGCCAGAAGATTGGGTGATTGAAAACAAAGCCTCTCGTCGTCAAGTTAATCCCCAGATGACAAAAATTGATCATATTATTAGAACTCCTGAAGGAGATGTCAAAATTCGTTTTTGCCAGCTAAAACATCTTCCTAGAGTTATAAAATTCTTCATTCCAATAATTTATCAACATGCAAGACATTCCTGCTCATCAATTCCCAATACTGGATTCTATTCCTGTCAGTCTAGTGCATTTCATTCACATCCTCCCAGTGTGAGTTCTATTCCTTCATACAAGGAATCAAAGATCATTTAGAAGGTATCCGAAACAACAATTCTTCAATTCCTGAAACAACTTATACAGTGAAAATTCCTCCTACTGAGACTCCCTCTTCTTCACATCAAAATCTAAATACTCATGATCCTTCTCTGCATGATTTTGATTATGATGAACCAAATGTCCTTGTTATTGATGATTTTCAAATTGATTATGACAACATTAATAAAGAATAATTTTAATGATTCTCTACTTGGCATGGTGAAAACAAGCTTATGTAATGGCCCTATGTACATGTGTGTGTGTGTGTAGATGTATGTATATTGAAAGGGTATCCCATACTTTCATGTTGCTCCCTTTCTATATGTTCAATGTTCATATTGTTAAAAGGAGGATGAATACTTTCTTTATTTCAATATATCTAGGTAGCACGGACACGGTGTCGGACACCAACACCGACAGGGACATCGGACATTGCAATTTTCAAAAAATCAGATTTTGGACACCGCAGGACACCGCTATTTTTTTAATATATTTTTATTTTATATATATATAATAAATATCTGAAATTAAGTAATAATAAATACACAAACGACATCTATACAAGCAACATTTATTTGGTCAATAACTCAATTTATTTAGTCAATGTACTGGACAAAAAAACTAAGTCAAATATCAAATATTTAATAAAAAAATGTGCCATGTATGCATGAGATTATTCAGATATGCTATGCCTATGCACAACATAGTGAGAGGAAGAAAAAAGGGGGGGGGGGGGGAAGAAACGAGAGGCGGAGAGGGACTCACGAGTCACGACAAAAAAAGGAAAGAAACGAAAGAGCGAGGAAGGACTCGAACAGAGACGAGATGAGGAAACAAAGAGAAGAGACCTGTGGGCCAGCGACGGTGGAGGAGGACCTCCGGCGACGACGGCGAGACCTCTGGCGATGGCGACAGCGGCAGCAGCTGACTTCTCTTCTTTTGGCAACTGTAGCCATCAGATCTGTTGGCTTCGACTTCGGATCTTTGTCGACTGAGCTCCAGCAACACCGACAACACCGGCGACAGCTCCGACAACACCAGCGACAGCCTTGATGTGGTAGGCAGACAGCAGACTCGAGGTGAGAGAAGACGACGACCGTGAGGTGAGAGAGAAGAAGACGGTAATAGTTCAATAAATCTGAAATTGGCCCCAAACGTTCCGACACTGCCGATTGCCGTGTTCGACACTCCTCGGTGAAGTGTCCGACACGGTGTCGAAAAATTTTTAAAAAAAAATTCTGACACGTATCGGGCGGTGTCAGAAGGGTGTCGGGGTGTCCGTCCGTTTAGGACACCAAACCTCCACTTAGGAGAGGTGTCCGTGCTTCAAAGCAATATATATACATGTATATACATACGTCTATGTATATATACGTGTATGTATATATACATACATGTAAATATATATACACACGTGTATATATATACATAGATGTGTATATATCTAGGTAGCACGAACACCGACGGGGACACCGCAATTTTCAAAAAATCAGATTTTGGACAACGCAGGACACCGCTAATTTTTTATATATTTTTATTATATATAAATATATTTATATATATTTAATAAGTATCAAATACATTTCATAACTTAAAATAACAAACAATAATGAAAATTACTAAAATAAGGAATTTAAATAAATACAAGTCACTTGAACATTTATTTGTTACTGGGCAAAAAATGAAGTTAAAAAAAGAAAAAGAAAAGAGGTCTTTCAGTGGAATGCAAGACAGAGGGAGAAAAGGAAAAAAAAAGGGAAAGACTCAAAGATACGAGAGGTCCTTACCTCTCAATGAGAAAGAGAAGAGGAAGGAGACGACTGACGAGACAAAGAGAAGAAGCAGACCTGTGGGTAAGCGACGGCAGTGGAGGACCTCCGGCGACGATGGCGAGAGATCTGGCAACGACGACGGCGATGGTGGACAGATCTGTCGGCTTCAGTATCTGGCAACACTGGCGCCTTTCAGATCTGACATCGGCGCCTTTCAGATCTGACATCGGCGACTTTCAGATCTGTCGGCTTCGGCAACATCGGCGACAGATCCAACAACACGGCAACGAGAGAGAAGAAGACGGCCGACATATGAGGTGAGAGAGAAGACAACTACCCCTGAAATTACTTCCAAAAGTTCCAAAGTAGCCCCAAACCGTCCGACACTGCACATTCCTGTGTCCGACACTCCTCGACGAAGTGTCCGACACGGTGTCAGAAAATAAAAAAAAATTCCGACACCAATTAGCCGTGTCCGACACGTGTTGGGCGGTGTCCGGAGGGTGTCGGGGTGTCCATCCGTTTAGGACACCATACCTTCACCTAGGAGAGGTGTCCGTGCTTCAGAGGTATATATACATAGATGTGTGTATATATATACACATACATATATATACATACATTTATATATATACACGTGTATATATGTACATGTGTATATATATACATCGATGTATATACATGTATATAGGTATACATGTACATATATATTCATGTATATATATATACACACACGCGTATATATATATATATATATATATATATATATTACATGTATATACATGTATACATGTACATATATATACATGTGCATACATACACACACACACATGTATATATATACATCTATGTACATATATACACGTGTATATATATGTACAAGTGTATACATATACATAGATGTATGTATATACATGTATGTATATAGATACACACATAAATGTATATATATATATATATATATGTACATATATACATGTACATAGATATACATATGTGTGTGCGTATATAGATGTATATATATACACATGTATATACATCTATATATATAGACACGTGTATATATGCACACACACAGATGTATATATATGTACAATTATATATGTACACATATATATACATCTATATATACAGATATACATCTACGTGTATACATGTACATGTATACATACATCTATGTATATGTGCGTAGAGGGTTAATATGCTTAACTACATCTGTTTCGCTATTCAATATAAGGGTATCTTCTGCTCATTTGAAATCGTCAGCTATTGTTATTGATTCATTAAGCTTTGTTTTGGTACCCCTGGCATCATGGTACCTTAGTGGTTATCCGAGCTAACCCTACTCTTTTACCTTGTCCCTTGCCGCAGGTGAAAGAGGTGACTAAAGGCTCTTGCAAGCTTTGGAAGTTTTGAGCATTTTCTAAAACAATTGAACTATTTGTTTCTATTTTTGAGAACTTTTACCAGATTATGAATAGTTTGATTTTAAGTTCGAATTCTGTAATTTGATTTACCCACTGCGTGTATTACTTTGCTTTTAGATGGACTTTTAAGAAAATGGATTCTCTTTACATTGTTATCTTATGGAGACATTTTGTCGCTAATGGATTTAGATGCTCTGTTTTATACCCGGCGTAATTGAAAATATAGTGGAACATTATTTCATTTTAGGACTTTGATTTTTGTCACGGCTTCCAAATTTGGCGGCTTGACATATTGGGTGTTGATTCTTGCTGGGTGCACACAGTGTACCCAATAGCGTATCATATGTTTGTTTCTCGTTTACCAAAACCCAGATACTTTTAGGATACGTCTCTAGTGTGTGTCCGGTGCATCTGTGATCATGTGTGTTATGTAGAGGTGCAGACAGCCCTCTGGCAAACAAGCCAAGATATGTCTCTATTGAAGCCAGTAGGTAAGGATACCGACCATTGTAAGATACTTTATAGGAGAGTTGTTCAAATTGAATGACAAGGACAAATGGTCAAAGCGAATAGCTGATGTTGCTGCAGACAGCATAAAAGAGCAGCCGTCAGCGTCTCTTGTGTGATAAAATGAAAAGAGTGACCGCTTTTTTCTCTTTTGGCTGAAGAGATTTGAAAAAGCAATTTGCATTTGATATAAGTTTGGAAATAACCTAAACATGCAAAAATGTTTTTATTTTAACAATCCCTATCTTAGTCCTAATATTTTTGAGCTTTAGATATCGAAAGTATCATTTGAGATAGCTCGTCCCGAAATAACAGGTTTAGCAAAAAAATTATCATATGTTTCCACATAAACTATATAAGTCACACATGCATTGCAAAGCTACTTCCAAACTAATGCCTCTAGTAGATACTGGAGAAAAGATATAGCATTCTGTTTCGGACCAGATAAAAACATTGTTTTTAAGCTTTTCCATCTTCTTCGCCAGGAGGAAGGGGGAGAGAGAGAGACGGATCGGATTTTTTTATTTTTTTATTTTTTTTGGGGGGGGGGGGGGGTTGAACAAATAAAATTATCCCTGGATCACTCACCCGAGATCTGGTGGAAGCCTGTAAGCGCCAATACGTACACGCTTTAGCGAATGAATCTGAAACAGTAAGACAATATAACTGGAATGGTATTCACAGATCAAAGGAACTAAGCTAAGCTAAATATAGGACATATGGCGCAACTAATTATAAAGAATACCGAACTATTGTTAGCATGGATATTTAATACTTAATAGTTTATTTATGAACACATCCGCATAGCAAGAGCATCACTTAACGGTGGGGTAATCCACATGGACCACGGCCTTTTCTGCTAAATCTACACCTATCCAAATACTAATTTAGTTAACGGCATTAAACCGAACTGTTCTGAAATGGTGTTGATTCAGCCCCGCCTTTAACTAGAATCATATTCATTTTATAGTTGAGAAACAAACTTCAGAATTAAAAAAGAACAGCCATAGATCTCAAAATTAGCTGAAGCAAGGTAAGTGCAACATGAAAATTGCCCGTAAGCTTCAAAACCAGAACCTTCTACAGTTAGTTTGGGTGCAAACTCATCACTGTGCATAGTAATCAGGACAAGTAATTCTGCTGTTTTGGCTGCTTTTTAGAGGGCCAAGTTAAGGGTACTTTTAGAGCATGATGAAAGGGTAATCTGATTCAGATCTAATTGAGTGTGCTTCAATGCAGAAAATTTTAGAAAAAAGAAGAATAAGAAGCTCTAAATCATGCCTAGGTTCTATAAACTTCATACGTACAACTAGATTTGCATCACTTAAACCTGTAACTAAAAATTGATCTCAAATCAATTGGAAAAGAAGATATCTTAGAGCTTGAACTTCTTATTTGATCCAAAACACTGACTAGGGGAACCTACAGAAGCAGGGCAAAAAACATACATCTAATAGCCCATCTACTAACAAGCTAAGACTCATGGGTCGTTCACTCGTGTCCAGCAAATTCGTTTCCAATACAAGTTTGAACTGAATTTGCAAGGTAGAAAGTTGCTGACAGCATATTGATCTAAAAATTGGCACAAAGAAGAGACTATGAAGAGACCACACTTAACTGCAGTAAGTCCCAAAACAAAGTTTGACAGTGAAGCTTTCCTTAATTTTCAGTTAATTGAGAAAAAAAAATTATCATGACGCTAAGTCCCATCAGTTACCAAAGAAAAGGTTATCGCCTCACCTTGACTTAATACAGAGAATAGAGATTTAAGTCATAACCATCACATCGAAGGTATATATTTCACAGGTAGAAGTACAGTAATCAAAATAAAATCTAACCTGTAGTCGGGCCTTCTTCACAAGTTCTCGAACTTCGTGATTTCTTCCCTCATGAACCTGTACCAGTATATGCCAAAGAGGGAACTCTTCATACAAGTTGCCAAAGGAAACCAAGATAGGGAAAAAGAGGAAAATTTAATTTCCCCTTGCAACACAGTCTATAAAACGATGAATTCCAGCACTAAATTCGTAGTATTAGCTGTATAGCTACGTAATAAAACGACCACTGTGATAATTGGAAAATTTATGCTAGACCAAAATGCAGTTACGAGTAAATTCATCAAACCACTTACAAGGGTTATTAGGAGTATTAACTCTGGAAAGCAAAGATGAAGCATCCAATTATTAGCTCAACCTGTTTGCTGTATGGTCTTATGAATACCTGCTACTAGCATGAGAGAGGATACACAAATCTCTAAGAAGAAGATTGTGGCATCCAATTTTTTTTTTCAGCAAAAATATCAGCTACAAAGCGTAGACACAGCAATTTAGCCTGCGTATGGGTGTCAGGTACACATCTGGTACAGGTGCAGCCGAAAATGCACCAGGTCTTGCTGTGATGTATCCGATTTTTGTATTTAAATCCCGGATACATCCAGGATACACAGGTACATATCGGACACTGCAGGGTGGTCGATTTAGAATTTGAAAACTTAATTCGGGACCCATACATAATATTCATTTCTTTTACACTAAGGTTATGCTAAAAGTTACGAATCCAGAAAGTGAGATGTAGAGAGAGAGAGAGCTGGTGCAGAAAGAAAAGGAAAAAGGGAGAGGAAGATGCAGCAGCCGTTGATAGTCAGAGACGAGGCATTGGGTGGTAGCGATGATGCCGACAGCAATGGGTAGGAACTCCAGACGGAACGACGTGGAGGAGAAGGTTGAGAAGGAGGAGGGGGAAGAGGAGGAGGAGGAGCAAGATGACAAGATCTCTTTCTGGTAGTTGGGTCATGGCTTTGACCAAGATATGGGCCTAATACCTGTCCTCTTGTATTCTATGGTGATTTACTGCTACAAGTGTAGTAGCTGAAACAATCAAGAGTTCTTTTGAACAACTACTTTAGACTAGTAGCCAGAAACAAAAACAAAAAAGAGTTGTTGGAAACTCGGAATTGATGGAAATCCCAAAATTTCTGTGAATAGCTGCAAGGACAGATTTTATTTCCAACTATAGGAGATTAGCTGTATATTAGTAGATAATAGTTTTCTGATTTCTAGAGATTAGTAGAATGTCATACTTTTCTAGAATAACCATACCTTGCTATGAAGGTTTTGTATCCATTCATTTTCAAAAAACACAAAATTCCAGAATTTCCTTCATGTTATCAGCTTTAGGCTTTTTTCTGGATCAGAAACCTTGTCAGACAGGCCTTTATTGCCGAGACCATTCCGCTTTTTGTTCGTGTCCTGTTTCTACAGTGTTTTAGGTCAAAAACAGATTTTTTTTGCACATTTCATGTTGAGCCTCCTTGCTTAAATTTCTTACAAAACTTTCCTTTCTTATTCTTCGGCCTTCATAGCCCATTATCCAACGTTTCTTCCCCATTGATCTTCATCACCATTCTTTTCCCTTTAATTTCTATTGCAAAAGGATTTCAACATGTCTTCCACAACTGAGAAAGCTCCTAGTGCCCAATCCAAAGCGGTAGCACTCACTCAAACAACAAGAGAATTACATAACATTCAATCTGCCTATAGATTGAAGTTCAAAATTTTATGAAGTGGTCTCAAGAAGTTTGGACCTTTCTGAAAAGGAAGGGAAAATAAAGTCATCTCCTCGGTATTGAGCTCAAGAAGGAAGATCCCAGAAGGGACCTACTACTCATCCTATAGTTACATTGATAGTTTGATTGGTCTTTTTATCGCATAACTATGTCGAATATATGGATTGGATTGTGAGATTTGATGCCTAGGATGAAGAGGACGCCATGGTCATGTCTTGGCTATGGAATTTCGTGCAACCAGAAATCAGTGACGATGATGTTTTTACCTACGTCTAAGAAATATGAAGAGCCACACAACAAATTTATTCTAAGGCAAGGGATGCTGCTCGATCTTTAAGACTAAAACTAAAATCTCTGCCAACAAATAAGGAGATCGCTGAGTGATGGACCAATCTCCTCAAGAATCTATGGCAAGAGATGGATCATGCATTGAGATGAAGTGCAGCGATGATGTAGCTGCATTAAAGAACTTCATTAAAAGGAATGAAACTTATGATTTCCTTGTCGGTTTAAATGTTGAGTTTGATCAAGTGACAATTCAGATATTGGGAAAAAAGGATTTACCTTCGTTGAATGAGACCGTCTCCATTATCAATGCTGAAGAAAGTCGAAGGGGGTTATGCTTTACCCTCAGCTGGTTGAAGGATCTACAATGTTGGGAAAAATAACTGAACAAAAACCGAAGTTGAATACTGCAAAAACATCGGCCTCTGATACTGCAAAATCAGAAGTTGGGAGAATGGAGTCTCGGCTCTAAAACAAGGATAATATCTGGTGTACCTAGAAGTGTTGGAAGCGACATGGAAAACCACAAAGTTCTCAGTGGTATACTGGACATAGAAGTGGAAGACAGTGAAGCCAGGTGCATATAACTTAATCCAGGGAAGAAAGGTCAGATGATTTGTAAAATCCAGTCGTGGAGCGCAAAATGAATTCAACGAAGAAGACATTGGAAGGCTGAGATCACTCCTTGATTCATTAGAGAAGTCTACAGGTACCTGTTCCTTGGCAAATTCGGGTAAGCTTCACCCCTCGTATGCTCTAAGTGCCTCTGGTTCAGATTTTTCAAAATTTTGTATTATGTATTACTGATTCCGAGTAACCGGTCATATGACCCATGCTTCACACGAATTCCTCACTCGCTGTCCTCGCACAAAAAAATAGCAATTGCTGATGGATCCCTAGCCATCAGCAATTGTACCTACGTTATCTATAAACCTTGAGTCAATTCATTAACTTACAAATGATCTAAACTGCAGTGTGGTGTTTTGTAGCATTTCTTGTGTATTTCCGGACCAAGTTACAAGGAGGACAGTTGGAGTCTTCATTATCTTTGGTTATCTAGGGGCTAAGTGAATAATGGGAACAAATCACCTCTCTCGTCTCTGTCCACCAACCTCATTCCAATAAAGACCGAATTTGGCTTCATCATTTTAGACATGAACACCCTCTCTTTAGTATTCTTAGTATCATGTTTCCAATTTTGTTCAAGAATTTAATGAGAATGATTCAGTGTGATGTTTGCAAATTTGCTGAACACCGACGTGTTTCCTTTCCTTCGAACAATAAAAGAGATACAATTTATTCTTCTTTTATCCACAGTGATCTTTTGGGGTCCATTCGAGTCCTCAACATTTCAGGGGCTCGTTGGTTTGTCTCCTTCATTGATGATTGCATTTCGGTTTCATGGATTTATCTGCTAAAACAAAAATCTAATATGTGCAACATTATTCCTATTTTAGAATTATTCATGAATCTCCTTGTGTTGACACACCCTAACAAAATGGGCTTTGTCGAATGAAAAATGGTCATCTTTTAGCCTCTTTTCGTTCTCTTTTGTTTAAACAGAATGTCCCAAAAATTTTAGGGTGAAGCTGTCCTCAGTGCGGCTCACCTAACAAATCGTATCCCGTCTCGAGTCCTAGATTTTGTAAGTGTTTTCTCAGTATATTCCAGATTCTAATGTGTCAACTAAGTTAGCTCCTGACTTTTTCAGATGTGTCTCATTTGTTCATGTTCATTCTCATGGTCAAAGGAAGCTAGATCCTAGAGCTCTTAAGTGTGTGTTCATATGATATTCACATCCTCAGAAAGGGAACAAGTGCTACAATCCTAGGACTAGTAAAACTTATATTTCTTCCAATGTCACAAGAAAGTTATTTTTCTAGTCCTTATCTTCGGGGGGACATATTAATTATAGAAGACAAGGATTTTTTTTAGAGAGCCATCCATGTTAGTTAAAACATCTCTCATGAAAACTAAATCCACTTTTGTAACTTAACTTATTCTTGAAGCCAAGCCTATTGAGTCATTCCTAATAATTGTGGAGAATCATCAGGGCCAATAAACCCTACACCCACAACGCCACTACACGTCTACTCAAGAAGAATAACGCCCGTGATCAATCCTGTGCAAGTTCAAGAAACTGAATCGTCACTTGGGAATAAGGCAAGTCCTTCAACTCTTATTCTTGATTTGGATCTGCCCATAGCCACAAGAAATGGTGTTAGAATGTGCACACAACATCCTTTTCCCATTTTCTGTCTTTTGAAAAATTATCAACCTGACAAAGAAGCTTCCTTGCTCATCTAAAGATTGTAGTCATCCCACAAACCTTATCTAAGGCACTCGGCAAAGAGGAAAGGACTCATGCAATGAAAGTAGAAATGGAGGCCTTGGTGAGAATGGAACATCGAACTAGCGAGATTAACAACCAGAAAGAGATCGTTAGGATGCAATGGGACTTCACTGTGAAGTATAAGTGGGATGGATCCATTCAGAGGTAAAAAGCGAGAGTAGTAACCAAGGATATAGACAAACCTATGGGGTGGATTATCAAGAGACATTTGCACCGGTGGCCAAGATGAACAAAGGTGTTGTTATCTCTAGCAGCAAATTATGGTTGGACTTAACACCAGTTTGATGTGAAGAATGCCTTTTACATGGAGATCTTGAGGAGGAAACCTATATGGAAGTTCCATCTGGCTTTGATTTGGGTGAAAACAAAGTGTGTAGAGTGAAAAGGCATTGTATTGACTCAAACGATCTCCTCGGATATAGTTTGGAAGATTTACTCAAGCAATGTTGAATATGATGAATAAACAAAGCCAGGTTGGCCACAAATTGTTTATCAAGCATTCGGCTTAAGGGGTAGTAATAGCGTTGAAAGTTCATGTGGATGATTTTACAGTAACCGGGAATTATCGAGATGAAAAGGAAGCTCTTCGTAAGTATTTAGCAAAACAATTCAAAACAAAGGATCTTGGGAAACTAGAGAACTTCTTAGGAATATAAGTAGCTAAGTCCAAGGAAGGAATCTTTGTTCAAGCCTATTGAGCGAATCTAGACTAGGAGAGCCTATGGAAAGAAGACCTGCTGACAAAGGCATGTACCAACGACTTTTTATTTGTCACGCCGGCGGCCTCACATTGCCTACGCAGTGAGTGTGGTGAGTCAGCTCATGAAAAACCCCAAGGATGTCCATCTCCATGCAGTATACCAGACGTTACAATATCTAAGAAGCAGCCTAATAAAAAGAGATTCTCCTTGGACAGGCCACAAGAATGGAACTAGAAGCATATACAAATGCTGATTATGCTGGCTCTACTATTGACATAAGATCAACGTCTCGGTATTGTACATTTCTTCCTGGAAATTTGGTAAACCAGAGGAGTAAGAAACAACCGGTTGTTGCAAGACCTAGTGCATAGGCAGAGTTTTGTTCAATGGCACAATGTATCTTTGAGTTGTTATGGCTTAAGATTATCCTTGAGGACTTGATGATTAAATGGAAGACCCCAATGAAGCTTTATTGTGACAATAATTCTGCAATCAACATAGCTTGTAATCCATTTCAGCATGAAAGAACTAAACACGTGAAAGTTGACAGACATTCATAAAGGAGAAGCTTGAAAGCGGATTGATTTACACTCCCTACATTTCTGCAGAAGGTTAACTAGTAGAAATCTTAAATAAAGGATTGTCAAGTTTAGGTTTTCAGTTGTGAGCAAGCTAGGATGGAAAAGATCTACTCCCCAGCTTGAGGGGGAGTGTTGGAAATTCGCAATTGATGGCAATCCCAAGATTTTCTGTAAATAGCCGTAAGTTAGGGATAGATTTGTATTCCCAATTATAAGAGATAAGCTATTACTTCCTCCCTCCGTCCCACATAAATTGATCATCTTTCCTTTTTTGACTGTCTCACAAACATTGATCTCTTTCCAAATTAAGAAAGATTCTATAGGTGTTTTTCCATATTTACTCTTCTTACACTTTTTTTATTCTATTTCTCTCCAAATTTAACTCCCCACCAACTCATTATCTCTCTCCTGGCCCACTTTCTAACACTTTTCTATTCTATTTCTCTCGCTATATTTAATACTCTAGTAAACAATTTTCTCTCTCCTGCTCCACTTTCTTCCCCTCCTCTCTTCAAAGGGTAGAAAGCTTAGTTGCACAAAGCAGGGGTGGGGACGAGAACGGGGGTGGGGGAGCATAAGAACCTGGAAGAATTTAAGGTTGGGAGAGGCTTAAATAAATAAATTTGTTAAGAGTATTACCATTTCCTGAATATAGAGGAAGGGAGAGAGGGAGGGAGGGCAACAACAAACAAGGAGGCTTTAAGGACTTGAAGGAAGAGAGAAACAAGGAATTGAGCCGGAAAGGGCTTGATTTCTAGGTACTCTCTCCATGCATCTCTGTCCAGCTAACGTGATCGAGTTCCCATATGAGCTTGGGACGAGATCCCATGGAGCTCCTAACTTGGGATCGCAAAAGCGAGTTTTCGAGAGAGAAGCGTCACCATATGAGGAGTTTCCTGCAACTAAGGTAGAAAGGAAAACACAAAATATATGACTTGAATCCTTAATCTGCGAGCAAGTCAAAGTTGATCAAATTATGTGGGATCGAAGGAGTAATAAATAACAGTTACCTGCTTTCTAGAGATTAGAGGAATATCAAACTTTCCTTGAATAGCAATACCTCACTGTATAAAGGCTTTGTATCAAATCATTTTCGAAAAATATAGAATTCCAGAATTTTCTTCAAGAGCAGTACTAGTACTTCCTAAACACGTGACATAATTATTTTGTATCAAGGTTTTGTATAAAGGTTTTGTATAAAATCATTTCCGAAAAATATAGAATTCCTGAATTTTCTTCAAGAGCACAATTGGTACTTCCTAAACACATGATATAATTATAAGAATACCAAGTGTTATTTCGTATCATTGATTTGTCATTATAAGTAAGGATATTTCCACTTAAACAAAATTTTCTAGATGTTTACAAAACTATTATATTATAGTATGGACACATTCTAGCCGCACCCGACTCTAATAATTTTCAGAAAACCAATAACCTTTTATCTACACGTCTTATATCTGCACCCAAGTTTGTACTTCCTAGAATATCGACTACTTGTGGTGGTTAGCATTTTCAATCCAACAAGTAAAGACGCACACCGAGACAACAAAATAATGAAGTGACATATAACTGCATGTTGTAGAAAAAACAATAAATACCACAATGCGTAGTCGAGGTCTAGATATATCCCGCTGTTGCGGTAGTAGCTCCACAGCATCCGGGGTGCAATGGACACCATCAATGATTGTTCCCTCACTGATTGCTATTAGATGCCGCTTATTGACCGCACCTTCTATAGTTGCAATGTATCTATAGACACGAGCAATAAGGAGAATTTATCAGGTTTGAGGATGCAAACAAGCACAATAATAGCATTATATAGCCCCCAAAACAACCAATGCACAAATTACTTACATGAGGGGAGAGAGGAAGTGCAGAAGGTGGAACTAAAGTGAGTTCACATAATAAGGGTTATACAAAATTATGTTCTGCTATAGAAAAGCTGCAAGCAGCACGTGATTTAGAATTTTCATGGAGCAAGCATTATATGATTTATCTCAGAATTCTTAACAAATTTTAGATGATGTACAAATCTACGAAGGCCTTGTTGGTTTCAGGCTGGAACTTTATGTAAAACTGGCGAACAAGGGGAAAAGTGTGAAGACGAAGCATTAATTCAGTCTGGTGGCAAGGGATGATAAATATGAGCAGAAGAAAGGATGGTGTTTTGATGAAAAAGAGTTTTACAAAAAAAAGAGAATATTAGCACAAAACACTTTGTACATATGAGTGCTCCTTATATTGCCTAGCTTCAAATTGGTTCCAAAAGTGTCTAATTACAGGCATTCTTCAATCGACTTACTCGACCGCCATTGTGAAAATAGGTTAATCCTAGCAATTGTTTGTACAATATATAAGAAATCTTTTCCACCAAGATTTTTTGTACAAGACGTGATATTCTGGATACACTAGATTTTATTTACTTACTCTTATCGATTAAATATTCTAGATCCTACCACAGCGGTTAGCAATTTCAAGCCATGGTCTTATGAAATTTTCTACTTCTCGAGCCTTCAAATTAAACCAGTAAGAAAATGCATTAGTTTCTATGAAGCATAGAATCGAATACGGGTGCGAATATACATATAAATGTGTATATACACACTACGTTACGAATATACGCATACATACATATACATGTATGTGTATATATATATATATATATATACATATGTATATGTGTGTTTGTATGTGTGTAGGGCCGATCCACATCCAACCCAGGAATTTTCACATTTTCCCAGCGCATCTCAGCCGTCCACGTCTCACATTGGATGATTGAGATGCCATTTTTTAAAAGAATTTGCGTAACCGCTCCTAAGGTTGGCAGTAGCAAGTTCTGCAAAAAGTTAAAAAATCTGCCCTTCAATCCAAATTTGCACTCTTTCTTCTCCACCAGATTCTCTCTCTCTCAATGTGTATATATACGCGCACCCAAACACACATCTTCGTAAAACAAACACACACACACAAACAGACACACATGTACATATATGTAAATATATCCAATCACACTACCACTAATGAACCACTGCCGCAACGACTACGCTGCCACCCACAGACGACGCCACCTACTGGGTACAATGGTGGATGTGGGTGGGTCCGACAGTGTTAGTGAGCTGGTGTCTGGCAAGTTTGCAGTGGCGAGCACACGAGAGAATGGTTGAGATTGGTGGTTGGGAATTGGTCTAATTGTTGGTAAATGGTTACAAGATGAAAACGGAAAACCTTTATGAACTTGATGGTTGCGAATCGGTCTAATTGTGTGAGAGGAAAGAAAAAAGGCAGTGGCGGCGGTGGTGCAGGTGAGAAGGCGGGTGACAGTGGTGTAGTTCGATGACTCGAGTAGTAGTGGGTATTCGGTATTAGACAATGGTATTGCTATAGTAATGGGTGGTAGTGGTTCTTATGGCGGATGGCGGTGCAACGGGCGACTAGTATACAGTGGTGGCTTTTCAGTGTTGGTGGTATTGGTGGGTGGTAGGTTGAGGCACGATGGATAGGCTAGGCCGGGGGACGGTAGTGGTGGATTGGGGTATGATATTGGGGGGGTGCGGTCTGGGGGTACAATGGTGGGGTTGAGGTCGGGAGATAACCATTGGAAAGAAGTTAAAAATGGGCATTTTGTAACTAGTACTAACCACTGACATGAAAGGAAAGGAAAAAAATGATCTTCGTCGTCCATGTGATGACACGGACGGCCGACCGAATCACAGCTGAAAAAATATTGAAAATTCCAGTGTTGCATGTGAATCAGCCCTATATACATGTACGTATATGTAAGTTACATATCTATATATAGATATATACATATATGTGTGTGTAATATATACATAAATATACGTGGATGGTCCAGATGAGTTTTTGCCCTTTTTCAGCCCGATGGACGAGACATTTTCTGTTTTACCCCTTTATTTGCATTTTGTAAAAACTAAAATATCTACATCCGTCCGATTATAGGGCGGACATTGATATTTTAGTTTCTCTGCCAATCATTTTCATTGTACTTTTTATCCTCTCTTATCTCTCTTCTATCTCCCCAAGACTGACTTCCGCTTCCTCTCTCTCTCTCTCTATTATCTCTTCCCCTTCTATATTCAGCCCTGCCGCCACGAGGCAACCCGCCATTCAACTGCTTCGCTGAAGTCCTCAACCACCACCGTCGTGGCCAGTGTGTGCGTGACATCTGGTGGTGGCAGGAGCCAATGACAGTCAATAGATCTGACGGTGGCGAGCCACTTTGTGATTATGACGGTGAGGGTGACGGTGGTGAGCCACTTTAGGTTGCTTGAAAAGTGTTATTACAAAGGTCCAACGAACACATAAGTAGCATATTCTTTAATGTCTAGAAGTGCGCTCTGTTTTTCAGTCTTGTCAAGGATGAAAAGCTAAGTACCAAAGACCTCTGAAGACTAATCCAGAAACGAGATGTGAATGTGGGTCCGTGTAGGATACAGTTGTTCTTGGCAGCGCTCTGTTTATCTGTCTTTTCAAGGATGAAAATCAGCATTACAATGAAACGAGTACAGAAAGATCTATAAAGACTAGTCCAGAAATGAGATGTGAATTGGGTCCGTGTCAGATAGAACAGAACCTGAAACACCACGTAGCTAAATGATCTCCTTGATTAAAAAAAAAAACCAGCTAACCTCTATGACATATAGTTGGCACATATAGGAAGACTAGGAAGACGGAGATTTGGTCAAAAGGTCTACAATAACCCAAACTAGTATTACCTATTTTGTTAGTGACCCTAGCCTACAGCAAACCGGTACGCACGATCCTAACTGCGTGGAGTTAGTGTGTCAATACTCTAAAATGAGCAAACTCAAAAGAGAGAGAGAAGAAGAGTTGCAAGTTATTAATTTAGTTCTATTAGAAGTTGGAAACGGAAGCTTTGAAAAAGTAGTTAATTAGAGAAAGGATGAGCCTGCCAAGAACAACTATGTTAATGGCACCAAATAAGCTTGTTAAAGTTCTTTTAGAAACTTATCATTCTTCCGACAAGTGTATGTCTGAGAAGAAAAGGTAAAAAAGGGGGGGCGGGAGGGAGGGGGGAAGAGAGGAAGTACAAAGTTAAGGGCATCAATTAGGAAATTACACAGAAAGGCATTAATTTAGGGGTTAATCTTACTCGTCACTCTTGAGGTTTGTCCAAAAATACACCCAGCTCCTCCTATCTATTAAATTACACTCCGCTCCCTGGGGTTTGTACTAGTTTTACACAGCAACCTTCTGTTTGGAAACCGTCAAGAAAAGTTAGGGCACCATACAATTTCATGTAATCTGCCAAAAATGCTCTCAAGTCTTCCTCTTCTTCCTTAGGTAGCCAATGCCCAGTCACCACCGCCGATGACCTCCTCTTCCTTAGGTAGCCAATGCCCAGTCACCGCCGCCGATGACCTCCTCTTCCTTAGGTAGCCAATGCCCAGTCACCGCCGCCGATGACCTTCTGCCCATCACACTCACAGGCTCATGCCAGCGACCTCCCTAATTTCTCTCCGCTTAGCCAAACACCATCTCACCACCAAACATATTCCATTCCCCACTCACAGCCCATCACAAAGACACATTAGCGCACGCGCACTGCCGCCTGTGGCTATCATTGTCATCATGCGCCACAGCGTCTCCCACCCCCCGCGCGCGCGCCTCTCAAGCACTGTACCATCTGCAACACCCAACGCCAAACCCACAGATTTGTACCATCCACAGCCCAAACCTACAGATCTGTATCACCCACCACCGTCCGACCACCAAACCCGTTCCATTTCCCACCGAACACCGTCCAACCACTGCCTCATCACATACACACACGCAGACGCAGACACCTACTCCCAACCACCACTGAAAACCAACCTAAACCCATTCCATTTCCCTCGCACACGCAGATCTGGGAATTGTTTATGGGAGGAGAAGCCAAATTGGAGCGATAGTGGCATCAGGGAAAGTGGCGGCGAGGGAAATGGCGATGGTGGCATTGAGGTGTTCGCAGGTATGGTGGTAGTGGGTACACGGCGACGATTGGGTAAGTAATGGCACTAGCAGTGGTGTTTCAGGTGGGGCGTTATAATGGTGGTGGTGGTGCGGCGAGGGAAATGGCGATGGTGGCATTGAGGTGTTCGCAGGTATGGTGGTAGTGGGTACACGGCGACGATTGGGTAAGTAATGGCACTAGCAGTGGTGTTTCAGGCGGGGCGTTATAATGGTGGTGGTGGTGAGTTTGGTGTAGATCGGCGGCAGTGACGTAGCTTACTGTAATTTCAATAGATAGGGGGAGCCGGGTGTACCAAAACTTCAGGAGTCTGGAGTGTAATTAACCCTTAGTTCAGTGTAAAACTATACGATTTCACACAATTTCAAAAATCAACATAAAGACTTGGAAGATTTTTCTTAATAAAGAAGAAGAAATCCCATTGATAGTGATTGTGCGAGTGTCTTACTTCAAATTAGTTTTATGAACTTACATAACACATATGATGACATAAATCTTAGAAAGCTTGCTATATGGAAGACGAACCCCAGCAGCATATTGCATATTCAAAAAGCAAACCACAAAGTCTACCCCCACGAATTCTTTACCTACAAATCAATGCACCACGCACCCGTACCACGTAATGAAGCGAATCGTATGGAAGACGAATCCCAGCAGCATATTGCATATCCAAAAAGCAAACCACAAAGTCTACCCGCACGAATTCTTTACCTACAAATCAATGCACCATGCACCCATACCCGTACCACGTAATGAAGCGAATTGTGTACTCAACATCGACCCAAAATCGAAGTCCTAGATAACCAAACTACATATATATTTGGGTACATGCTCCTGCTTCCACTGCGGAACCTCTAATAACTGCAATAAGCCGGCAAGTCACTGTCGGGCTTAACCCGTTGACCAAACTGATACAGGGCATATTCCTGGAAACGAAAGAAAAAGAAAAAACACAGATTTTCGAAGCAAGGGCAGAAGGTTTTAATAGTTACCATTATCTAAGTCCACTGTTATTGGGTTTAGTCCGTAGCTTAAACGATTTTCATATTTTCTAAGTCCTTCAATTATTACGCTTTGGTCTAGTCTACTTTTTGGTGACTTCTAGATTATTCCTAGCAGGACAGATATTTAGTTTATGTCTGCATAAGCACTTATTGTAAGTAGAATAAAAGGAGATACAATGAATATCATTTCATGAAGCATATTTTCTTGTTAATAGTGAGACTCTATCCATATTCTTCTAGTTAAGACTCCTAGAAGGCCTTAGTGGGACACTGAGATTTTGTTATCGTTTGCATTCTGTCACTTGTTTTGTTTGAACATATAAAAGACCAAAACACTACTCTCAGGTACTTTTCACAGCACCTAAAACACCTCAAAAAGTACATCCCTCTCAATCATGAACCCAAAACCCTAGCTTCTCAGTCACAAAACCCATAAATCTAAGCACTACCCAACCATACAAGCTTATAGGACAGCCTTATATATCCTTAGTAAGGTCTGTCCTAAGTCACAGACCACGCATCTCAATGTCTAATGCATCAGAGTACGGGAATAGTGTAGTACTTCTAGAATATCCTAGGCCTTGTAGATTTATAAAACCTCGTAAAAATGAGTGGCAACAATTAACCGATTGCCACAATGGCGGTGGTGCAAGTCATTTAAATAAATATGAGGAAGAGGTAAGCTTGTTCCCTTTGAAGCACTGGTGTGGCAGTCTAGGGGAAGCACCAGCACCAAATACGCGTCGGTGCGGGTGTGCTTCGGGTGCGGCATGGGTGCGCACTGGGTGCGTGTCCGAAAATATTTATTTTTTTCAATATATTTTCTGGATCTTGGGTGCAGCTCGGACACACCCAGCGTTTTTTGGTAGAGAGAAGAAGAAGAAGAAGAAGAAGAAGAAAGAGAAGAAAGAGAAGAAGGAGAAGAGAAGGAGGAGAAAAAGAAAGAGAAGAAATAACCTGCGCTTGCGCTGGAGCAGCGAGAGTCTTCTGGCAAGCGGCGAGGGTCTTCCGGCGAGAGGCGACCGGCGGTGTCCGACAACAGTCGTGACGGCACCTCTCCTTACAACGCTGTCGATGTTCTCTAGTTGAGTGACGGCTTTGTTACAAGTTATAAGCTAGAGTTTCTATGTAAGTTTCTGATTACTATGTTTAACTCCCAACTTTCTTGACAATCTTTTAAAATAGCCCCACTATTTTTAAAAAATAACATAACTTCTACAAACTTTGACATATTTGGCTATACACTTTCAATATTTCTAAAGTAGCCCACCAAATTCTCAAATTACCTTATTATTTGTCTAAAATAGCATTATTTTTGTTACATATAAATAATATATATTAATAAATTTTTGCCATATCCCGCTGCACCCGTATCCTATTTTTTGAAAAAATGGCGTATCTGCAGATGTATCGCATCCGCACCCGCACCGGAATCCGTGCTTCTTAGCTTGTTCCCAAATGAAGCTAAGAAACTCAAGAAACACTTTGTGTACATAGTTCCCTTGAGCCATCTCCATAGTTGTTACGTTTTTTCTTTCGAAGACTCCAGTTTGTTTCGAACCATAGCCCAGCATCATATGCACGCAACTCCTTCATCGTCACAGCAATTGTCAAGTTTGCCTTTGTCACTTTGGAGTGCTTTGTTATAGTGCCTCGGTCAACTCAGATCGAGAGGCGCTCTCTAAGGAGCTTTGGCTCACCTACTCAAGTCTCTTTTCATCTGCTTGCTTCAAGAGAACCCATCAATATGTCACTCAAAAAATCTTTCAACTTTCCAAGGGCAGTTAATATAGGGTCGTATCAATCAACAAATTAATCAAAAAAGTTTCTATGACCTTTCTATCTTTGATGTCTTCTCCATAGGCAGTCATCTGACTGATTATCTCATTCACGAAGATAGATTAAGGAATAAATCATTAGATGAAATTAGTCGTTAAACCTTCTCTGAAGGATTCGGTCGAATGAATTTTGATTCATTCGAATCAATCTTCGTTAGACAGAAAAATCTTAGAGCAACTGAAAGATTCAGTCGACGAATAGTGTTTCAGTCGAATGAATAGTGTTTGCTTCGAATAAATAGTGTTTCAGTCGATGAATATTGTTTCAGTCGAATGAACAGTGTTTGCTTCGAATGAAAAATACCTAGGTAGCACGGACACAATGTTGGTGTCCGACACTGACGGGGACACCGGACACCGCAATTTTCAAAAAAACAGATTTTGGATACCGCAGGACACCCTATTTTTTAATATATATATATATAACAAATATCAAATACATTCCACAATCTAAAATAACAAACGATAATGAAAAACTTATTAAGTCTTACAAAGTCATACAAATAGAAAACATGAAAATAAGGAAATAACCTAAATAACTAATAAGTCACTCGGTATGCATCAGACTAGGAAGCACTGACACCTCTTACAGGTCGAGAAAGGTGTCCGACACTTACCGACATCTCGACACCTCACCGACACCTCCAGACACGTGTCCGATACCTCTCGGCGGTGTCCAAATTTATTTATTTATTTTTTAATTACGAGACACTGTGTCGGACACCTCTTGAAAACACCTCGTGAAGAAGTGTCCACGCTTATGGGACCAAAATACAATATTTCAAATTTATTTAAGGGATAAATCTAGAATTCTTTGAAAATGAACCTTCAGGCCAAACCTTAATCAAATCGATCCAGTAAAATGTACTGTCTTTCTCTCTCATCTCTTTCTCTTTTCCTTCTTTCTGTTGCCTAAAGCATCCAAGCTTGCCGGTCTAGAATAAGATAGGTCAGCATTTCCGACCTCATTTACGGACCCATCTGACTATACAAAACCTCTTCTTCATGCCTTTGGTCCCATGTCTTTTTCCTTCTTTCTTGTTATTGTTGAGACTTCAATCTTAGTACTGTTGAGACATTCAACTGCTTGTTGCCGACCTTTTTTATTGTTACTGTTGAGACTATTTCATGTTACTTGCTTTCTTTCTCTTCCCTTTTGAATGAAATTGAGATGTGTGTGTGTATAAATATACATACATGTGGGTGGGTGTGTATATATATATATTTATATATATAAAATAAAAATATATTAAAAAAATTCAGCGGTATCCTGCAGTGTCCAAAATCTAATTTTTTAAAATTGCGGTGTTCGGTGTCCTGGTCGGTGTTGGACACGATGTCCGTGTCCGTGCTACCTAGGCATCAGATATGCTATGCACGACAGAGAGAGAAAAAAAAGGAAGGAAACGAGAGAGACTCATGACAGAGGGAGAAAAAAGGACATTCAGTGACTAGAAGAACAAAGACGAGATGAGGATACAAAGAGAAGGAGACCTGTGGGTCAGCGAAGGCGGCGGAGGACCTCCGGCGACGATGGCGAGACCTCTGGCAAATGCGACAGCGGCGGCAGCCGGCTTCTCTTCCTTCGGCGACTGTAGCCGTCAGATCTGTCGGCTTCGGGTTAAGTATCTTCGGCGACTAAGCTCTGACAACACCGTCAACACCAGCGACAGCCTTGATGTGGTCGGCAGACAGCAGCCGTGAGGTGAGAGAGAAGAAGACGGTAATGGCTCAAGATTAGGGCTCGGGGACATTTAGTTCAAAAAATCTGAAATTGGCCCCAAACGATCCGACACTGCTCCATGCCGTGTCCGACACTCCTTGATGAAGTGTCCAACACGGTGTCAAAAATTTTAAAAAAGTGAAAAATTCAGACACCGATTAGGCGTGTCCGACACGTGTCGGCCGGAGTCTGGAGGGTTTCGGGGTGTCCGTCCATTTAGGACACCGTACCTCCACCTAGGAGAGGTGTCGATGCTTCCTAGAAAAATACTTTTGATCGAGAAAAAGCAACGACTAAAGGATTCAGTCGAATGGGAATATCTTTCGATTGAATGGAATGATCAAGTGTGAAGGAGTATTTCAGGACTGAAGGATTCAGTTGAAGGAATACTCTTTTATTCGAATGAAGGTGTTAGATTCCCTTTTTGTAAATATTAGAAAGTTTTGGGTACATTTTGAATAGTATCGAAAGTCGGGTGAGTGTTAGAGTAATTTGCCAACTTAGGACTTTCCTTTAAATGGCTTCTTTTTTCTTTCAAGCCCTTTTCTTTAGGTTCTCTTGCTTCTCTTTCTTAAAGGTTGAGAGAGAGAGGGGGGGGAGAAGGCTTGGGAGGCTCTTTAGATTCTAAGGCGGCGCTTTAAGAATTTCGTACCAAAAGCTTGCTTAAGGTAAGGGATTCCATACTTCTTGCTATGGTAAGGAATTGATGCATAGTATCGCTTTACTAATTATTGTACAACTTTGGAGTTTTTGTTCAAATTGCTTCATAATCAACTTCGTTGCTATTTGAGTTCGTAATTCGTAAATTGGATATGATCATTAGAATGAACAACATTTTGTTAAAAAGGGAGTCTTTAAGACTTTTGTAGTCACGTATTGACTTTAGCAACCACATTAGTGGCTATTGTAGTCACTTTAGGTGACTTTCAAATAGTCCTCAGAATGATGTCTATTACGCTACCGATATGCGTTTCGTACCTTCGATTTGGGGGCCTATGGCCAGTAATAATCATTTCGTATATTTGTTTCGCCTCATTTGCATTATTGTCAATGGCTATCGCTTGTTCGTCAAGTTTTGACTTTGTTTCAGAATACAAATAATGTATTTGCTTACCATTTGATTTCTCCTTATTGGGCTATTTCAGCTCATTCCCTATTTGTTTGCCTTGTTCCTTACCACATATGGTAGACATAATTAGAAGCATGGCACGCTTGGGGAATTAGAGCTTCTATTTTGTTAGAATGCCAAAACAATGTATTCCTTTTTGAGAACTTTACCCGAATGTGGGTAATTTGATTTGGCATTAGTCTTTTGTAATAGAATTTGGGGATGGATTATTCTTTTGTGATTAGATGGATTGTAAGAGGCTGAGTTTTAATTAAGCCCCTATCTTTTGAAGATATTTTGTCGATGATGGATTAGACGCTTTATTTATACCTTAATATAATTGAGTATCTATTAGAATGCATATGATTTTAGGACTTGGAAATTTTTGGTAACGGCTCCAAAAGTCGGGGGCGTTACAAGTAACTTTAGCGGTCGCATAATTATTGAAACAATATTTTCTAGCTCTTATCTAGGAATATTGTGTGTGCCTTCTCGTTGCTTGAAAACTCCTCCTTCAAAGTGTCTAATGCTTCCTTTGCTGTTGAAGCTCCTATAATTCTTCACTCAATGCCTGTTGTATTCCTTTAATTGGTGCTGATGTCTCATACTCAAAGTGGAGGTATTCTCCGAAATAGGGTAACCACTATCCACTATGCCCCATTAGCGTTAGGAAAAAAAATAATCTTCAATTTTATGCTCCAAAACCATACCGAAACAAGAAAGGAGAACTGCGTAGAAGTAGAACTACGGCTAGACATGATGATAACTAAGAGGTACCACAACATAGATAAATGAGCTCGGTAAGGAAACCAATGTGAACGAGCCCAACATGCAAAATTACCAAACTAGGGATTGCTTGTTGATTATAGACAGGACTTTATGTGATTAAATCAGTCATTAAAAGGGTTATAGTGTGCTGAGGAAATTTAAATACAGTTTGGTGGCAAGGGACAAAAACTACGGGAAGAATAGTATTTTTAAGGAGAAAACAAAATATTATCCGCACAAAAGACAATTGTTTCTTGAATTACTTCTCTTCAACTTGGAACAAGCTTGCCAATTCATATGCACTCTTCAAATGACCTACTCTACAACCATCGTAACAATTTATTAAACCCAGCACTCATTTCTACAAGTTCTTAGAAATCCACAAGGCGAAGAATATTCTAGATACACTAGATTATTCTCTAAGTCTTATCCACTAAATATTTCAAGATTATCTTGTGGGCTAACAATTGCCAAACCACCATTCGAGCGAACTCTACAATGTTCTTGAGCCTTCAGAATTGTAAAAATGCATTAGGCTTTCTAAGTACAAGGACCAAGGATGTTGCAACAGATGTGCTTCATGGAGCTTTGTAAATAGAAACAGTAACAGTTAACCAATATTGCATGCTACATGAAATCAGTTTCACTCGAGGCATCTAAATGGCGATGAATAAAAAGAAAGACAGAACCTTACTCCTTGGAAAAACTTGAAGAAGGGTGAGCAAGTTTTTGAGCAAAATCCCCTGAAAAATATGGAAACAGGTTAAGTTAGTCCATCCAATACCAAGGCTCGGCCAAAAGGCCATCAATAATAACACAGCAAAAGCATACCATCATTCGTTAGAATGATCAACCCAGTTGTAGCAACATCAAGGCGGCCAACAGTGAATAGTCGTGGTTTTGGTTGCCCTGGATTTCTCTTATCCTGGAACAGCACACTATAAGACAGCTAATTTAAAAAGAACAAGAAACTCCCAGCAGAATTTACCAAGCTAGATGCAGAAAAACGAGTTTGATGTTGTAATTTAACATACCCAACTCTTTAGATAATCATCAAACAGCGAAACAACAGATTTCGTATCTTTCTCCCCCGACGAGCAAATATATCTGTAATTGTGTTAAACCTATTAACTCATGCAATTCAATATTCAAACATAAACACGAAGTCACTAGCCACAAAGAAGACAAACCCTTTTGGCTTGTTCATGGCAAAATAAACCTTCGGAGGCAGTTTCTTAGGAAGGCGGTTTCCATTCACATAAATTATGTCCCTCCCAGGATCAACTTTGGTCTGCCCATCATCACAATCAGTTACGCTTTATCCAACACCAGCATTAAAATTTGTAACAACAGCATTGTGATAGCATTGGGATTATCCAAACTTCTAAATTGAAGCATAACTCATATATCGTCACAAAGACATATAAACAGTTGCATGCACCAATTTGACCACACCTGAGGAGTATTACACACGGAACCATTCACAGTCACGCGGCCCTCAAAGATAAGTGCTTCACTGCTCCGTCTTGATGCCACTAACAAAATTAGACCAACGAGTCATACTAAGTGTGGATACAAGTCCAGTAACGTAGGGAATATGTACATATACAAGCTTGTACACAGTACACAGGACATCCCGTAAAAGTACAAAAATGCCTTAAAATGATGGGCCCAATGTACAGTTGCTTTCAAAGTAATACGCTTTCAAGTTCACATCCACGTAAGCAAATTAAAATCCGAACCCTGCAGTTCACAAAATAAAAGCAAGTACCTCCGGCGGCAGCGAGGACCTTACTGAGGCGCTGCGGCGGATCCCTAAAGTTCTGGTTGTAAAACCGTCGCGCCGCCTTGGAGTGCTTCGGCTCGGAGGTCAACGCCCTGGTCAAACGCTCCTTCTGCTTCTTTTTGGCGGGGGAGGAGGTGCTGGCGTGGGCCATTGCGTGGAGGAGGCGCGCGGGAGGGGTGGACTGGAGCGTGAGGTTGCCGCTCTCGTCCCGGACTATCCATGGGATGTAGAGCTGCTGCCCGAGCTGGTCGTCCTGATCCGGCTCAGATGTCGGGTCGGGTTTAGGGGCTGCCTTGGGGGTGGGCGGGGCGAAGGTGATGTTGAATTCGGTGGTGGTGGTGGAGGAGGAGGAAGTAGAGGAGGTGATTATGGTGCGGAGGTGACGGTGGGTGCGGCTGATAGATAGGGGTTTGGAGAGGTGGAATGTCGAGAAGGCGGTGGATGCGGCGGCCACCGCCGCTGCTATCGTCGCCATTCGACGGTGGTGGTGGTGCTGGTGGTGGAGAGTGGGGATGAGAGTAAAGTAAGTAATGGCCTAACTTGCGCTGGAAATGGAATAAGAGACTTGTAAGAAGTTAATGGAAAGCCCAAAAGGCTGTAAGGGCTATTAGTTAGACAGCCCAAAATGGCTTTACCGGACTGAACCTCCTATTACACTGTATAATAATAATAAGGGCCCCACGCCAACCGTATACTATTTTGTGCCATCTAAGTTGCCTTATCCAAACCTGGTCATCTTTCAATACCTAAGTTTGAACTTGGGGACCGGTTCCACTTATACTGATGTTATTTTCTCGCCTAATGAAATTAGGGCTACTGATATAGCTAAAAATATCTCTCCAATTTACGGACGACATGTGCCAGTTATGACACGTAACCCATACTGGCTCATTACTGATATGGCATTTACCGTATCAATCACCGGGCAGAATCCTAAAGAAGCTCTAACTCTATCAGTTCAGATTGACATGAGATCCTCTAGGATCCTAATTAGATTCTGATTAGAGTTGGTCAATGCCCAGTCATACTAGGACTCCTCATTCTACCACTATATAAAGGGGTCAAGCTCCTCAGGTAAAGACAAGCTCACACACATATACATTGTGTCTTTATTGCCCTCAGAGTTCTACATTGTTAGCCATCTCTGACTTAAGCATCGGAGCGTTCCCCGCCGGAACCCCACCCGGCGGTCACTCCGTGTTCTCTTTTGCAGGCCTGATTTCTGGTGTGGTTCCCGATCCAGTTTTTAGCTGCAACAGATTGGCGCCATCTGTGGGACCACTACAGGGAACATGGCCAATCACTCTTCTTTTAGTGACTCTTCACATAGTCGTTCTCCACACCGTCACGCCAGAACGAGCAGCTCTCGTCGACTCAGTCGTGACCACCGTTCGACACCTTTACGTCGTCATGCCGATTCTGCGAAAAATGCACACGTTAACGTAACATCTGCAACTCCCGAATCAGAAGCTAGACCTCGAAGAAATCGCTCTCCGACGTCTACTCTGAAAAACGGGGATCTTCATCATCACCCGAACCGTAAGTTATTCAAAACACCCCATGCTGAACTTACAAAAGAAATCCACGAGCTGAAAGATGTCGTGAACACTCTTCAACAAAAGCTCGACATGGCGGTGGTCCTCCATCCACTTACCATTCTCATCTTGACCCCGGCAATCTTCGCCTCCGTCTCACCTCGAGATCAAGCTACGACTGCAAAGATAGATCAGCGGCCAATCCGACTTTCGATCCCAAAGAGAAGGGCGAAGAACACATGACCAGGAGCGGATCGTGCTACCGTCGTGATCCTTCCGTCGAAGACACTACCAACTCCTCTCCCGCACAGGCCGCCGAAGCTGAGACCCTTCGAAGATCTATCCACCGAAAGAGGGCGCCTGAGTTCCGTACCCGAGAACGGGACTCTTGGAAGGTTGTCCCTAAACATCGTTATCCAGAACGATCTCCCCCGAAGGAAGAATCTGGATATCCGTTATCTGAGGCCATCGAGAAAGCAAAGTTGCCTCACAATTTTCGAATGCCTCAGTGTGATCTCTACGACGGAACCGGAGATCTAGGAGAACATGTCTACCAGTTTGAAACAAACATGCTCCTCCTTCAGGTCTCAGATGTTGTCATGTGCAGAGCCTTCCCTACCACCCTAAGGAAAGCTGCTCACGCATGGTTCAAATCTTTACAACCAAGATCTATCTACTCCTTTGGCCAATTATTGGATCTCTTTTAAAAGCACTTTGTAAGCAGTCACTCCCGAAGGAAGAACTCGGCGAGTCTACTAAACATTGTGCAAGAGAAAAACGAGTCTTTGGCATGCTTTCTTGGACGATTCAATGCAGCCACTTTAGAAATTGACAACTTGGATGAATCCGTGAAGTATACTGCATTCCTCCAAGGCCTTCGACCCACATCCAAGTTCGCTTTCTCTGTGAACAAAAGTCCTTCAGGTAACATGAAAGCCCTTCTCGAGAAAGCTAACAAATATATTCAAGCAGAAGAATACCTGGAGACACACAAGGACCGACGTGGAGAAGGGAAACCAGAACAGAAGAAACGATCTCGAGAAGTAACTCCTCCAGAAGGAAAGTCAGCAAAACGTTCTAAACGCGATGAACGACGTCCAAAAGACACGTTAAATCTGACACCCCTCAATGCAAAGCCATCGCAGATTCTTCACAAGATCAAAGACAATAAGGCTCTCCAGTGGCCAGACAGAATGAAATCCCGACCAAACAAGAGGAACAAAGATTTGTGGTGTCACTTTCACAACGATCATGGCCACACAACTAACAACTGTGGGTCGCTCAAACGAGCAATTGAGGCCCTTATCAAGCGTGGCCAGTTGAGAAAGTTTGTAGCTCCTGGAGAAGGAAGACAACAAACACCACCGGCCATGGAAGAAAGAGAAGATCTGCAAGAGAATGCGGGTATAATAAACACTATATCTGGGGGAATAGCCGCAGGAGGCTTATCAGGTAAGGCTCGCAAAGCATACGCCAGAGAGGTGTGCGTAACGAGCCCGCCCCCGAATAAGAAGCTGAAAACAGTACCCGCAGCGATGATCACCTTTTCCGATGATGATTCGAAGGACGTAAAAACTCCCCACGATAACCCATTAGTCATCACCATTAAAGCTGGGAACTTTGATGTAACACAGGTCTTGATTGATAACAGAAGTTCCGCAGAAATCTTATTCCACGATGCATTCAAGAAGATGAATATTCCAACGGACCATCTTTGAAAGATGGATACACCATTGTATGGATTTTCCAATCATCCGGTTGCAGCTGAAGGTATTATCGCACTCCCAGTTGCGATTGGCACACCTCCGGCACAAGCCAACTTCATGCTTGATTTTGTGGTGGTAAAAGTCCCCTTAGCATATAATGCCATATTGGGATGACCAGCACTTAATCAGTTACAAGCGGTAGTGTCAACTTATCACCTCAAGATGAAGTTCCCCACGGAACACGGGATTGGAGAGGTAAAAGGAGACCAAACTACGGCTCGTCAGTGCTACGTGACTTCATGCCGATCGAAGAACAAGGAAGCACTGATTATCGAAGACCTCCGGGAGGACACAAAGATGCAAAGAGGAGAACCTGTTGAAGATCTTGTGAGCATTGAAGTATATCCCAGAGAAGAAAGCAAAATGGTTCGTATAGGCTCAAATCTTAAGGAAGACACCAAGCTCGAGCTGGTGAACCTATTGAGAACCTATGCGGATATTTTTGCATGGACAGCCGCAGACATGCCAGGGATTGATCCCGAGATCATTACCCATAGGCTGAATGTCGACCCATCTAAAAAACCTGTTAAGCAGAAGAAGAGGACTTTTGCGCCAGAAAGACAGGAGAAGATTGACGAAGAAGTAGATAAACTCTTGACTGCAAAATTCATAGAAGAGATCTACTGTAATACACCGAACCTAGGTTTGAACTTTTTAGTAAAATTTTATCAGATTTACTTGTTAATTATTCTTATTTAGGGCAAATTTTACAAGTAAAAATATTTTTGTTTTTAGCGACGATTGACGTGAACAATCTGATCGTCAATTACTGATAGCGAAGGAAATATCTTGAGAAATTATTATTAAATTAGGATTTAGTATATAGTTATCAGTTTTGGTTATTTCAAATATGACAGAGAGATTGATTTATGAAAAAAAAATGTGGCATATGAAGTCACTGATTGGGAGAAAAAGGAGGAGACTTTTGAAGCAATTAAAACAATGCATGTTTTTAGGCAAAATAAAATAAAAGAGTGAAAAGGAAAAAAAAGAGAGAGAGAGAGAAGAAAACGGGAGAGAAAGAGAGGAGAACAGAAGAGAAGATGGGAGAGGAGAAGAGAGACGGCAGCCGGCCCTAGATCGGCGGTGCCACTCCCACAACGGGACAGCCCCACGCCGACCATGGAACCCATCACCGGCAATCAACTCCGGTGCTCCCTCACTGAACACCACCGCCCAACACATCCACAACCACCATGCCGCAGTCCATGTACCGTTGCCACCACCGCCGAGACTCATCACCGGTCTTCATCGCTGCGATGGCCTTGGACCCAACTGCTACCGACCACACCTTCGGCCACCGGCAATCAACTCCGGTCGGCGTCTCCACCAAACGCACCACCCAACGCCTATCAATCGCCGCCACAGATCTGGACCACCCATGTTTTTTTCTGCTACACTACCATTGCCGGCATGGAGCCCCTATATTACGGCCTTTCACCGCCGCTACACCGTTCGATTATATCCCATTTTTGGCACCTCCAACCAATCCCACGCCACCACTTGACGCCTCTGTGTGCTCCCAATGGTACCCATCACTGGCAAACCATAACTTCGGTCAACTCCATTGCCGACCACACACTTGGTCTCCGGCAATTTATTCATTTTAGCCGGCGCCTCCACTGATTAGACTGCCCAACACCTCCACGACACCTTCTTCTCCATCTGCCTTTCATGATCACGGCCGACAGTCACTGGTTGGGGCTGATTTCTTGTAAATGGGTTTTGGTGGTGTACTTGTGTATTGGTGGTGGTGATCATTTAATGGCAGTTTTGACGATGGGTGAAATGGAATAAATTAGGTGGTTTGAATGTGTGCAGTGGTGGTGTTCTGATTTTTGGTGCGGTGTGGAGTAGAGGTATCACGGCGGTGTTTGAGACGGCAGGAACGATGGTTGGGATAGGTTGAAGTATGGTGGTGTATGTGTGTGTAAATTGTTACGAAGGAGGGTGTATGGCTGTGTTTTGCGAGATTGTGTGTTTGTGTAAACCAAGTGTCTTTTTATTTGGATAAAAGTTACGAGGGTGAGGGTGAAATTGGTGGTCATTGTGGCGAGTTATCGATTAATAAGCAATGAGTTTGAGATGACCGTTGTGCGCGTAGTGGGCGTGCGTGTGATGTTTGTATGTGCATGGAGAGCTACGTGAGATGGTGTGTTTGTGTACAGCGGCGTACACAGAGTGTGTGCATTGTGTGTCGTGGAGCGTGTAATGTGGACGGTTATGTGTAATGCGGGTGTTGGCAGTGGATGAAATAGAAAGAACTAATTGGTTGTTGTCTAATGAATGTATATAGCAGGGTATGCATGTGGGCCACTGTTGTGTAGATGTATATTGTGTGAGGAGTACGGTTGTGTATGTTTGGAGGTGTGGGTGACTATGTGCGGGCGGGTGTATGTGGATTCTGTGTATGTAGCTGTTTGTACAGTTGTAGTGGTATATGTGCTACGTATATTTTATGTGCAAAAAGGGCGTGTGTCCGCAAAGGCTGGAAGGCATATGAGGGCATGTCTGTAGAGGCCTATGAGTTGTGTTTATGTGCGCGTTAATGTGTGCTGAGCAGCGTGTGGGCAGCAGTTTGCAGAGAGTATGTGTTGTATGTGCATGAATTTGAACTGTGTACACACAGAGTGTGTCTGTATGTAACAGGGTACAATATCTTTGTGTGCGTAATGTGGAATGTAGTGTGGTTTTGATTTTGGTTGTGGAATCGTAAAGAAAATAGTGATGTACTGGTTGTAGGGTTGTTGAAAGGTGGCACATATAATGGTAGATTAGTTGTGGAAACTAGCAACCGATATGTTGGGTTTTGGTGGTATTGAATATGGAACGGGGTTTCGGCAGTACGAGTTCGATTTGTAGTTAACAGTTGTGGTTTATCGGTGATGCTTGCGATGGCTGGACTGGGACAGCCGTGATGGCGTGTATATGGCGGTGTGATTTGGGGTACGGTAGTGCGTATAATGTGTGTTGTGTACAGTGAGTGTACATGGTGTAGGTGTACCATGTACATGTATGTGTTTTGGACAAGGAAACACATAGGCTATGAGAATAAAAAGCGAATTGTTAGCGTGAACTCTAGGATTGACGGTTCCGTTCGCCAGAGGTAGTAACGTGATCGTCGCTCCGGAGCTCTAGATGATATGGAAATGCGTAGCGTCAGGTAAGTGACCCTTTGATTCAACTAGTATTTTTATATGCAAAGTATATGTTTATCTACTGTTAAAATGTGTTGGTTATTACTATTGACCGTTTTATGTACGTTTAACTGCTCTGGCTTAAATTACCAAAAAAAGTTTTAATGTTTTATTCTCGTCAAAGAAAAACCGGACCAGTATGTAAATGATGTTTTGCCTAGAAACTGAAATGAAACTCGGATTTGAAATGTATTGTATTGGCGTTATTGTGAATATTGAACATGTTGAGGATTATTGAAAGGATGTGAGGATGGTTGAGAATCAATTGATGAGTGATTTTGTTCACGATGAACCCAAATGGGGTTTTTGGTTTACTCGATTGCTGTGCCCTATATCCACGGGGGAAAGTTGGATTTCGAGCCCTGGTCAACGGGGCTTGTACGTTGATGCACAGTACTGTTGCTCGTGGTTCGTCCATGCGTCCACAGAATTTTATCCCGGATGGAGGAGGGATTTCGGGCCCTAGTCAGTGGGGCCTGTACGCTGACCGCAGCATATCGTTTGAGCTAATGTTGCAACCGAACTGGTTGTCATGAGTTTTGCGCTAATGATTTTATGCTTCAGTTTTTAGTTTCATGTACTCTATTTTGTTTTACCTGATGATTATCAAATCTATGATTTTTAGATATCTTAATGATGCTATAATATAAATGAGTTATTTTCTGACGTGCTATGGTCCACCTAGTTGAATCATTGGTTACTTACTGAGCACGTGGAAGCTCATCCCTTACTTATCATTTCAGGTTGAAAGTAAGGTGATGGTGAGGAGCATAGGAGGAGAAAATTTGGTGCGGAGCTTCGGAGACTGCATGAAATGAGTCGCTAAATATTAGATTTTCTGTTTAGCTTTAGCTGTTGACAATCAGAGTTATGAAAAGTTTTAGCATAAGTGTTGTATTCAAATGAAAATATGAAAATGTAATTAAGGTTTGTAGAAGTTTTAATTTCCGCTGCAGCACATGTTGGTTTTAAGCAAGTAAGGCCTGGCAGAGCCCTCAGTTAGAGTCTATTGGGTCTGCGGCCGGTCACGTGCCTAGCTCGCGGGCCTGCCCGTGGGTTCGGGTCGTGACAGAAATGGTATCAGAGCATTACAGTTTTGGGATATTAGAGCTTAAGTAATGATCCCGTTGGTTAGGTTACATGATTTTGTAGACTTGTAACTAGGCTGACGAAAGTGGAAGGTAGAACTCAAGATTTGATCCTTTAGAGTGAAAGTCATATGTGAGAAATTCTTTGTACTTTAGTGCACCATGGGGTTGCAGTTAAGCTTACTACTACTAAGTAGACCGTGCAAAATAATATATTGTGGTTTGTTATCTGAAAAGCGTAGCAGAAGCAAGATGATTAGGAATTTAAATATCTGGTTTAGTTGGAGTGGAATAAGTATAGGCAGTGAGCTTCGTACTAGCTGAGCCATAACTATTTCGAGGTTGAGTAATAATATTCGGTTGGTTAGATTATAAAATCTTAGGTTATAATCTGACTCTTATAGTACAATGAAATGTTTGAAGTTACGATGGACGTTACTGAAGTACTGATGTTCTTGACTCGTATTTTGGAGGCTATTAAAGCTGCTAAGATTGTGAATGTTGTTTCTTGATGTTAAAAGGCTTGTGACTTTTGAAAATGATGTTGTCTCTTGGGGTTATCAAGGGTTCCTTTTGGGATTGGTTAATTGCGATTATGAGTTTTTGAATTTTCATCAATCAAAATCTTATGAGCATAGGTCTTCAGTTTAAGCGTATTTCATATAAGAACTAAATTATTAAACATCAAGGTCATTGGGTCAGGTGGTTCTATAATCGTTAGCGCGTAAATGATAATTCAAGCTCTGTAGCATCGAGTAGTATTTAAAGTTGCTTAGGCTATGACTGATGATGATAACTTACATTTCGAAAGTTTCATACCATTAAGATAACTTTCTTCGTTTGGGTGAAGCTAGATTAAATTGGTTCAGATAAATGTTTTCTAGTTGTCAAAGTTGGTTCAGAATGTAAAGACTTTGGGAGACTTTGGGACTTTTAGAAGATTATACGATCTCTTGAAGTTTTATAAGTGTTAGAGCGTAGTGATGACCTAATAAGTTTGAGCTTAGCATTAAAGTTTGAACAGGAATCCTGGTGTTAATGTTCGTCAGTGATAAATCTTGTGGAGGTTAGGCACTGCTCGACTATTATGTTGGTTGCTAGGTATCTGAGTTACCTAGCGAGATCTAGTGTCTAGACGTTGTAAGTATTGTGAAATTCGAGGCTGAATTTCTTTTAACATGAAGAAAATGTAATATCCTGGTTTCAAATTAGTCTTATGTAGATTTTGATCAATATACTTGATGCTCTAGAAATTTGATCACTTGGTGAGCCTTCACAGTTTAGGGACGATTTAGTTCTATTAATGGAAAAATGTGAATATAGCATTTATAATTGGCGATGGATCTAATTTAAGAGTATTAATCGTAGACGCATTCCTTGTGGTGAGTTAAAGTGAGTTCAATGCATATCACGCATCTTGTGCTTGAAGGTCTTTGGGTGCATGTACTTATAAAGTCGAGTAAAATTATATCCAAGTTTGATTGTGAACCGTTTAGATAGATTTAGTTGTATAAGCACTTGAATTATTATGTCGGTGGGTATCTGATATCAAACATGATTAAGATCAGCTACAAAGGGAACACCTAATTTCGAGGACGAAATTTCTTTAAGGGGAGGATAATGTAATACCCCGAACCTAGGTTTGAACTTTTTAGTAAAATTTTAGCAGATTTACTTGTTAATTATTCTTATTTAGGGCAAATTTTACAAGTAAAAATATTTTTGTTTTTAGCGACGATTGACATGAACAATCTGATCGTCAATTACTGATAGCGAAGGAAATATCTTGAGAAATTATTATTAAATTAGGATTTAGTATATAGTTATCAGTTTTGGTTATTTCAAATATGACAGAGAGATTGATTTATGAAAAAAAAATGTGGCATATGAAGTCACTAATTGGGAGAAAAAGGAGGAGACTTTTGAAGCAATTAAAACAATACATGTTTTTAGGCAAAATAAAATAAAAGAGTGAAAAGGAAAAAGAAAGAGAGAGAGAGAGAGAGAGAAGAAAACGGGAGAGAAAGAGAGGAGAACAGAAGAGAAGATGGGAGAGGAGAAGAGAGATGGCAGCCGGCCCTAGATCGGCGGTGCCACTCCCACCACGGGACAACCCCACGCCGACCATGGAACCCATCACCGGCGATCAACTCCGGTGCTCCCTCACTGAACACCACCGCCCAACACCTCCACAACCACCATGCCGCAGTCCATGTACCGTTGCCACCACCGCCGAGACTCATCACCGGTCTTCATCGCTGCGATGGCCTTGGACCCAACTGCTACCGACCACACCTTCGGCCACCGGCAATCAACTCCGGTCGGCGTCTCCACCAAACGCACCACCCAAAGCCTATCAATTGCCGCCACAGATCTGGACCACCCCTGTTTTTTTCTGCTACACTACCATTGCCGGCATGGAGCCCCTATATTACGGCCTTTCACCGCCGCTACACCGTTCGATTATATCCCATTTTTGGCACCTCCAACCAATCCCACGCCACCACTTGACGCCTCTGTGTGCTCCCAATGGTACCCATCACTGGCAAACCATAACTTCGGTCAACTCCATTGCCGACCACACACTTGGTCTCCGGCGATTTATTCATTTTAGCCGGCGCCTCCACTGATTAGACTGCCCAACACCTCCACGACACCTTCTTCTCCATCTGCCTTTCATGATCACGGCCGACAGTCACTGGTTGGGGCTGATTTCTTGTAAATGGGTTTTGGTGGTGTACTTGTGTATTGGTGGTGGTGATCATTTAATGGCAGTTTTGACGATGGGTGAAATGGAATAAATTAGGTGGTTTGAATGTGTGCAGTGGTGGTGTTCTGATTTTTGGTGCGGTGTGGAGTAGAGGTATCACGGCGGTGTTTGAGACGGCAGGAACGATGGTTGGGATAGGTTGAAGTATGGTGGTGTATGTGTGTGTAAATTGTTACGAAGGAGGGTGTATGGCTGTGTTTTGCGAGATTGTGTGTTTGTGTAAACCAAGTGTCTTTTTATTTGGATAAAAGTTACGAGGGTGAGGGTGAAATTGGTGGTCATTGTGGCGAGTTATCGATTAATAAGCAATGAGTTTGAGATGACCGTTGTGCGCGTAGTGGGCGTGCGTGTGATGTTTGTATGTGCATGGAGAGCTACGTGAGATGGTGTGTTTGTGTACAGCGGCGTACACAGAGTGTGTGCATTGTGTGTCGTGGAGCGTGTAATGTGGACGGTTATGTGTAATGCGGGTGTTGGCGGTGGATGAAATAGAAAGAACTAATTGGTTGTTGTCTAATGAATGTATATAGCAGGGTATGCATGTGGGCCACTGTTGTGTAGATGTATATTGTGTGAGGAGTACGGTTGTGTATGTTTGGAGGTGTGGGTGACTATGTGCGGGCGGGTGTATGTGGATTCTGTGTATGTAGCTGTTTGTACAGTTGTAGTGGTATATGTGCTACGTATATTTTATGTGCAAAAAGGGCGTGTGTCCGCAAAGGCTGGAAGGCATATGAGGGCATGTCTGTAGAGGCCTATGAGTTGTGTTTATGTGCGCGTTAATGTGTGCTGAGCAGCGTGTGGGCAGCAGTTTGCAGAGAGTATGTGTTGTATGTGCATGAATTTGAACTGTGTACACACAGAGTGTGTCTGTATGTAACAGGGTACAATATCTTTGTGTGCGTAATGTGGAATGTAGTGTGGTTTTGATTTTGGTTGTGGAATCGTAAAGAAAATAGTGATGTACTGGTTGTAGGGTTGTTGAAAGGTGGCACATATAATGGTAGATTAGTTGTGGAAACTAGCAACCGATATGTTGGGTTTTGGTGGTATTGAATATGGAACGGGGTTTCGGCAGTACGAGTTCGATTTGTAGTTAACAGTTGTGGTTTATCGGTGATGCTTGCGATGGCTGGACTGGGACAGCCGTGATGGCGTGTATATGGCGGTGTGATTTGGGGTACGGTAGTGCGTATAATGTGTGTTGTGTACAGTGAGTGTACATGGTGTAGGTGTACCATGTACATGTATGTGTTTTGGACAAGGAAACACATAGGCTATGAGAATAAAAAGCGAATTGTTAGCGTGAACTCTAGGATTGACGGTTCCGTTCGCCAGAGGTAGTAACGTGATCGTCGCTCCGGAGCTCTAGATGATATGGAAATGCGTAGCGTCAGGTAAGTGACCCTTTGATTCAACTAGTATTTTTATATGCAAAGTATATGTTTATCTACTGTTAAAATGTGTTGGTTATTACTATTGACCGTTTTATGTACGTTTAACTGCTCTGGCTTAAATTACCAAAAAAAGTTTTAATGTTTTATTCTCGTCAAAGAAAAACCGGACCAGTATGTAAATGATGTTTTGCCTAGAAACTGAAATGAAACTCGGATTTGAAATGTAATGTATTGGCGTTATTGTGAATATTGAACATGTTGAGGATTATTGAAAGGATGTGAGGATGGTTGAGAATCAATTGATGAGTGATTTTGTTCACGATGAACCCAAATGGGGTTTTTGGTTTACTCGATTGCTGTGCCCTATATCCACGGGGGAAAGTTGGATTTCGGGCCCTGGTCAACGGGGCTTGTACGTTGATGCACAGTACTGTTGCTCGTGGTTCGCCCATGCGTCCACAGAATTTTATCCCGGATGGAGGAGGGATTTCGGGCCCTAGTCAGTGGGGCCTGTACGCTGACCGCAGCATATCGTTTGAGCTAATGTTGCAACCGAACTGGTTGTCATGAGTTTTGCGCTAATGATTTTATGCTTCAGTTTTTGGTTTCATGTACTCTATTTTGTTTTACCTGATGATTATCAAATCTATGATTTTTAGATATCTTAATGATGCTATAATATAAATGAGTTATTTTCTGACGTGCTATGGTCCACCTAGTTGAATCATTGGTTACTTACTGAGCACGTGGAAGCTCATCCCTTACTTATCATTTCAGGTTGAAAGTAAGGTGATGGTGAGGAGCATAGGAGGAGAAAATTTGGTGCGGAGCTTCGGAGACTGCATGAAATGAGTCGCTAAATATTAGATTTTCTGTTTAGCTTTAGTTGTTGACAATCAGAGTTATGAAAAGTTTTAGCATAAGTGTTGTATTCAAATGAAAATATGAAAATGTAATTAAGGTTTGTAGAAGTTTTAATTTCCGCTGCAGCACATGTTGGTTTTAAGCAAGTAAGGCCTGGCAGAGCCCTCGGTTAGAGTCTATTGGGTCTGCGGCCGGTCACGTGCCTAGCTCGCGGGCCTGCCCGTGGGTTCGGGTCGTGACATCTACTACCCGGATTGGATCGCCAACGTTGTCATGGTTCCTAAACCCGGCGACAGATGGCGAATTTGTATTGATTACACTAACCTGAATAAAGCATGCCCGAAGGATAGCTACCCGCTTCCAAGGATTGACCTTCTTATTGACGCTACTTCAGGCCACGAACTGCTCAGTTTCATGGATGCATATTCTGGTTATAATCAGATCATGATGCACGAGGATGATGTTTCCAAAACATCGTTCATCACGGAGAGAGGGTTGTATTGCTACAAAGTAATGCCCTTTGGCCTCAAGAACGCCGGGGCAACGTACCAACGCCTGGTGAACATGATTTTTCAGGACATGATCGGGAAGAACATCGAAGTTTATGTTGACGATATGCTCATCAAAAGCGTAAACTCTGAATTCCATGTCGAAGACTTGAAGGAAACTTTCGACATTCTTCGGAAGTATCAGATGAAACTGAATCCACTTAAATGCGCTTTTGGGGTCGCATCTGGAAAATTTTTGGGGTTTATGATTTCTCAAAGAAGGATTGAGGCGAACCCGAAAAAGATCAAGGCCATTCAAACCATGACGTCCCCAAAAACCATCAAACAAGTACAAGAGCTAACAGGAAGGATCACAGCTTTGGGAAGATTCATGGCTCGATCCGTCGAACGATGCTTACCATTCTTCAAAGCCATCAAAAAAGCGAAGAACTTCGTTTGGACGGATGACTGTCAGAAATCATTTGAGGAACTAAAAACGCACTTGAGTTCTCCACCCCTACTTTCAAAACCACTTCCTGGCGAAAACTTGTTTCTGTACCTCTCGGTCACTGAAGCCGCGGTTAACACTATTCTAATCAGAGAGGAAGATGGAGTCCAGAAACCCATCTATTACATCAGCAAAGTCTTACAGGACGTAGAGATGAGATATCCGAAGATTGACAAGATCGCACTAGCCCTTATCATATCAGCTAGGCGTCTTCGACCCTATTTCCAGTCTCATACCATTATCGTACTGACTGATCAACCATTTAGAAAGGTCTTAGTAAGCCAGAGGCATCAGGAAGATTAGTCAATTGGTCCGTCGAGTTGGGAGAGTTCAATATCGAATATAAACCTCGCACTACGATTAAAGCTCAAGCCCTAGCGGACTTCATTGTCGAATGTACATTACCTGAAGAACCCCCTCAATTGGTAATTTATGCGGCTCCATATCCTTGGAATCTTTACGTAGATGGTTCTTCAGCTCTTGGTAGTAGCGGAGCTGGACTTATTCTTATAAGTCCAGAAGGCTTTACTATTGAGTACGCGCTTCGCTTTGGATTTCAAGCCTCAAATAACGAAGCAGAATATGAAGCTCTTCTCGCGGGAATAAGGCTAATACATGCCTTGAAGGTAGACTCACTATCCGTTCATAGTGATTCCCAACTTGTGGTCAATCATGTCTTGGTAGACTACGAGGCCAGAGACGAAAGAATGGCTCAATATCTCAACTTAGTTAAAACTTCAGCTATGAAGTTTCAAAACTTCATCATTCGCCAAATCCCCTGTGATCAGAATACTTAGGCAGTTACACTATCCAGGCTTACTTCGGCTGAAGAAACAAATGTCCGGCGCCTGATATACCTTGAATTCCTCAAGGATCACAGTATCACTTCTCAAACTGAGGTTGAAACAATAGAATAAGAACCCTGTTCGATGGACATGATCGTCACATACTTGTCCACATGAGAATTACCCAGTGAAAGACATGAGGCAAGGAACCTTCGTGTCAAAGTTGCTCGGTACGCTTTGGTAGAAGGTACTTTATATAAGAAATCATTCAGCCTTCCATAGCTTAGATGTCTGCACCCGTCAGAATCTATATACGGGGACTGCAAGAAGTCCATGAAGGGATTTGTGGACAACATCTTGGGGGGAGGACATTGGCACAGAAAATCTTAAGGCAAGGGTATTACTGGCCTACGATGCATAGGGATGCCATAGAATTCACGAGAAAATACGATAAGGGTCAGAAGTTTGCACCAATTTCTCATACACCAGTTGTTCCTTTAACCTCGATCGTTTCTCCAATACCCTTTGCTGTGTATGGGGAATGGATCTACTGGGACCTTTTCCCATGGTGTCTGGCCAACGACGATTGTGGCGATAGACTACTTCACCAAATGGACTGAAGCAGAATCTCTGGCAACTATTACTTCAGCCAAGTGTGAAGATTTCTTTTGGAAAAACGTCGTCTGCCGTTTTGGGGTGCCAAGAGCTTTGGTCGTTGATAACGGAAAATAGTTTGATAATAACAATTTCCGGACCTTCTGTATGAATCTCTCGATTGATTTGATATTTACCTCTGTCGCTCATCCACAATCCAATGGTCAGACTGAAAACATGAATCGAAGCATCTTACAAGGACTAAAGAAGAAGTTAGACGAAGCTAAAGGCGCATGGGTGGACGAACTCCCAAAAGTATTGTGGGCTTATCGAACTACTCCACATTCGGTCACTGGAGAAACGCCTTTCTTACTCTGTTATGGAACAGAAGCAATGTTGCCAGTTGAAATAGGAGTTCTGACGATACGGGCGCTGCACTTCCACGAGGTTAACAACGAAGCTGGACTACGAACCAATCTTGATTTGCTTGATGAAACTCGAACTCAAGCCCATGAACGATCTGTTGTTATAAAGCAACGAGTCGCATGCTATTACAATCAGAGAGTTCGCTCCAAGCAGTTTCAAGAAGGAGACTTGGTCCTGCGCAAGTTAGAAGTCTCCGATCCAAAGGCAGCGACGGGAAAGTTATCTCCAAACTGGGAAGGACCCTATCGTGTTATAAAGGTCCTCAAACCGGGCGCCTATGCACTGGGAACACTTTCTTGGGAGCCCATCCCTCATACTTGGAATGCTGAGAATTTGAGGAAATACTACCAATAGCATCTTGCCTCGAGGCTAGACACTTCTTTTTCCGGGAAATAAGGGCCCAGACCCTATCAAAACCCCAATCTTTTAGAAATTGTCTTAAGAAAGATAATTTCTAAAAATCCAATGTAAACTTTATTTTTTCTCGAGCAATAAAGTTATTTTTCTCAGCATTGTTGTGATGTAAGCTTAGCCAAAACATTCTGTCCAAACAGAGTGATGGCCGAACACTCTGCCCAAACAGAGTGATCAACTTAGCCAAAACATTATGTCCGAACAGAGTGATGGCCGAACACTCTGCCCGAACAGAGTGATCAATTTAGCCAAAACATTCTGTCCGAACAGAGTGATGGCCGAACACTCTACCCGAACAGAGTGATCAATTTAGCCAAAATCAATCTGCCCGAACAGAATGATGGCTGAACACTCTGCCCGAACAGAGTTATCAATTTAGACTAAAACATTCTGTCCGAACATAGTGATGACCGAACACTCTGCCTGCACAGAGTATATAACTCTTAGGTTTTATAAAATACAAGAGAAGGCTAGGCCAAACGGATTAGCTACAGATCTAAGTCTGTGAAGAAACAAAAGTTAATGGGGGCATCGTCACTCCACCAAAGCTTTTTACTTCTTCGAAGTTTAGGCCGAGCGAGGGTGCCCGACTTCTTTGCCAACTCTTTAAGTGACGAATAAAGGGTTTGAGTCAAAGTAAACATTATTAATACTGTGTGAATGGTAAACACAAAACATAAGAAACACATAGTAAAGGATCAACACGAAATAAAAGATAAAGAGTTTTACAATAAAGCCTTTGAAAGGGCATTAAAATTCTCTGTCTAGATAAACAACAAAGCCTAGATACAAGGACTAAAATCTAGGGCTCGGGTGCATCACCAGACGGACCTTCCCCCGGAGGATGAGAAGCTGCGGCATCCCCCGCCTCTAAAGGCATAGCAGTCTCTCTAGATGGAGACGCCACCACAGGCAGAACGAAATCCTCCAAGGGGATGTCAGGAAAGCGCTCAGCAAACATCTCCTTGGCCTTTGTAAAGCCAAGATCATAGATCTCAAGGCCATCTTCGGTCCGCTTCTTCAGCCATTCGTCCCCCGCATTTCCATCCAAGAAGTCGCGGATGCCTTGGTCTCGAGCTTTGGTTACCTCTTCTGCTGCCTTCCTTTTTATTCGCTCCAACCTCTTCTTCAGAGTCGCAATCTTAGCAAGATAATCTTCCTCTCGATTACTCAGCTCTTCAGCACGATGAGTAGCTTCTTGCGCCTCCTTAATGGCATCCCTCTTCTGCTGAGCTTCCTCCGCGGCCACCTGCCTCCCCATCTCAAAGCGAGAAAGCATTTCAGACCCGCTCGCATACATCTGAGATAAAGATTGGAACGATCAGCAAAATGAAGTCCGAAAGTAAATACAAGGGAAAACTAGAAGAAAGAATCTCACCGTATACACAGCCTGAGCAAAGGAATAAGCAAAGGTCTTGTGAGTTTGGTTCTGAAATATTTCCTTGTCCTGAGGAAGAACTCCGTGAACAAGGTGTTGCTCTGAGATCTGACTATCTGGCATCCCAACATCATTGGAACGAAGAGTCCATCTGGGACGAAAGATGGGATCCTCTTCGACGGACACCTTCTCCACGATCTGCGGAGAGTGGTCGGGAGGGATAACCCTTGTCTTCTTTGGAGCAGGGGCAACTCTGCACTTGGCTGCTTTTCTTTCCTTTTCCCTTTCGCTTTATGCAAGACGCCAAGAAAACCTCTTTGCGGTGTTTTTCCACTTCCACTGGCCATTTCTGCAAAGGAGTTGGCAATCAATACAAGAATACACATTGAAACAAAGACTGAAACCAAAAGCCTATTTAAAGCACACCTAGAGACGCGCTCTCAGCAGGAAATGTGCTAGAGATAGTAGGCGCAGGATGAGGGGTTACAGCTCCAGCTGGAACAAGCGTGCGAGGAATGATCCTCGCCCATTCTAGTTGCTGCTCTGATGGAAAGTCCGCCCCGAAGTTTGATGTGGCTAAGAATGTGTTTGGTAAGGTTGTTGGGAGCAGGCTTCCCAGGTTCTCAAAATCCTTATAGTAAGGATTCCACTCTCTGTCAAACGGAAGCTTCCTTTTATCAGAACGGCCAATGAAGAAGTATCTGGAGTGCCAACCTTTATTCGACTTTGGCCCCCTTTCAGAAGTCGTTGCCTACTGTGAATATAGTACCATCCTGGACAATTGGCAACTCCCTTGACAAAATAGATTTCAAAGAATACTCTCATAAAATCTATTGTATCTGGTTTGTAGCCTGAAGTCTGAACCAGATAAATGAGCCCGACAAGCTTCCTCCAGCCATTGGGAACAAGCTAACCTGGGGCCATGTGGTAATGCTCGAAAAAACGAAGAGCAAAAGGGTGAAGAGGAAGCCTGTATCCAGATCTCACTTGCTCTTCGTATATCCCAATTTCATACTTCGTTCCATAGTTGGCTAGTTCTTGCAAGCCAGGAAGACAAGCATACCAGCCTACGGGAAGAGGATATTCTCGAAACAATTCCACCAAATCTTCGGTAGACATTTTACTCGACTTCTCGTCTACGGGAAGAGGATATTCTCGGAGCAATTCCACCAAATCTTTGGTAGACATTTTACTCGACTTCTCGTCTGCTGTATACCAAGGCTTAGGATTAGCCTCATCTTCGGCTTGATCCTTAACGTTGCCTAAGGCATTCTTGGCAGGCAAAGATGGAGATGGTTGGGAGGTTGAAGGCTGGAGAGGTTGAGAAGATGAAGGGCGTAGTGGTTCTGAGGATAAAGGTCGGAAAAGTTATGGATTTGAAGTCCTAACTTCACTACTTGAAGTTGAAACTCGACCTGATCTTGAGGATGAACTACTGCTAATGACTACATCCTCTTCAGGAGATGAAACAGAGACTGAGGACTCGGACATGTCTTCTAAACAAACTATGAAAACTTGAAATGCTGAATAGAAAGAGGAGATGAAGAGAGACTTACTTGAAGTGAAGAATGCTTCCAAATGATTCGAGTGACATGAAAATGAAGTGGAGATCTCCTTTTATAGAGAAAACCCTAAATAACCGTTTCTTGGGATGCACAACGGTTCATCTGACTCTTACGTGTCACAAGCTAAGAGAATGGAAGTGAGAAAATTCAAAATCTCCCGCTCAAAGGCATTAATTACAAGAGGGACACGTGGACATAAACCGAGCACTCTGTCCGAACAGAATCCCGTTGGAACACTCTGCCCGAGCAAAGTGACAACGGCCGAGCAGAATTCTGCTCGAACAGAATCCCGTTCAAACACTCTGCCCGAGCAGAGTGACAACGGCCGAGCAGAATTCTGTCCGAACAGAATCCCGTCCGAACACTCTGCCCAAGCAGAGTGACAATGGCCGAGCAGAATTATGTCCGAACAGAATCCCGTCCGAACACTCTGCCCGAGCAGAGTGACAACGGGCGAGCAGAATTCTGTCCGAACAGAATGTCGTCCGAACACTCTGCCCGAGCAGAGTGACAACGGCCGAGCAGAATTCTGGCCGAACAGAATTTCGTCCGAACACTTTGCCCGAGCAGAGTGACAACGGCCGAGCAAAATTCTGGCTGAACAGAATCCCGTCCGAACAACACTCTGCCCGAGTAGAGTGATAACGGTCGAGCAGAATTCTGGCAGAACAAAATTTTGTCCGAGCAGATTGACGACGGCCGAGCAGAATTCTGTCCGAACAGAATCCCGTCTGAGCAGAAGTCTGTCCGAACAGAACCTCGTCCGAGCAGAACTATGTCCGAGCAGAGCACTCTTTGGATATTTGAAATGCCAGACAAACAGGTTCAATTCTGTTTTTGGCATATTTCGCTATCACTAGTGGAAAAAGTGTGCTTCCACCCGCTTCATTAACGCTGGCAAAAGCAGGGGGCATATGATATAGCTAAAAATATCCCTCCAATCTACGGACGACACATGGCAGTTATGACACGTAACCCATACTGGCTCATTACTGATATGGCATTTACCGTATCAATCACCGGGCAGAATCCTAAAGAGGCTCTGACTCTATCAGTTCAGATTGACATGAGATCCTCTAGGATCCTAATTCGATTCTGATTAGAGTTGGTCAATGCCCAGTCATACTAGGACTCCTCATTCTACCACTATATAAAGGGGTCAAACTCCTCAGGTAAAGACAAGCTCACACACATATACATTATGTCTTTATTGCTTCTCAGAGTTCTACATTGTTAGCCATCTCTGACTTAAGCATCGGAGCATTCCCCCGCCGGAACCCCACCCGGCGGTCACTCTGTGTTCTCTTTTGCAGGCCTGATTTCTGGTGTGGTTCCCGATCCAGTTTTTAGCTGCAACAGCTACAATAGAACCTGTGTCACCGGCTACTTCATGGTTCTTGTAACATCTTTGCTAGCACCTTATTTTCCTTATTGTTCACTCATATTTACTTTTGCAAATGTGCTCAAATGACGGGCTAGGGAAGTGCATTTCATGCATATCGCCTTAGGTATGGAAAGTGTTTTGCAACTATCGGCAACAATAGCTTTTTGTTTTGCTTCGAAGTCAGGACAAGGTCTGAAATAGGAACGGTTTGGTACATCATATTGCTCTTCCTCCCAGAGTAGTGTTATTGCTCCGGCAGTGCCCTAGCGGTGTTTTGACTCTTACTTTTCATTTTGTTTCTTAGTCTTCCTTTCGATCATGTAAATTTCGGCTACGCTTTTCTGTAATTAGCTTCAGGTTTTTTTTAATTATGCTCCGGATTAGGTTGTGATTGTTTCACTTTGCTATATATTTCTAAATTCCCTAAAAAACAAATAAGGGCCCCACGCCTTATCAAAGTAAAATAAAAAAAGCATAATTTTATCAAAATTTGCATTATATTTGCAGAGAGAAGTTTGAAACGCGTTACTTTCGCATAGACATGGCAAAACTTACCCGGACTCGCTCAAAAAACCCGTGTAAGGGTGCACACACACACACACACACACACACACATGAGAGCTGATCGTTGTCTACCGGTGGAGAAATAGCAATTTCTCCATCACCCATCTAGCTGTCCACATGTGATAGTGGACAGCCCAGGTTACACTCTAACTCGCTTAACCGCCACTCTTTATAGCGGTTAGGATTTTTTTCCCAAAAATGCCACTCGCACTCACCAACTCAAGGCAAATCCCAGACATAAGTCACAACTTTCTCTTTAAGTTCTGGGTTGTACAGTTCATGTTCTTCCTCAGCCATGTTCTGGGTTCTAAATCTTTCTTCATCCATTTCATTTGTTGCTTCATTATTTCACCACCATGTCAAAGCCCAGCCACCATCGTATCCCATGCCCAGCCACCAGTGTATCCATGCCCAACCACCACTCCCAAATACGCAACCACCACTGTCTAAATACACACAATCACCTAATTCCAGCAATATGGGATTTAATCTCAATTCTCAATTCCAAAAACAAAAAAGTATGGACAATAAATGGCGGGTCTGGACAAAAATGTGGAATTTGTAAAAAAATCTTTTGATCTTAATCTTAATCTCAATTCCAATATATATATATAGGGAGTTGATCCGTTGAGAGCGCTAGCAAACTGGGTAAAGTTGCTAGCGCGATCTGGCTGTCCACGAGCGATCTGTGGACGGCCCAGATCTTTTTTTTGTCCGTTCACTACATTATGTAGCGGACAATATTTTGACAAAATTGTCCCTGACCCCGCACGCAAAGAAGCAAAAAAAGGTGTGCAATACTTCATCCGCTACATTATGTAGCGGACTACTGTATTGCACAAAGGAGCCATAATCAGTAGGCAAACATGTTGAGAAGTTCCAGAAGGATGTCCCATCGGTGACAGCGTGATTTACGATGCAACCGATGAACACGCCGTCGGCGAGCTTCGTCATCCGGACGGCCAAAATGGGCTTTTGAGGGAACATGATGTCGGCATAAACTCGACGCCGGCGTCGTTACAGGTGATGTAAATGCATTCCACGTAAATTCATTCGGTTCCAATCCTTCTAACCCCATTTGCTTGAACAAAACAATCGACTGTGACCTTCCCCACATTACAATACCCAGAAATCATCGTTGTCCAAGAAACGACATCTCGTTTAGGCAATTTATCAAACACTTGACGAGCATATATCATGCACCCACATTTGCAATACATGTCAACCAAAACATTCCCCAAGGATACATCTAATTCAAAACACAACTTGTTTATCATACTATGAACCTCTTTTCCCTTATTCAAATCCATCACGCCAACACAAGCTCTCAAAACGAAGAAAACGTATAGCTATTGGGACTATTTCTTGATCCTTGGATCAAAGAGAAGTGTCCAATTGCATCTCTGTAGTGCCCATTGAATGCCAAGGCTGAAATCAACTAATGGAATGCAAAAAAATCTAGGTATTGGGATAGAGTCTGAGATAGGCCATGCTTGAGGAGGGTGATGAGTTCAGTGATGGGCAGGTAAAGAGGCCGCCCTTTTGAATGTAGCGACAGGAGAGCATAAGGAGGTCGAAGATGGAGAGCTTCAGGTCTCCGACGGTTGATTTTTGGTCTGGGAAGATGGTGGATTTGGAGATGAGAGCTGGAGACATGGTTGATCGAGCAAAAGCTTCTCTTGCCCCCTCTGTGTAATACTTCGTCCGCTACATAATGTAGCGGATGAAGTTTTGCTTCTTTTTGCCAAGTTAGGGGCAATTTTGTCAAAATATTATCCGCTATATAATGTAGCAGACGGACTTAAAAAAACGTAAAAAAAAAAAAAAGATCTGGACCGTCCACAAATCACGCGTGGACGGCCAGATCATGCTAGCAACTTAACCCAGTTTGCTAGCGCTCCCAACGGATCAGCTCTCATATATATATATAATCGTGGCAGATCTAGATGGCGACTGCTTGGACTTGGGTGACATCGACGGCGGGGATCTGGACGGCAGTGGCGATGGCACAGGCGACAGATAAATGAGGCAGCGACAACGGAGTGGGCAACCGTCTTCAAAGTTGTCGTCAGCCTACGTCTCCCGCCAGTGGCAGCTGTCTACGTCTTCAGTCAACGTCAACGGTCCTTAGGAGTAGTCGGCTGGCGTCATCTCTCGGCTCTGCCAGAGAGAGAGAGAAGAATTGCCTGAGAGATCGAGAGAGTGAGAGAGATGAAGTGAGGCATGATTTGATTAAAGGGCAAAGTAGGAAAAATACTAATTGCCCTCTTTTGGGCGGTTAAGCAAAATTCTCAAGAAAAAAAAGAGATCTGAGCCGTCGACGATCACACGTGGATGGCTAGATGGGTGGTGGAGAAATCGTTATTTCTCCACCCGTAGACAGGGATCGGCTCCTATATATATATATGAAACCCACTAAAATTAGACCCGGACTCGGACCGACCCGTAATTTTTGGGTCGGGTACGGGTTACCAGGTATACCCATAAATCTCACCTATATATACATTTATCTTGACATTCTTCTCATTTAGTCCAGCTCTTTTTATTTTAAGGCTTGGTTTTGGCACTCTGTCGCCTCTCGCTCTCTCTCTCTCTCTTCCTCTTCCTGTCTCTCGGCCGTCTAATTCAATGTAGTCACTTGCTGGCAGATCGCCATTTAGGTGATTCACCGTTTCGGTGTCTGGCAAATCACTTATCTCCCTCTCTCTCTTTCTCTCATAAATCCTCCTCCACCACCACAAATCTACCGGTAGTAAGTGTTTTTCCATCGGTATCTCTCTCACTCAATCATAGATCCATTCTCGATGGACATGGCAACTACCATGGTTTCTGTCGACGGCAACTACCACAGAAACTACTCCACTATCTGTCGAACTGCTCCACAGATCTGCCGCCAATCTTCCGGTCCACCGCCAATGAAGAACATATGATATTGTATTGTGAAAATTTAATTGTTGTATTTTAAATTTTTGGTAGGATTTATTTGTTGTATTTTGGATTGTTGGTAATGGTGGGGAATGAGATTGTATTTTTGTTGAAATTTCATTGTTTTATTTAGATTGTGGTCGGGGATTGGGTTATGTATTATTATTTTACATGTTACTTGATATAATTTTTAGTTTATAATTTTTAATTTTTGTGAAATTTAAAATAATACCAACAACTATTAAAAATAAAAAAAACTTAGTAGCTAAAAAAATCAAAAGAAACAAAAAGAAAAAAAAATCCTAATTAGAGATATATTTCATTTATTTAAAAAATAAAAATTTTAATCATTTAGTCCCCCGCCTGGTTTTACCCGACCTAGCTTTACCAGGACCCAATCAGATATTACCCGTACCCTACGGTTTTACCCGTTTGCTAGGTCTACATTTGCATATTTTCACAATAATTGTGACCACTTGCCGAAGTTTGTGCTTATCTTGAATAAAACTCAAAGTTTGGTGAATTTGTTCTCAAACTGAAAAACACCAGTTACACTGAGTCGTGATATGTGGCAATCTAATACTAATAGATAGACATAATTAAAATTAATATTCTACTATTTTTGTTATGAAAAACGGCTAGCAAACAATATGGTAATCAGCCTCTTCTTCATCCTTTACACTATAAATCTGTGTGGATAAAATCAATCACTTTCACCAATCCATTTTTTCTCACTAAAAACTGGTACTCTATCATCAAAGCATCTAAGGGCAACCTGATATTGGACAAACTACCAAGGGATTACAGGAGAATTAAGGTGTGTTCATATGTGCTTTTCTTTGATGGTTACCCATGATATGTTTCCATTTTTCACTCTCTTGCTCATGACATGTATACGCACACACATCTATGGACATATATGTATATATTGAGACAAAAAGACTTATTTCTTTTGAGATGTATATGTTCTTCTACAATTCGGGTGAGTAATACAAAAGTTCTTAAGAAGAACATTATGGTAACAATTTGCAAGCTCGAGAAAATCTTCCCACCTTATTCTTTGATTCAATAGAGCATTTGCCTGTTCACTTGGCGCATGAAGCTAAGATAGGCGAACCTATGTAATATCGGTGGATGTATCCATTCGAGAGGTAATCCTTTAACTATATGTTATTCGTTTACCATAATGCAAACCATGTTATCGTTGCTATTCCACTTAACTCTATTCGTTAAACTTCTAGTTTCGTGTTCCATCTAAAGAAAGAAGTCTGTAATAAAGCTTACGTTGAGGGCTCAATTGCTGAGGCTTACATAATGGAAGAGCTTGTCAATTATTGTAACTAATATTTTGGGCCTAATGTTGATACCAGGTTAAATCAACTAAGCCGAAATAAGCCCGAAGCTAGCACAAATTTTGAAGGGCTTTATCAATATTCAAGCAGTCAAGTAGTTCGTTCTAATGGATGAAGAGTATAGTGCTGCAACAATATATGCTCTTCTAAATTACGATGAAGTTTCAGTATTCGTTGAGTTACTGTCTTCAAATAATTTTTGTAAACACTTGAAAATGTGTGATTGGCGGTTTAACTATACCAATTTGCAGTGAGTTCGATGCAAAATCTCTAATCACTGATCCCGCTGGACTCGAATCACATTGAAATCGCAATTTGTTGATTGGTTCAGAAGATATATAAGTTTTTAACCAAACTATATATATTATGTGCTATATATAGATATGTGGATGATTAGTATGCTGATTTATCCTTAATTTTTACCGTATTTTATAATAGGTTTAATCGGTCGACACACCAGCAGACTCCCGCTTGAAAGTACTAGCTCAGGGCCAGTAAAGAAGGATCCTGTCATGGAGGTTATATAATCAACGTGTTTAGATTTAACACAACAGTTGATGATCAAACAAAATAAACCCAAAACAGTGGAGTCTTGGTCAATCGCGACTGTTATGACGAGAATTGCATAGACTTTTATGGAGAGCTGGATGAGATTTTTGAGCTAACATATCTAGGTAGCCAAAACCACTTGGTATTATTCAAGTGTACATGGTTTGATATCACATGTAGTAAAGGAATATGTGTTAGCTCACACGGGATTGTAGATGTCAATGATAAGTCAAGACTTGCATCACACGAACCATTTGTTTTTGCTAGTCAAGCTGCACAAGTATTCTACGTAGAAGAGGTCGTGAATCCTAAATCTCGTTGGGAAAATATTATCAAGTCCAAGAAATTGCATATCGCATATAACAGTGAGGTAAACACCTTTCAATTCGACCAAGCACATGTCTTGGTACCTGTTGATGTGAATAGCGAGGAGGACGATCTTCCTTGTTAACCAACACATGATGTAGGAGAAGAAGTCGTAATTAATGATGTGGAAGACATAGAAAGTGTTGAAGATGATGAGACTGAGTCCACTGACGAAGATGATGAATTGCAAGATGAAGAGTAATACGAGTCCCAGGAAAAAGAGGATGATGAATCTAAAGATGAAGACGGTGATGATTTTCAAAATGAAGATGATGATTGACTTGTAATGTTGTCAGATGCATTGCAATAAGTAACTTGAATATTTTACTTAATGTTACGACATAACAAAGCCATCTTCCTAGTGTGACTTACTCGTGTACTCAGTTCATATAGTGTTTCTACAATTAAGCATATGTTAACTTACTCGTATACTCGGTTCATATGATGTTTATGCCGTTTTAGTGTAATCGAAAGCATGTGATAGAATACTTGTGTTGTAATTTTAATGTGTTAATTTCTTTGAACTTCTTTTATACAAAGTTATTTATGGAAGATTACTGGCCATTCGAGGTCTCAGTGGACGCTGAGCTGCGTCCACTTTGGTGGCTCCCACATCATCATTGCTAGCTAATGACGAGGCACATAGTGCTAGCATCCAGCAGGCGGGGCCCTAGCCCCAGGTCAAGTCTGCGCACCCGCATGCTAGTTCCACTTCTTCTGTTGGTTTGACCTCAGGTATGTTTGACAATAGCATTTAGTCATAATGTTTGACTTATATTTAAATTAGAGTTCACTACCCGGTTGACCATTGTACTATTAGGCAAATTCAATTTTGGTCACTGGACTTTGATTTGTGTCAAAATGACCACTAGATTTTTAACTTCATCTCAATCAGGTCACTTTGTTAGCTTCCTTTTAACTGTTCACATTCTTCCTTCTTCCTTCTTCTTCATGCACGCACACATTATCACTCCCACTCACACACACAACACGCATACACAGTTACAGTCATGCACACACAGACACAGTCATGTATACCAGACAATCATGGACATGCACACACACAGTCACACATACCCACACACTCTCACACTACCCCACACACACATGATAGTCACGTACACTGTCAAACACACTTTCTCTCTTCCCCCCTCACTCTTTCAAATCTGGTGTTTGTTTTACTTTCCTCTGAAATGTGTTTTTGATTACAGTTCCACAAAAAATTTTGTTAATGATGTTTCTGCGACTAGGATTAGTTGAACTTGAAGGTGGGCAAAAGAGATTCTTCCAGGAAGCTCCTCTTTTTGTTTTTCATACTCACTCTTCTTTTGGGTTTTGCTTCCTGGCATGTCTTTTTTTCCTTTTCTGCAATTGTATGATATAGGTTTTAGGAAATAAAGGCTCATAATGGATAGTGGTGCCTTTACACTTAATGTCATGTTGAGATCACTTGCAGACAATACTATCAGTTACGATAATAGGGATGAGCTCGTCTATGATGGTTTTTGGTTGGACACAACTAGTTAATTCAGTTTTTGTTAGCCTGATCTTTCTACTTCAAGTCTCTATCCAGGCATCTTTTTTTATTTTGAAATCAAGATGAGTAATTTGATTACTATCCCTCATGACAAATGGTACATAGAAGAAGCAAAAGGACTAGACTTCCTTGACAACCCAACAATCGTTTATCCCGAAATAGAAAAACTTGCTGGAAATGAGGAACACAATGAGTCGTACAAACAATAGCATATTTAAGCCAATTTGAGAGCTTTCTGGTTGAAGGCACCGAAATGAGCTCAAGACTGTGGATTGGACCAGGTGCAACTCCAAGTCAACTAGCTCTAAGAAAGAGGTTAAGTAGAACAATTGAATACTTGAAAGAGTCCAATACTGTGTTTGTCCGTTTGTGTGACAGTGTGTATGTGCTTGTGTCTGTGTCTGTGAGTGCGTGTAATTGTGTGGAGGGGGGTTGGGGGGAAGGGTGGTTGTGTGTGACAGTATGTGTGAGATAGAGAGGGAAAGGAGAGAGAGAGAGAGAGAGAGAGAGAGAGAGAGAGAGAGAGAAGGGAAAGAAAGGGGAAAAAATGGGTAAAAAGACATAAATGTCCCTGACTAAATGGAATTAACGAAGTAGCAGCAAGGATAATTTGACGGAGTAACATGATAGAAATGATTTTCATAATTTAGTAGTAACTTTAATACAATTCAATGTCCAGTGACCAAAGTTGAATTTGCCAAATAATACAGTGGTCAATCGGGTAGTTAACTCTTTAAATTATATTTGAACTGTATTAATCTTGGTATTTTGTAGGATCTCGTCGAGGCCGTGGAGTGACACACGAGGTGTGCATCAATCCCTAGCGTAAAAAGTTACTCTTACAAAGGAGGAATAGTAAGTAAAAAATCACATAATGCAGTAGTTATCAATTTAATTCTGACAGTTATTATAGTTCACTTATTTAATGCTATTAATGTATTAATTTATCAAGATCCTGGAGTGTCCGACGAAGACGAAGATTGGCGTCCTTGTAAAAGGCCCATTCTTTGAGCCACGATTATACTGGAAAGACCGGGATATCGGAACAAGGGAGGCATTGTGGAATGAGTGGCTGGTATGGTTTAAGCTTTATTATTTGTTTAATTAGTACCTAATATTTAAAGTAATCATATTGATTGTATAATTGGATACCTTGCAGGAGGGGTTTGAATTTGAGTATCCTGAGCAGCAGGCATTGAGGCCCAGATATGTTTTTTGCCTATATCAACAAAAATTACCAGCGATGGTTGCATGACACATGGGAGCAGGCGAGGAAGATGTTGTCGGAGGGTGCCCCGATGGAGGAATGAAAGGGGTATCCCCCTTATGGATCTCACCATCCGGATCGGGGCAGATGGTTGATCAGTGGATCACTGATCCAGCATGGGAGGTGAAGAGTAAGAGTGGGAAGGAGAGCAGACATGATCGGGATCCTATGCTTACGGGGGTCAGTGCCACATGATGTCACGCGACACAGGAATGCAGCTGAGCACCCGAACCTAGACCTGATGAGGTTTGTGCTCTGACATACACTCAGACACATGAGGAAGAGGGATAAGGATGATGTACATCGGGCGGGGGACTTCATTTCAGATATTTCCCGACAGATTGATGTAAGTAAAAAATTAATTTATTTAAGTTAAATTTCGGTTATGTGCTCAATTTTTTTTGCCTTAATGCTATCACTGGTTTACAGGCCTTGTATGAACAAAGCAGGGGATCCGACCAGCCATTAGCGTCCACGAGCATGGGTACGAGTGCTAAGGGATTAAAGCGGTGGTTGGATACACCGAGGGTCGTCAATAGGTCGAAAAGGCGTATACACGGCCTGCCCAGCACGATTGCACGTGCTGTGATCGGAACGTCCCCGCCCCTGGTACCCCTCCACAGGCACAGACACCACCCACGGAGTGACTTTTACACCAGACCGATATCCGTCGTATTGCGGATGAGGTGTTCCAGATGATCAACGCACGGGGGATCAACAAGGCCTTGCTGCTGGACATCCCCAGCCGGTTCTGGATGATGGAACCGACGATCAACATGATCCAGATCCTGGTCTGGGTGAGCCCTGATCGAGCCCTTCCCCTCTTGTGTTATCATGTACTTGTGCTCCCCTCCCCTCCCCTATTTGTATCACTCTCTCGCTCCTTATTAAATAATGGCCGGAATGAACAATTTTGTATTAATTTTATGTTCAATTAGTGTATATACTTTTGGTTGTTGAATTTAATTAATTATATACTCTGTTTTAGGGTTAAATGATTACTGATGGATCATCAATCATTTAACCCTAATATAGATTGAAGAATTGGGATTCAATTTAAGTTACAGGTTTGAGTATTAAAAAAAATACAGAGTTTTTTTAAAAAAATTAAACTTTTATTGACAGATTTTATTCTGTCGCTAAAAATTGGGTACATTAAATCTTTTAGTGACAGAATATACAGTGGCTAAAGGTGTTACCGACGGCTACTTTAAGCGACAGAATTCCCTTTGTTAAATGTCAGTTAGTTTTTTCCACGGGCTTTTAGCGATGGCGATGGGGATGGGGATTCCATTGCTAAAAGTCCATCGCTAATACCTTTAGCGACGATTTATTTCGTCACTAAATATTTTCTGAAGTTATTAATTTAGAAAAAAATTAAACTTCAATTCCGGAAATTATCTTTTGCGATGGAATTTCTGTCACTAATGAATTTATTGTACCGTCGCTAAAGCCTAAAGGTGGTCTTTTTGGAGATGGATTTTCAAATTTGATCGCCAAACTTTTAGTGATGGGCTTAATCGCAACAAACTTTTAGTGACGTAAAATTTTTTAACGACGGGATGTGGACTTTTAGCAACAAAAAATTCTGTCGCTAAAAGTCCTGTTTCTTGTGGTGTTGTGTGCACGTCCTAAGTCCTCCTCCCTCGATAGGTCAAACTAACTACATTTATTACCACTTCCTTTTATATATATATATATATATATATATATATATATATATATATATATGTATGTATAGTTTTCTTAAGATGTCCGTTTTCAAAAGAGATATGCAATTTTGAGGTGTGCTGATCTTGAATAAACTAGTTTCTCTTATAGCAGCAACAGAAAATTTGGTAACGAATGCTATAGCATTTGAATGTATTTAGGCTCTTTTCATGTTGAGATTATATTTTTTTGAATTTTAGGTACTAAATAAAAATTGAAACACGTTAGTTTCAAGCTTAAGCACACATATATTCCTTTCAAAGCCACTTTGAAACCGTCTTACCAATTACAATGAAAATGATAGATTTCTTTTAACTTTTCCTATTCAAAAATAGTAGTCCCCATCGACCTTACCCTATGGTAACGAGTGAAAAACTGTAGGCCCTAGAGATGTTAACCAGTAATATACCCGAAAGAAAAAAGGCATATCATGTCTAGACTTTCTTTTCGTTGGTCACGCTGTAGAGGCGGATTCAATTTTCTTAAAAGGCATTTAGTTCACCTAAATGGCATCAGAATTAAGCATTTTAGGTGATATGAATGATCTTTCTTTGGTTTGTTAGAATGATTCTAGCTGTCCACTCCCGAACCATGTGTTTGTCTGTGTATTTGTCTTGAAAAGATATTTTGTCCTTCCTATGCATGGCTGTCCACCTTTTTTCTGATGGAGACTCGATTGTGGATCTACTAGAAATTAATGCTCAAACAGAATTCGAATTTAGTTAATAAAAACCTTTAGGAGTTTTGTCACGACTCAAACTCACGAGTGAGCTCATGAGCTAGATCCCTGACCAGCCGCAGGGCCATTCAAACATCCACCCAGAGCTCTACAAGGCCTTAGTACAACATGTACACAAATCTGTAGCCATGCAACTAAACTAACATCTTAACAAGATTTCTAAAATCATACTTATAGATGTCTTAAATATGTATCTAATGATTTCTTTCATGAATAACTAACACAAATCATTAAAAATCTCATGGAGACCTAAGCTCCAAATGATTTTCCAAAATAAAAAAATAGTACTACAATTATATCCAATTGTTAATAATTTTTCTAAAAGGGCTTAAATCCCTAACGATCATCTCCTACGATTCTGTCCGCGTTACCCTCATAGCTCTAGGGTTCATCTAGGTAGTCACCTGAAAACATTTATAAAAGAATGCGCTTGTGACTCAGTTATTACCATATTCCTAAAATAGGTTTTGAAAATTTATAAAAACATGATGATTTCTTCGTTTTAAAACTGGTGATAATTTTACAGGGATACTATACACATGTACTTTAAAAAAACAAATCATGATTAAGGAAACTCTTCTAAAACAAAATCATAACAACAATATTTAAACTTCGGTGCTATTCTAACTCTTTTCACGGTGTGCTACGGTCAGCATATGGTCTTAGTGACTAGGATCCAGAATTCCTCCTCCACCCACGATAAATAATATTTTCGTCGAAGAGGCGAACCACAAGTAAGAGTACTGTAGACCAACGTATGGTCCCGTTGACCGGGACTTGGAATCCACTTTTTCTTATGGATATGGGGCCCAACAACCAATATTAATTGTACGATAACACGATTTACAATCCCCCTCTTACACACCATTACGCCCACATAAAACGACTTGCACACAGTCATGTACCACCACACCTTGGTTGTTCCATTTTAGCCCCAGTCATATAGACATGGTAGCCACCATGGTTGCCCAAACCGAGACCCTCACTTTGAGAATAAACATACAAATACGCTAATTAAACCTGTAAGAGGGCTTACTGAAAGTTAGTTTACTTTGTTAGATTTTGACGAGTCCTTATTCTCTCTCTCTCTCTCTCTCTCTCTCTCTCTCTCCCTCTCCCCTTTCTTTTCTTCTTTATTGCTTTATTTTCTGTAACCGAGAGAGCAGAGTTCTCCATCTCTACTGTAACCAAAATACACTTAAAGTAAAATTAAATTTCTCACAAATCTCCTCCTTTGATCTCTCACTTTCCAAGGTTAGAGAGTTGACATAATTTGTAAAATAAAATCAGATTTGTTGAAATCTTTTAATTATTCATTAGTCCCCAATTTATATGTAGTTTAATAGCTAAAGCCCGCTTTACTAATCAATGCTAAAAGTTGCAAAAAAAAAATATTGATGCTACATAAAAAAGAAAAAAGTTTCTACACAATTAAATTTAACCGGCTAAAAAAGGTTCGGGGTATTACATTCTCCCCACCTTTGAAAGAATTTGGTCTTCCAAATTTATGTATTGCGACACCCTCAACCAGGTGACGTCACCAGGCTACGTTATCGACCATAATTACATTTAAAACCATGTGTTGAATATAGAGCAACTACATCCTCATACTTATACATCATTAATAGATGCTTCAAAATACGTCCTTACAAAAATTTCTCTTACAAACATACATCATACTGCAACGGAAGACTTTCAATTCTCTAAACAACATAAATGGTTACAACCTAATATACTACTGTAGTCGTATGACTCTTATCAACCTATCTCGTAGCTCAATCTTTATCTCACCATTTACAGCTTGTCTTACCTCACACAACTTATCCCCTTGCTCAACTTTTCTAGCTTATTTCTTTTCCCTTTTCTAGAGGGTTCTTCTTGATCGACCTTATAGCTTGCACAATACAACATAAGGAATGAGCGCAAATCGCCTAGTAAAAACAACACGAGGAGTATCACGTACAAATGATTCAAGAGACTCGGAGGAATAATAATCATCTCAACGATAACAATGAATCAAGAGTAGTCAATAAATTTCAGCATCAACATAACTTGTCAAACGATATTTTTTCTTTCGTTAGACTAAGCAGCTTTAAGGCCCAACAGAACAGCATTATTGCCACCTCCGCATGGACAAGACTGATTGACTGACAGACTGACCGACTATGTAAGTGAATACTAAAATAGGAAATTGAAAAGATAAACATCAAAGAAATACTAGTCATTAAAATCATTAACATCAGAAGAAAATCAAATGCAATGGAACTCAGATACGACATGTAACGATCCGGTCCACGGCCCCACCACAGGGCATTGCCTCCCTCAAAAGGGCTAGCCAAGTAGGTACTTATGAGTTCCTTGGCAAGGTCTTATAATGGTCATCTCATACTATTCCACATCCGATGTGGGATATTACAATCTCCCCTCCTTATACCTTAGCGTCCTCGCTAAGGCTCAATCACACATAGCTTAGAATCTTCCTCTCTAGCCAATGTGGGATATACCGGGCTCACCCTTCGTTGTCCCAACCATCCTCTTGATGTGGGATATACCCGGGCTTGCCTTCGTTTCCCCAACCATCGGCAACCCGACTGGATAGCCCAACCCGAGTTTTCGAGAGTCGGCTCTGATACCATCTGTAACGACCCGGTCCACGGCCCCACCACATGGCATTGCCTCCTTCAAAAGGACTAGCCAAGTAGGTACTTATGAGTTCCTTGGCAATGTCTTATAAGGGTCATCTCATACTATTCCACATCCGATGTGGGATATTACACGACAAACTAGACTCGACCAGACATGACAAACTTGACTCGCGCGCCCTACATCCTCTTTGCCAGTGATCATATTTCACAGGCCATCCTCCTCATATAGATGTACCATTTTACGGGATGTTCATCTCAGTCTTAAGTAATTAAAAGAGACACTGTCAATAGGCAAAGAATTCATCTAAAGTGCTTTCCCTAACCACTTTACAGCCAAGCAACATGACTTCATCAACGGGGCGAACTAAGGAAAAATTTATTCCACCTCATGTCCTGAACAACACAGCTCAACAAGGAATACCGGATCAGAAGATCAACCGTTGTTCAGACCTAACAACAAGAGTTCAACGCAACATCATTAATGGGGCGGACTTGGGAAAAGATTACCGCAAGCCCTCAACAACGTTCTTACATAAGAGAAATGTCGACTACCAATAAGTACCGGCATTTCACAACAACACGTAACGACCTCAACAGCATCATCATTAACGACAGGGCAGACTCGGGTGAAGTTTGCCACAAGTCCTCAATGTTATTCTCAAAGAGAAGAGATATCGGCTATCAATTACTGCTGACATCTCACAACAACCATGCGATAATCCCTACGCAACATCATCATCAACTTCAGGTAGGCTAATTGAATCAAATCATAGCATACTCTAGGACACCCATTATCCTCGCCAAATTCCATCAACAGGCTAACCAAGGAAATTTATTTTACCCTAAGTCCTCAACAGCACAATTCAAATATGCAAATACCGGTCACAATGACTACTGGTGTCCAATCATAACGACAAGAATTCAGCAACACGTCATCAACATGGCATGCTAATCGAACAATGAATTAGCATATCAGAACCGCATTATCCTTACCTCATTGACTTATAGTCGAAGCAACTCGCAATCTCTGATCGCAACGACTTGCATCACCTAATCAAATAATACCTGCTCGTTAGACATCATTCAACATATACACACTCCCTATTCTACCCCTTCCCATTTAACCGCTCATAGCGGTTTATGACAGCTAGTTTATCCGATCCAATAACTTGATTCTTAACCTAGCCTTATCGACGCCTCCACAATAACCACTCTCATTATTTAAGCGTATTAACACCATTCCTCACTTTCCACCACTCCAGACGCATAATATTGCGCGTTTTCAAAAATTTAGCGCCAACATGATAAATTACCAAAATACCTCTTTGATAGCCGCTATATCACCAACACTCCAAAACCGCTTTAAAACTACTTTTTAGATGTACTAAATCATTTATAGACCAAATATTCCCTCAAAATTTTTAAAGGAAACATTACCAAAACACCCCCTGACAGCCATCGCCCCAACAAACATCTCAAAACTACTTTAAAACAACTTTTCAAGTGTATTACACCCTTTCCCGGACTAACGAGTCATTTGAAACATTTTATCGAGAAATTTACCAAAATACCCCTATCCGGGTTGCAATTTACCAAAATGTTCCTTGAGAGTTCTCTTTACCAGTAAAATCTCAAAAACAACTTTAAAACGCTATTTAAAGTATCTTGAAATCATTTTTTGAGCTAAAATATATTTTACAAAATTTTTGCCCAAAAATCCCAAACTGGTGTCCGGACCGAGCGCTTAAAAGTCGTTCGGCCAAAAATAGCAAACGACTTTGAAATGACCCAAAATCTTGAGAAATAAAACTTCTTGACATCCTAGGGTCCCTATAAAAGTTTTACGCGAAACCGTGCTACACTGTATAGTTTTAAAGTTCCCCGTATCGGTCCCTTTCCAATCTTCAAAAAATTCTAAAATTGTTCCCTGATGTAGATCTCCTAAAAATACCTAGGATCTCTTTGTCGCGCTTTGCCTAAATCTGGCTCTAGCTATTTTTTATAAATTCATGAAAAACTACCTAAAGTAACTTATACTTTTATATACCTACTATTTAAATTGTCACACACTAAAACACCTAAACTACACGCACCTTCTTCTACCTTCAGCTGCTGCACACCAACAACATTACCCAGTTCACACTCCCTCACCCGAATCACTCCTACATACTTACTACACTATGTTTCCCCCATTAGCTCACTGCCCCGAACCCATTTACACCCTTAACATATTCAATTTCATACCACCACTCACCCACAACTCTTATGACACACACACACACACACACACACACACACACTCAGTCACGGTTCGCACACCTGCCACACGCTGGTTTATATGCTGCATAATAGTAGCATAACGGCAGCTGCAAAACAGCAGCACAACGATAGCACAACAGCTGCAAAACAACACCATGATAGCTGCAAAACAGCAGCACAACAGTTCCATAACAGCCGCAAAAACAGCTGCATAACAGCAGCAAAACAGCAGTACAACAGCTGCAAAATAGCACCAGTGTGGCAGCAGTGTAGTAGCAGTCACACGCTTATGCGCACACCCCTGCACACAGTGCACACACTTTCACGCTATGCACACGGATAGCACACAAAACACTATAAGGGTAGAAATTACCCTAGAGACTTCTTCAAATTCCCCTTCGAATTCCCTTGCTCTCTGTTTGCCCGAGCTCTGTTTATACCTTCTTCTTCTCTATTTTGTTTGTTTTTTTCCCCTTCTTTTGTTCACCCAAAATTTCTACCCATACTATTAATTAAATATTTAAATTGATTTAATCACCACACCCTAGCATGAGGTGGTAACAAGTAACAAAATTCCCTCTTAACACTTGGCATCTGGGCATATTTTCAGAATTTATGAATTGACCCCTCCCCCTCCCCCCCCCAAATTTTTATATTTGTAAAATGACCCATAAACTTTATGCAATTACCTTTTCGCCCCGAATGAATTATGATGTAATTAAATATCACAAAAACACATGCTGTCACCCATTGTATTATTTTTCGTCACCGAGACCATAGTTTACAGTTATGCCCCCAAAGTTCTCCAAAATTATATTTTTAACCCCCAAGGCCACCCCTCCCTATTTACCTTCCTAACATTTAATCATCACCAGCATATTGCTACTTAATAAAAATAACACCCCTTAATTAATCAAACTCACGGTTAGATTAATTTTCGGTATTTTTCGGGGTATCACATGTATCTCAGGATTGATAGAGGTGAGGGTGCTTGCTTTTTACTTCGTCTTCACGCTCCTGCGTGGCCTCCTCGATCGCATCGTTCTTCCAATAAACCTTTACTAAGGGAATCTTTTAGTTCAGAGTTTCTGCTCCTTATGATCTAGGATCCGAACTAGGTGTTCAATATAGGTGAAGTCTTCTCTATTCTGCAAGGGCTTCGGTTTTAATCTATGTGTGGGGTCTGGGACGTACTTCCTCACATAGACAGATGGAACACATTATGGACAATAGCTAACTCTGGCGATAAAGTTACCCGGTAGGCTAGAGAACCAACTCTGTCCACTATCTAAAGGGGTCCCATATACCTAGGGCTCAATTTTCATTTCCTCCCAAATCATAGCACTTCTTTCATCGATGATGCCTTAAAAATTACTTGGTTGCCCACTTGGAATTCTAATTGCCATCTGCGTTGTTCGCATAACTCTTTTGTTTGCTTTGAGCACCCCGTAACCTTTCTTTAATTACTTTAACCTTCTCCGACGTCATTTATACCAGCTCTGGCCACAACGGTTGCTTTTTTCCCTACCTTGTCCCAACACAGTGGCGATCTGTAATTTCTACCGTACAAGGCTTTGAAAGGGATCATCCGAGTGCTACTCTGGTAACTGTTGTTGTAAGAAAACTTTATCAGCGGTAGATGATCATCCCAGCCACCCTTAAAATCTAGAACACAAGCCCGCAATAAATCTTCCAATGTCTAGATAGTCCTTTCTGACTGACCATTTGTTTGAGGATGAAAAGTCATGCTAAACTATAGTCGAATACCTAAAGCATGTTGTAAACTCCCTTAGAATTTGGACACAAAGCGAGGGTCCCTATTCAAAACAATTGAGACTAGTATGACATGATGGCGTATTATCTCTTCTATGTAGGTGGTAACCAACTTGTCAATTGAGTAGGTCATCCAGACAGGAAAAAAGTGTACATACTTTGTCATTCAGTCCATAATCACCCAGATGGTGTCATGCCTAGAATGAGTTTTACGTAGTCTAGAACAAAATCCATGGTTACGTGTTCCCACTTCCATTTCGGTATCGTTAAAGGTTGTAATGACCCTGCTTGCTCTGCTTTCACCTACTGACATACTAGGCATCTTGACGTAAACTCCGCAATCTCGCTCTTCATGTTACCCCACCAAAAAGTCTCCCGAAGATCCCTATACATTTTTGTGCTCTGGAGGTGGATCAAGTAACTTGACTTGTGAGCTTCTTCCAGAATCTCCCTTTTAAACTATGGTCAGCAGGCACACAGATTCTATTTCTAAAATGAAGTACCCCATCTTGCAACATGTATTCAGGTTAACCTCCAGTCTTTACCTCTCCCAGTATCTTTAGTAAATGATCATTCGTCCCCTGAGCTGTCTTAATCCCATCGATTAAGGTGGGTCGTACCACAAGGTTGCTAAGTGAACTGTCATTGGTCGAGCCTTGAACTGTGACATCTAAGTTCAGTTTCCTCATGTCCTCTAATAAATGCCTCTGCCTTGTGATTAGGGTGGACAACAATGAAGCTGAATTTTTACTAAGTGCATCGATAACCATGTTTGCCTTCCCTAGGTGGTACCGGATATTGAGGTCATAATCCTTTAGTAGTTCTAACCACCGCCTCTATCTCAGGTTCAACTCCTTCTGGGTGAAAATGTACTTCAGGCTCTTATGGTTGGTGAATATCTCACAGGGTTCTCCATATAGGTAGTGTCACCAAAATTTTAAGGTAAAAATCACTGCCACTAGCTCCAGGTCATAGGTAGGGTGATTCTTCTCATACGGTTTTAACTGCCTCGAGGCATATGCAATCACCTTTCCATTTTGCTTTAATACACACCCTTGACCTTTGTTAGAGGCATCGCTATAAATCATGAAACCACCGAACCCACTTGAAAGCGTAAGTATAGGAGCTATGACGAGCTTTTTTTTTAGTTCTTGGAAGCTATTTTCACAATCTTCATTCCACTCAAACTTGATTCCCTTTTGGGTTAAGTGAGTCAAAGGTGTTGCTATCCATGAGAACCCTTTCACAAATCTCTTGTAATATCTGGCTAACCCTGAGAAGCTTTGAACCTCCGTCACCGTAGTAGGTCTGTCCCAATCAACAACAACCTCTATCTTTTTGAAGTCAACCGATATCCCTTCCTCTGACACCACATCCCCCAAAAAGACAACTCTGTCCAACCAGAACTCGCACTTCTTAAGTTTGGCATATAACTTCTTTTCTCTTAGAATCTTTAATACTCTACTTAAGTGTTATTCATGTTCTTCCCTCGCCTTAGAATATATCAATATATCAGCGATGAACAATATATTCATAAATACTGTCGGAGCGTTAGTCAAGCCAAAAGGCATAACTGAAAATTAATAGTGCCCATATTTAGTGCAAAAGGCCGTCTTTGGCACATCTTGTGCTTTAATCTTTAACCGGTCCCCAAACGAAGATCAACCTTTGAAAATCACTTTGCCCCTATAACTGATCAAATAAGTCATCTATGCGGGGAAAATAGTAATGATTCCTTATTTTCACCTTATTTAACTCTCAGTAGTCGATGCTGTAACATCCCGGAATTTTCCGGAACGTTAACGCTCAATCCATCAATCACTTAATCATAGAATCCTCAAACTCAAACAAAATAAATACTACCAATCTGTCAGTGCAACTAATCCATCAATTAATGTGTTATTCTGAGTACACAATCATGATCAATAAACTAAATTTAAACCTGATAATGAACTACAGAGGTTCACCCACACATGGGTTCTAGAGAGAAACACTACTTAAGTTCACTAGCTTGTTTGCCTCTAGTCCAATTTCAAGTAGTCTAACGCTGGTTACTACCTGCAGAAAAGAAGTCAAAGGGGAGTGAGCTTTTGAGAGCTCAGTAAGGTCGCTCAAACGAAGAAGTTACGAAACAATGTACAAATGCAATTCAATGATCATCTTTTCAAGAGTTTCAAAAGAATCATACTAGTTCGATCAATTATCAATAAAATTTCAGATACGATGCAAACAATCACAGATAATATTGAACATGAGCAATTGCAAAGCCACACAGGCAATGCAGGGTAATCACTTAGCAAAGCCACAAAGGCGATGCTCACTAACACTTTCCACCAGCTAGTCCATCAAGGCACTAGCCCACACCAATATACCGGCTAGTCCGTCAAGGTACTAGCCCACACCAATACACCGGCTAGTCCATCAAGGTACTAGCCCACACCAACTCCCGCCAAACACACAAATGCACTATCTCATGTCAATATGCAGAATGACAACAATTCGATAATGCAACATATTAATCAATGCTTGATGGACAATAATTACTGAGCACCGATAAGAGTTTCAATAAATGGTTTAAGGCTCAATGAAAAGGTATTAAAGGCAAATAACGAATTCTCATAACAAACATAACGGAGTCCAAAGAAATTCGATAGCAATTTTAAAAAAATATACGAGGACAAATTGAAGAATTGGGTTTCGGAAAGAGATCCCTTACCTCAGTCCAAGCTATGCACTCGCTGCTATTCAACCTTGTTCAAACCTTGAATTAACCTAAACGGGCAAATTAATTTATTAGAATTCAACCTAGCCTCACAAACTATTAACATAATGCTAAATTCTAATCGTTGCTCCCACTGACACTCTTAACGTAAGTGAAAACGAATCAGATTTTTCGAATGACTAAACCTAACGGATAACCACGCACACTCTGAAAAGCATTAAGACACTCCAAAAATGATACTAACTTACTATAATTTTTTTTTGTACCTTAAAACACCATACAAAGTTATAATATAAATTTTTCTGAATTTTTGAATTAAAAACAATTTTCTTAAATACCAGAAAAAGCCCAAAAATAACAACTAATGCTTCTAACTCAAATCAAAGTTCCATAATTTTCATGATAGCTTTATAATATATAAGAAAAATACAGAAATTAAAATTGGAATTTAAAAAGCACCGAAACCATTTTAAAATCATTCGTTTCATTAAATCAAATGCGATACAGGTTGATGTACTAAATCAACATAGAAATTAATGAAACGTAAACTGAGTTGTCTTTTTACCATAAAAGCACTGCTGTAATTTTTGCAGAATTTAATATTAATTACAAATTCTCAAAACAAATTTTAGGATAGCTGTGCTTGCAAAAATATTAAAAATACCAAATGACATCAGAAAAATGTGAAATGTTCACAGAAATTCTAATATTGTACTAAGAACCTTCCTGTAAAGTTTCAGAATTTTCGGACTAGCGTACAGTACCAACAGCCACTTGGTACAACTATGCAAGCACAGTGTACCACTCTACTGCACAGACCCAATACTGTTCACCAGTCTTCTTCTTCCTCTTTATACTTCACGGTTCACTGTTTAACCACACAGAATACACCACTTACACTACCTCATCACTAACTCACCACACACTACACAGGTACACACACTTATGCACTAATTTCACCTATAATTACACACTATACACACACATCACACCCACATACATAGCAATAGCAGTAGCAGCAGGCAGACCTACCCCCATTTTGCATCCCACGAACGCACTTCTCACACACATTCAGGGCACACTCAAACACACACTGCCACACAGCCATGGCTGCCCAAACTCACCCCTCATGGCTTCACACACTCATAGTTATACATCATTAATCCAACCCATTTCTAACCACTCAAGCCACTGCCGTCACTCTCTCTCTTCCTGTTTTCTCTTTTAACACCCTATATACACACACATTTGCACACATTACAGGTTCATATACGTATATACGTATACTCTATTTCATCCAAACTTATTACACCCACATATACCTACATACCACTATCTACACAACACACACAGAGCACGCGGCACACAACTCCCACGCACACAGCTGCCGATTCGGTAGTCTCACCATCCTCACAGTATACTCAAACACACGGCCATAGTGGCCACTGAACCTACAACGCGCGGCCATGGTGTTCCTCTCATTTTGTTCAGCCGTCTTCACCAACGGCACATATACAAACAAATCATCCACCCTTTTTCACGTACAACCTACCCATGCGAAATACACACACAGAAACATTAACTTAAATTCCAATAACTGATGAGAATTAGAAAGAAAAAGAGAAGGAATTCTTACGGGGTAATTTCCTTTAGCTGCTTCTCTCTCTCTCTCTCTCTCTCTCTAGGTAATGCGTACGTCGGCTAGGGTAGGAGCCCTTTTGGGCGGCTGCTAGAAAATATTAGGTATATATACAAAATCTTGAAAACCTAGTTAGACAAAGAAATAATGCTTACCCCCTTCAATTGTCGCTAAATCCTCTTACTCAAACCGACTATTGCAAAAAATGTTCTAACAATATATCCTACGATAATTTATGCATTGAGAAAATTTAGCGATGAGTTATTATGATGTCTCGTTCGCCAAAATATTGCTAATAAGTAGATTGCTAAAACGTCACTAATAAATAGACCGCTACAAAACTTGATTGTCACTAAAAATATATATTCTAATGCTTAAAAATCTAAATCTTCTCTTCAATACACATCGACGTTATGTGAATATATATATATATATATATATATATATATATATATATATATATATATATATATGTTGTTGCAAAAAAGAAAAATTTTATATCGACATTAAGAAAGTTTAAATTTGTCGCTAATAACACTAATTAAATTTATGAAAAGTATTTTAGGGTTCGGGGTATTACAGATGCGCAACCTCATCATGCCATCCTTCTTCTTTTCAAATAAAATTGTGCACCATAGGGCGAAGCACTAGGGCGAATAAACCCTTGTCTCGAAGATCGTGTAATTGCGTTTTTAGTTCTCTCACTACCAAAAAGAAAAAAAAATTGATGTTAAAGGCAAACTGTGAAAGTCAGGGATTGATGGCAAGTGTGTCCTATGAAATCCTGAGTTTGAGATCAGGGATCGCTTTTGTTTGCTTGTTCAAACCCTAAAGAAGCATGTGAAAGATGCAGACTTTCGTGAACCTACAATATTGGCATATGGGCTGGCAGCAAATGTTGACAGATGCTCTGAATCAATAGAAAGAAAAATGCCTCAGAATAAGGCTAGGGAAGCCGCCAGTCTTGGCAATAATTGCTAATGTGACGCTGCAAAGGGCTTCTGGTAGCAAACGGCCAGGACTACTGTGGAGTTTTGTGCAGGTTTTGCGTATCCGTATTTCAACTGGGAACTGCACAAGTCATGCGGAAGTTCTGATTCTTTTTTGAAGTCCACTTCCTTTTGCTTTAGCTAGATTCCGATTGATTGTGATGAGGGGATAGTTGGTACCATTTTGTTGGGCACTAAAGTTCGTGCCACTTATGAAAAGGAGAAAACAAATGGAAAAACTGTGGGAATGGTTTTACGGTAATGCAATCTTCTTACATGGCTGGTGGTAAACGATGTGATATGTCGCAAGCAGTGATTAAGCATGAATTATTGTAAATCACCAAAACCAACAGCACAGTTGGGGATCGTTGACACGAGGATAGAGGATTGAGAAACAACACTGTTCAAACCATATGAAACTGATTTCATGATTCCTATAGGCGGTGACCATATGAATTTGTGGTCACCTTTTTCAGCATAGTACATTGTCCTTAGAATGCATTGCATGCTTGAACTATTTCAAACTACTTTAGATAGAAGAAAAAAAAAGGCAACTAATGCGGACCTCATATGCTTTCACAAAGCGTTCCCTCGATTGTAATAGGCTGTTTATAGTTTCCTTTGACTCTTTTTGCTTGTTTTCAATCAAAGCATTGTCCTTTTGAAGGTAATTCACCTGTGACAATGATTAACCAACCAAATAACGGAATTCAGTTGGCTAATGTATCACCAGATTATTAATCAGACACTCCCTCCATTTCATTGGATTTGTCACCTTCAACCTTTTGCGAATTCTTAGGATACATTCGGTACATGTGAACGTGTCGACTTTACTCATTAGCTTCATCGTAACTTGACTTGTCAAACGATACCTATTTACAATATGATTGTTATTTGAGAACCGTTCAACATTTACACGATCTCTTGTGGACTTAACCAGTTCCTATCTTTTAGAAAGAAATATACTCCAGTAAACAAATATCAAACATGTCATGGTTACGGGAGTCTATCCATCTATCCTATAAAGTGGCGAAAAATCAAAGGGAGAAGTCGATTGGAATGTAGGGAGTAATCTTTAAACGAGAATTTCTAGAAATACGCGATACACGCAGATCACAACTACCTTCATTTCGAGCTTTTGACAAAGTTCATTGGATAAAGTCAACTTCGACTGCAATTCAGTTAGCTTTCTGTTGAATTCCTCCTCGGTTTGCTTTTGTCCCTAAATTCGATTATCAACAAATGATAAATGAGTTATTATCGAGGCTTACGAATTTGCTAGTTCGCTGTACGTGTAGACCGATTATGATGGGAAGGTACAATATTTCGAATGAAAACCTGGACGAAGAGGTGCAGTTGATCGGAGGCGGAGCGTTCCCTGTCCTGAAATGTTCAAAGAGAGAATCAATGAAAAAAAAACTGCTGGTGGGGTGGCGGCATTGGTGGTGGCGATCGGAAGGTGTATTACCCTGAGTTCACGAATTTCGGAGATTAGGACTCGTAGGTGGAGCTTGAATTTCGACAGTTTGATCAGCTCTGTTTTCCCGCCAAATTTTCTCTGATCCAACTTCAATGAGGCCATGAGGGTTCTTTAACCAGTCAGGCAGAATATAACTTTTTTCTCGGGGGTGTTTGATAAAAACATTAGTTAAGTACTGAATTTGAATAAAACAAAACTTTAAGTAATGTCTCCAATTTAAGTATTGAACGAGTCTATTCTATACGACTAATTAAGATGGTGTTTGAGATTAATTCTGAGATGGTCAAACCTAAATTTAATCTAAATTAAATCAGGTATGTGATAAAACACATTTAAGAGATAAAAAAAAAACTAAAAACTGATTAAATCTTGAAAAGTGAGGATTATCAAATAATCATATTTCTCGTAATCAGGTTTGACATTTTAATTTACCATATTATCCTCATATTTCTCACAAAAAGACATCTCATACCCTTTAACTATTTTTAAAAAAGTTATTGTACTATAAACACTAATGTGAGATGTGGATGTTTTTAATTTAAATAAGAAATAAATATTTTTTGTAGGAGAGTGAAAATAACTTTTTACCAATTTATTTGAATATTATAGTTATTTGCAAATTAAAGTTATGTTAACTTTACCTTTTCTAAATGGGTATTATATATTTATTTATTGAATGTCCTCTATAGTCATTTTGTTATAGTAGAGTCGATTTAAGCATCTTTTATCCAAACACATTTTTTAACTTTAAGTTAGTTTATAACTACTTTTACCAAATAACAAACTAGTTTTACTTAAAGTAGATTAAATTTGAATTTTTTCAAAACTGATTAAGATTTAAGCTGAAATCTGCTTTTTAGAATCAATCTCAAACAGACTTTAACTGAAGCCTGCTAAATGATTACTTTGACACTCGCACCCTTTTACTCCGTTTTTCAAAACTTTATCAATCTTGTTAGAGAATTGTATAATTGAACGTATTATCATATGAATGATGGATAGTTCAAACCCACTTTTACAATCATGAGCATGACTTTGAAACATAAAAATATGCAAATCAATCACGAGAAGAATTAGCAATAATTTTTCAACAGTCAATAGTCACATTATACAGACATAAATTATAACCCTAAACTAAATAATTGAGTTGCAATATGTTGTCGTAAGATAGTCATAAGCGTTTGATTAGCTTGTCGTGCTTTTGCTCCCATACTTGCTGAATTTTTGTTATGGTACTCAGTATTCTCAAGAATATCCCATTGTCAAATTGCTCAAAAAGGGACTCCATGATAATTGTTTTTCGAAGAAAATTCTATACCTTTGCACAAGAAATGGCAACATCCCTTTGTACTTGAAAAGGATACAGTGGCATCCTCTATAATATGAGAAACGAGCCTTAAGGACTCCAAATGTCGTCGATGACAGTCCTCGGTCTACCATGTACGTGATCCAGATCGTTCCTCTTTTTTATGCATGATGATCATGTGCAAAGTCTCACAACCGAAACACACATTGTGAGAAGGTGCCAGTAATCTACGAGTATGTGTATACGCAACATCACATAAATAGTATTATCTGCAATAAATTCATTTATTTAAACAATTTGATACTTTTAAATGAATCTCAATATCATAAGTGAGTCACCATATTTCACTACTCGGTGGCAGAAACAAAAAATAATTAGCACCCTTGAGTAATGTGCTATTCCTTCCCAACAAGCCCATTTTAATGCAAAAAATCATATTAAAGCTGCATATAGCTAGAACATTTTTGATAACATTCACCCTTCCATTTCCTCTTCCTATGTGTCGTACTTGTTAATCATGGGATAAGACATCATGAATAAGCATTTTATTTAGTATACCCACTGCACCCTTCGACCAAAAAAGTTAACAACCAGATAAGTTAAAAGTTATTACAAAATTACGTCTGTAACCATTCTTGTGTTCACTCAAAAAAATCTTACTGAAAACATTAACGGGATCTAAATATGTATGTCTAGAGATGTCAATGGGCCGGGCTTGGGCCGGCTAGCCCATGCTCAGCGGGCCATAAGAGAAAATAGGCCAGAGCTGGGCTTCGGGGGTGGCGAACCGGGCTAGGCCCACTTCGATGATACGAAGGCCTGGTTCAAACCCAAGCCCTAGGCCCTAACTTTAAGGCCGGGCTAAGGCCAGGTCCAGGCCTGAAAAAAAATTATTTTTTCTTAAATTATTTCTATTCATGTTTTATGTTGTGAAAATAATTAAATTTTGGATAAATATGTTCGTAGGCCCTCCTCATTTTGCCTATCAAGTCCATTTAAGAATTCCTTAGAATAACTTACTATCGGGTTTGACCAATTAAACTACCATATTATCATAATTAATTACACAAACATTTAACATATGCTATTCAAATACTAAATTAATGATCATTTTGTCACATTAAAATTACTTTTAGTACTTAAACGAGAGCATGAACATATAAAAGTGTTCATAAAGATGCTCACGAACAACTCGTAATGCATGAGATTTTTATATAGAGTTTTTATGTTAAAGTTAGACTATTTGCATAATTGTCAAGAAATTAAAAGGCCTAAACCTAGATAACTTCAAAAGCCAATCTTAAATAAGCTAAGTCTAAGATATTAATCACAAAAGCTAAGTTCAAAAAATTAAATTTTTGGGTCAAAAAAGGACAGGGCCTGGCCCCAGGGAAACGGGCCAGACCCGGGCCAAAAATAGTCTGGCTATTTTGGGCTTGAGTCGGGACTGACTCGGTCTATTTTAGGGGCATGCCAGGCTTTGTCCTCTAATTCTTTTGGCCCCTGGCCCTTGGCCTTATGGATCGGGTTGCCATCTGGAATATGTGCCTAAGCCGACAATGGTGTCGAATCTAATTGGAAGATAATATATGGTATGAACAATTATTTTCTTTAAAATTTTAGCATAGTTGATAACACCTCATAGAAATATCTATGCACGGTATGTGTTGAATAATTAAATCTTCATTTGACATACTGAGTTCTCTTGTTATGGCTCTAAATTACCAAGAACATTGTCATCTTCTCCCGTATAGAAACATAACAACTATCCTTTAGCCACCCTTGAGTGTTAAAGTGGTTACCAATGTTAAAAAATGCTTGTAATACATTCTCAAAATCTCTTGAGAATAAGAAAGATTTCTATTTATTGTCTCGTCCAAATATCGAGCTCCATTAAGCAAAGGATTTGTACCTGATCTTTGCTTAAAACGTCTTTTGTTTCAAAATTTTCATCATGAGAATGGGTTGCAACAACTCTCTGGGCTTCTTTCTCTTTTGTGATCACCATTCGTTTCAATTTGTTTAAGCACAATAATGTTTTGTCAATAATCACCATAATAAAATATAAACTTAAATATAACGCTTACACGTCATCAAAGCAACATTTGCCAACATCGCAACGATAATAGGCATTCAAATTACTAAAATACACATAGATGTCAAGAATCACGCTTCAACTGAAAACAAAAAGAAAAAAAGAACAAGATATGATATTAACTTTCTATTAGTCCAATAATCATTAAATTATCGCAATCCTAATCTAAACAATAAACCAACCGAAGGCACTTCACATAAGTCCTATCTTTCTTCCATTAATTTGTACCCAAGTTTTTCTAACCTCTTCTGGTATTTGATTAAGCATCATCCACTACTCCATATATGCTTTCGATTCACAAAAATTCTACATGCAACAGTGTATAAGTGGTCAGTCATACATCTCCATCTAATTAAGAATATGGTTGCACACCTCTAAGCCTGGCCCGTCCAATGTTTTCAACATTTCCATCTAATTAAGAATATGGTTACACACCTTCAAGCCTGGCCCGTCCACTGTTTCCAAAGTTTTAAGAACCACGACTAATTGGTCATCAAGTTTCTCATATTTGTCTTTCTTATGGTGTTTGACTTTTGATTTTGGTATATCTGTCAGATAAATAAATGTAAAGGCATATCAGAGTCATTGTCTACATGTATTTGAAATGATGCCCCAACATTAGTAGGCAAACCATCCTTCGATGGATCCCAAGCTACCTTCCCAGACGCTCCAATACCATCAAATAATGATTTCATCTCATTTGTATTCTGTAGTCTAATATATCAAAATTATTTCCCACTTGGATTTGCCTGTTGGACATTGTGTGTAAAGTTAAGTTATACATATATAGTTTTTCATTTTTCTAAAAACGCATTGAGGGTCAACGAAATTGTACCTTTATGTAGCCATCCCATCCATCTGGGTTCCAATTCACAGAATGTTTGTCACATGATCGTAACCATTTCCAATCTTTTCAATTAGTTTTGACCATAAACCATATTTTTTTAAAAAAATAATTCCATTGGTTTTTGAGTTGTTTTTCATGAAGGACAGTACCCTTTTTTCTCCTTAGTTTTTTAATTATATTATCCCACACCATCTTCTTGAAATTACCTTAAGACTTTTCAACTATCTGATGTTTCTACAGTGCATGCATTTATCAAAAATTTATATAGTTCTGGATCTTCTAGTTTGCTCTATAACCATCATTGGAAGCTATTCTTATACAAGTATTACACTATCAGATATACTATAAGAAAAGAAAGAAAAAAAAACCACGTGAATAGTTGAATTTTTAAGGAATGTAATAGTCTAGGGGTGAGCATTTAATCCGTTCAAACCATACTGACCAAACACAAACCGATTTTCAAAAACAACCAGTTTGCTTTTTTTTTTTTCCCAAAGCAATGCTCGGTTCGGTTGGTTTACCGAACCTATATATATACAATTTGAAATATTTAAATAATGGAAGAACAAGAATGGCATGTCAATTTGCAGATGATCGCTACTAAGAATTAACATCAATCGTGAAATTTTTACACCAATAATTGGATTTTAGAAAATATTTAGAAGGTTACAAACACATGGATATTTAGCGAATCCAGTAAAATAAACAAAAAAAGAAGCCATTTTTCTTACTATCCAAGTTGAGAGCCTAGTAGTAGAACTATTTTTCGTATGCAAGGCCACATTTGTATATCATGTACTACGATGCTATTAATTTTCTTATATAAAAAGAATGTTGTAAGTATTACTATGAAATTTAGCGAAGCTGCCTTATTTCGGAGAATATTACGCTGCATAATTTTGTTAATAGCTATGTAAGAGATACAACCAGTTTGCTTTTTTTTTTCTTTCCCCAAACCAATGCTCGGTTCAGTTGGTTTACCGAACCTATATATATATATTCAATTTGAAATATTTAAATAATGGAAGAACAAGAATGTCACGTCAATTTGTAGATGATCGATACTAAAAATTAACATCAATCATGTAATTTTTACACCAATAATTGGATTTTAAAAAATAATTAGAAGGCTACAAACACACGGATATTTAGCGAATCCAGTAAAATAAAAAAAAACCATTTATTCTTACTATCCAAGTTGAGAGCCTAGTGGTAGAACTATTTTTTGTATGCAAGGCCATGTTTGTATATCATGTACTACAATGCTATTAATTTCTTATATAAAAAGAATGTTGTAAGTATTACTAAGAAATTTAGAGGAGCTGCCTTATTGCGGAGAATATTACGCTGCATAATTTTGTTAGTATCTATGTAAGAGATACAAAGTTTTGCTTGAATCCAGGATGTCGTCACTACCACAGGTGTTGATAGCGTAACATATCATTCGTCGCGCCTCCGTTTTATGACATGATACAACATAAAAATTGTTTCATACCAATACATACGGGTATGTAGCGGTTGATGTAGTATATATCACACTTAGGTTAAATATCTTAGAAATTCGTATTGGATTCTTGTGGTAGCATTAGCAAAAGTAAAAGATGATTAGACTCACAATAAGTTAATTTTAGATTTTTGGCTTGAACTCAACGTCTGGGATCGAATTGCCTACATATTCGATCAGACTAATCAGAATCAAAGCCACCGTAGTTCAACTCTGGTCCTACGGGGTGTAATCAACAATTCGAGACTTAGACATAGAAAAGGCAAAAAGACTCTTTTTGTTATTTTTGAAATTAAATGAGATTATGGGAAAGGGAGACAAACTATATGATTCCTCTATACTAAGAAAGCTAGTAAAGATTACCTTGAGATGTAGCATGTAACACCCCAATACTTTTTCGGAATTATTTAAAATTTTTAGTAGCGAATATATTTTTCTTAACGCCGATATTTTTCTAACAACTTTTAGCGGAGAATTAAATGTTTAGTGATTAGCGTGACCGGAATTTTTGGGTAAACTTTTAGCGATGATATTCTTACTTAGCGACGATTAGTGTGGCGGGGTTAGGTAACAACCCGTTAAATTTTTCTGGTACACTATTTTATCATAAATAGTTAATTAGGGCTTTTCGAAATAACAAAAATTTTTGGGTGAAACTTGAAAATTTTCTAAAGTCCAAGGGGCTTTTTGGTAAATTGCCACTTTAGGTTTTATGTATATGTATGGCTGCTATAGATCAGCCGCCAACCCTACTTCTGAAAACCCATTGAGAGAAGAGAGAGAGAGCGAAGGAAGGAGATGGAAGAAATTTTTCGGCGAAGATTTCCGGTAAGCTTCTAGCCTTTTCCTCCTTATTTTTTTATATTTACGGTTTACAGTTTTAAGGGGGACATGGGGGAGCTGCTGTGAGTGTAACAGGGGGTTAGGCAGGTCACAGCAATGGTGGCTGTGACTGTGAAACTTTGTGGGTGAATTAAGGAGAGAAAGGGGGACGTGGGTGTTGTATATGTATTTGCAACGGTGCTTTGAGGTGTTGAATGTGTAGTGTAGAAATGGAGGGTTGGGCAGCCGTGTATGGCTGCCGTAAACCTGTAATTGCGGCGCCGTTATGGTTCGGAGAAAGGGATTTCGTGGCTAGCCAAAGGCAGGTTGAGGTGTGTGGATTAGAGTGTGTATTTGTGGGATTGCCGTGTATGTGTTTGTGTGAGGGTGAAATGGGTCTTGTGCATGTGTGCATTCATACATAAGCATGTGTGTTTGTGAGTTGTGGTTGTGAGCATGTGTGTGTTTGGGTTGTCATGGGTTGGCAGAAATGGTGGGCTTGCAAATATATATGTGCATGAGGAAAGCTATGTGGGTATGACATTTGCTGTGTGTAACGTGGTTGTCTTTGTGTGATATGTGACAGTGATATGAGTGAATTAGATGGTGTGTTAAGGGGAAATAAGGAGGCTGCCGTAAGGGGGTTTGTATTGAGGGAGAAATGGGGTGAAAAGGAGAGTGATGGTGCCATGAAGCAGTGGTGTATGAGTTGTGTTTTGAAGTGGGTGCAGCAGTGAGTGCATTGTGTGTTTATTTATGGGTGAAGTGGGTTTATGAGGAACGGATGAGAGAAGGTGGAAGTGGTGGTTGTGTGTTGTGTATATTTGAGGTGTGGAATGCATGAGAATGAAGGGACAAAAGAGTGAGGGAGAACCCACTTCCTCACGAGGTGCTCACTGTGCAGCTGTGCATATGGACTGAGTGTTGCTGGGTTGGGTACAGTGAGTAGTAGGGAAGAAGATGATAAGTATCGAACGAGTAATTAGAGTTATCGTTAGAATCGACACGTGCATAGACTAGCGTACAGTTATCATTAGCACGTGAAAATTTACAGTATAATATGTTAGATTATATTAGAACTCTTGGCAAAAGTTTATAATTTTCTGAGATCGTATGAATTTTTAATATTTTATGTAATCTCAGATTTGGAAAAATTCTTTTGGAGCCTTTAACCCAGAAAATGTTCTGGGAAAAAATTAGAGTAATGTCTTTATGGTATAAATAAGACTCAGTTTAAATTTGATGATTTTTGGAGTTGTTTTGCTATGATTTCCGTATCGCATTGGTTTTAGGAAAATGAAAAATCTAAAAATATTTTATGTCTTTTAAATTATGATTTCAATTTCTATAATTTTTACATATAATTTAAAGTTCCTATAAAAATTATGGGACCTATTTTGCATCTGGAAGTAATTATGGCTATTATTGGGTTTTTATTGTATTTAAAGAAATTATTTTTAATTCGAAAATATTGAAAATTTCAGAAAATTCCTATTTTGACTCTTATTAATGTTTTCAGCTATAAAAGTATTTTATTGAAATTTATTATAAATTTTGGAATATAATTACGCGTTAAGTAGCGTACAAGATTTTCGGTTAGCTACGTTGGTCGTGTGTGGAATACGTTTCGAGTCGCGTGATTTCGGGATTAGAAGTAAGCACGTGGTGGGTAGTCGATATTAGGGTTTCTAGCATATTAGACATAAATTTTGTTCTAACTATTAAATTATAAATTTAGGTTGATTCAGAAAATACTGATCGAGGTTGGTAGCATCGCTTAGCTTGGACCGAGGTAAGGGATTTCTTTCCGAAACCCAACTCTTCAATTTGTCCTCGTATATTTTTTTAAAATTGCTATCGAATTTCTTTGGACTCCGTTATGTTTGTTATGAGAATTCGTTATTTGCCTTTAATACCTTTTCATTGAGCCTTAAAACGTTTATTGAAACTCTTATCGGTGCTCAGTAATTATTGTCCATCGAGCATTGATTAATATGTTGCATTATCGAATTGTTGTCATTCTGCATATTGACATGAGATTGTGCATTGGTGTGTTTGGCGGGAGTTGGTGTGGGCTAGTATCTTGACGGACTAGCCGGTGTATTGGTGTGGGCTAGTGCCTTGATGGACTAGCCGGTGGAAAGTGTTAATGAGCATCGCCTTTGTGGCTTTGCTGAGTGATTACCCTACACTGCCTGTGTGGCTTTGCAATCGCTTATGTTATTGCATTCGTGATTGTTTGTATCGTATCTGAAAATCGTATTGATATCTGATGAAACTAGTTATGATTCTTTTTTTGAAAATCTATGAATTGCATCTGTAATTGTTTCGTAGTTTCTATTTTTGAGCGACCTTACTGAGCTCTCAAAAGCTCACTCCCCTTTGACTTCCTTTCCGCAGGTGACAGCCAGCAGTAGGTTACCTGAATATGGATTAGAGCCGAGCGAGCATAAGGAAGTGAATTTAATTTTAGTATTGATTGTTAAGACCCTTGCGCGGGTAAGCTTCTCTAGCTTGTTGGTTAGATTTAAATTGATTTGAGGAAATTGTAATGATTAGAGGCTCTGACATAGGTTTTCATAGTTAGTTATTCGAATTCGAGGTTTTTATGCTATTAAGTATTGATTGTTTTTAAACACTCCGGGAGTTCGGGGTGATAACGCTCCGGAAAAGTCCGGGCGTTAAAGTTCCGAAATTCCGGGATGTTACATAGCATACCATTCGTCGCGCCACTGTTTTATGACATGATACAATATAAACACTGTTTCATACCAATACGTATGGGTATGTAGCGGTTGATGCAGTATATACCACACTTACGGTAAATGCCCTTATCTTAGAAATACGCATTGGATTCTTGTGGTAGCATTAGCAAAAGTAAAAGGTGATAAGACTAACCCTAGGGTAATTTTAGATTTTTGGCTTGAATTCAACATATGGGGTCAAATTGCGTATGTATCTGATCAGACTAATCGGAATTAAAACTGTCGTGGTTTGACTTTGGTCCTGGAGGGAGTAATCTACATTTCGAGACTTAGACTTATACATAGAAAAGGCAACAAGACTCTTTTTGTTATTTTTGAAATGAAATGAGATTACAGGAAAATGGATACAATCTATATGATTCTTCTATCCTAAGAAAGCTAGTAAAGATTACCTTGAGATGTAGCTTGCCTTAATGACTCGGAGATGTTGTCCGTAGAATACACGATACAAAGAGAAAAAAAGACGTTTAAAACGTAGTTTAAATGGCTAGATTTCTCGAGAGATATTATGCCACTTCGTGAAGAAATGACACACAAGCTTTAAAGAAAATAAGCTGCTGGGACCTCTTAAAATGAAAGCTAAGACCCCTTTTTATAGTGTTCAGGGTCGTAAAATCTGATAAGATTGGTAATGCCAATCTGCAAGGGTGGATGCAAGTCAGAATAAGTGATAAAATCGCAGTTGACAAAAGTCAACTAACTAGCCGGCGAGTCAAAAACTTGTCGGTTCATTCTATTATTTAAAAATAAAATTTCTTAATTTTGAGGCATTATCTGCCCTTAGTTTTAGTAATTATCTCGAAAATCACAAATGAGATATGCTTGAGTCATTTCCTATCAAAAAAACAAATTGATTTATCTTTGTATCAAGGATAAATCATGGATTATTTTTTTAAGTCATCCAGACAAACTATATCAATTAAAATAATCTAGACCTTGGACTGGACTTGACGCAAATGGACTATACTAATGCAGTTGGACTCGAATGACGGACTGGACATGTAATTGGATTGGACTTGTACAATTAGACTAGGCTAAATTACTTAACTAAATCACATTATTAAGCGTAGACTCAATAATGTACTTTGATTAATTTTAATTAAAATGCCTACAAAAATGAGGTATTTACCATTATAGAACTGGGCAGATGAAATCATTTGTGCATATTCTTTATTTTACTTAGCTGCTGTCTATGCAAGAGAAAAAAACATCTTCAGCAACTTTCCAATATATTAATCATGATGCCGACCAATTCAAGTACCTAAAATTTGTACTCTCGTAAAACTCCATTAGAATGTCATGAAGGACAAGGACCTCGTACAAGACATTGTAGAAATCTGGGAGTATTTCACTGAGTTTGTTCAATACCTCCGAAGGCTGTTCACCCCCTCTATGAGCACATCTTCCCCTGCTGAATTGAAGGAAACTCAAAAATTAAGCATCGCAGTCCTTCGTTATTGTAAGACTTTCGGACCCCCTCAAGCCTTGAATTCCTAGCACGATACGCAACTGTCTTTTAGCGGCTTCACGGACAGTTCGTATGGTGGCATTACGAGCAAGTTGCTGGCAATAAGAGCATGCACCTTCTCTTAGCAAGAGATGAAAAATGGAAACTTCCAAACAGTGTTAGGCATAATCTTGTACATCAAGTAATAAAACAATATAAGAAAGACACTAATTCTTTGGTTCATGTAGGTGACAACACAGTGTGTTATCAGCGTTATACGCACATCCTATACTTAATTTTGAACTACAATTCACTTACTTTTTTGATGATGTCCCTTTTACTTTAGTAAGAGATGGTCGTAGAAAGAATATAAGATCGTTGGGCATATTTTCTCAGGTTTTTGCAAACAAAGATGCAAACATGTCTAAGAGAGCAGTGTAATCGTTTTCAAAGGTAGCGCCAACTCCTACAAGACCTTTGAACGTCACAACGTGGCCGTCATCGGTCTGAACCACATGTTGTGCATTGATATCACCATGTGCATAGAGACAAGACAAGTGAATCATATAAAGCTCATGTACTGTATCCCTGTTTCATATGAATTGGTAGGAAAAACATATAAATAAGCAGTTTTACAACAAGGGTTTGGTAAAAGGAACCCTAATTGTCAAAATACCTAATTCAAACAAAACTCGCATGTATGTATTTGAAGCAAATGCACAGCGGAACACAAGAGTTTGTGGAATGAATCCCACTATATCCCAACTTGGAGAAAGCTTAGTACACCACAAAGTTAAGATGTCTTAGATGCCTTGGCCAACACATGGCTTTGGCTATGGCTATATATACTAGTCCACCTCCTCAACAAACGGTGGAGATACATTCGATTCTACGGATAGCATTCCCTATCTAGAACTCTCCACACTATTCACAAACCTCTTTAGTATTCTAGACCATTTCTAGAATACTCCCCTATCATTCTAGAGCTACCACCACTACTCTAGAATATTCACATATGTACAAGATAGAAAGTGTGTAGAGAAGTCTCGAACCTTCCCGAAAGCCTTGCCCATCCTTTGCCAAGTAAGCGTTCACTAAGCGTCTCGTAAGTGCCTAATGAGCGTCCGCATGGTGTAACCTCTAAAAATCAGCCTCCTTTGTAGATAGTCTGTGACCATATGCTCTGAAAGTGTAAGCTATTAGAGAGTGAGCCCAACAATGTTATCATGCTCAACTCTTACCCTCATGTGGAAGTTGCCGATTGCACGTGGAGAGAGAACTTAAGGTGCACCACCACCAAATGCACAAATAAACTAAGTGCAAATTGTACTATAACAAAAGGGAGACCAAATATACGAGTGAGAAGAATTAAAGTCAAGACCTTGTCAAATCAAAGCTCTGATATTATGTTAAGTTACCGGTGGCTCTAGAAGCTTAAGCTATTAGATAATGGGCCTAACAATGTTTTGGATGCTTAACATCATTTAAGCAATTTCCATCTAACGCAAAACCAAACTACGATCCATTAAATTTAGAAACAACAACATGGAAGTTGCGAAAGCAGTTTACTTGATTCTCCCCACAGGAAACTATTGAAGATAAATGGTGCCTGGACTTTAAGCCTGTTTTGGTCGAACTCAGTGGCCATGGTTACACTTTAGATCCGATCTTGCCCGATCTGACACCTTTGCATGCAAAAGGGTCTTCAGAGCCATTTGCATCCGTCTATTGGCGGTCGTGGTGGATGGCTGCAAATGAGTTAGTGACGAGGGAGCCCTTCCTAAGTATGGACAGTTGGGCGAATTCTAAGAGAAAAAATGACGTGGACGACCCTGGCTAAGCAAGAAGAAATGGGGGTTATTTACCGCTACATGTGGAGCGCTTATATATAACCTATATATATTATATCTATTTATGTATGTAATATATATTCCCACCCAAGTTTGGGATAGACTCCTTGAACCCATGCGTTTTTATAGCTGACCTCTAGCCATCCACATGAGAACGCGGAGGACTCAGATCTCTCTTTTTCTTCAAAATTTCGTTAAACTGCTTTTTGCGCATAGAGCGGTTTGTCTACCTACCGAAATGTTCCTACATTCCCTTTAGAGAAAAAAATACCATGCAGACCGTGTCAGGGGAGGGGGGTGGGGGGGTGTTTACAAATGATTTTTTCCCTCTTTCTTCTTTGTCCCCCTCTTTGTCACCTCCGGTCACCAGCAACCTACCTCTTTTCCCCCTACCCACATTACTGATAACACTCCATCCCACGTGCGCACTTACCCATCCACACATAGACACGTACACAAACACCCCGTAACATAGTTACAGGTGATTTCATTTAATGATGGTGCAACAGGTGGTGGTTTTGGTCAATTGGGTGGTGGTCATTGATGTCGGAGTTAATGGGTGGATGGTGAAAACGATGATGTTGGTGGGTGCTGAAAACCGATAGTGGTCGTGGGCAATGAAATTGGTGGTGATGGTAAGTGAAAGAGGCAAGGAGCAATGGGTCTGCAGAGAAGAGAGTGGAGAGAGAAGAATTAGAGGAGAATGAAAGAAAGAATTAACGGAACTGAGAGAAAAAAGAACAACAGATTGACCAAACCATAGAGAAAAGGAACAAGAGTATTTTGGTAACGAGCATAGTGCGCCATATAGTTTGGGCATTGGTTTTTAGTGTGTTTTATTTTTATTTTATAAAAAGGAACAAGACTATTTGGCCGCATTGTTCATAATCCCTTCTTTGTTTAACATTTTTTTTCTCTCTTCTGCTCTGTTAATTGCCCATTTTTTAAATATATTTCTCTCATCCGTCTTCTCTCCTTTTCTCTCTAGTTTCAGGAAGGCCCACAAACACGCTCTCTCCTCTCCTCTCTCTCATCCTACCATCACAAACTCGACAGATCCACAGCCGGTGACCATAATCTCAACTGGCCATCACTACCACCGCTTTGAACCTCCACTGGCGCCACCATCACATCCAATCTCCACGATCGCCGCCGCACCACAAAGCCCTCTACCATCATGCCTACCACAACCACCTTTTCACGTCGCTACCTCCATATTGAGACCCGCCACTAACACCGCCATGGCCACTACCACTGGATATCGGCTACTTCGCAAGCACCATCAATGGTCTCCTTAACCTCTGTTACCTTCCACTACCATAACCACCCTCTAATGCACCCCCTCAGATTTTGAAAAAAAAATATATATATATATATATATATATATATATATATATATATATATATAGTATTTTTTTTTCATTCGCGACTTTTCCTTTCTCTTTCTCCTCTTCTCTTGGCTCTCCCTCAGATCAGTCAACTCTCACCGGAGTCACAGGCTCACCGCTCACCAGCAGGGGCTCACGGAAGTACGGCTCTCACTCTCTCAGTCACCGCGGCACCACCCACGGCCACCGGTCATCGGCTCATCGCCTCATCGTTAACGCCTATGCCGGTCGCCGTCAAGTCAAGGTCCCACGCCTGTCAGAGTCTCGAAGCCCCGATTCCGAAGCGCGAAGCCGGCGAAGGTCCTCCCCAGTCCGGCAGTCCCCACCCGGCCACCCCAACTCCGGCCAGTCCCCACCCCGGGTCGTGCCACGTTAGTAGTTGGTTAATTCATGTACTGAGGGTTTCTTAAGACCATAATTCACACTGTGCCATGCAGAAAAGATCGGTAACCTGGAAACCACCCTGAGAACAAATGAGGATGAGCTCATAAGAAAGGATAAGATAATTTTAGAACTGGAAGCACAGCTAGAGGCAGCAAAAGATAGAAACAAAAGACAACCACAGAGAGAAGAGATATCCATAATAAACTTGGTTGAAATACTGTGTTTCATTTACTGAAAAATTAATGATAAAAATCCAGCTACAGACGATTCTGAAAGTCCAGTTCGCCTTAACCAGCATCACCTTCTGGACACTCTTTCAGCAAAAGAATTGAATTTAATGTCGGAGAAAAAGGTCCGTATTGTCCATTTTGAATACAATTCTCGAATTGAAATTTTAATTTACTTTCTGGAAATTTCAATGGCAGGCATTACTTGTTGAGCTGGGGAGTTTAGAAGTCATCATTAGGAAGATTCAAGAAACTATCACCCACATGGATGAAGAGGTCAGAGAACATGGTTTAGTTTGGTTGCAGATAAGCCGCTCTCAACGTTAAGCTACTGTGATTTATATCAAACACATTATGGAATAATTGCCATGTAGTGCTCATTTAGGTAGATCTAAAGTCTAAACCATTTTGCGTTTCACCTCCCATTTTCGGGCATGTGAGGAAAACGACCAAAAAAAGAAGAGGATTTGTGATCAACTTGCATGCCACAGGCACCCGATTCTTATATGACAGTTCATTCTGGCTATATTCAAGCTCAATTTGTATGATCCGTATTGACCTTTTACATGATATGATTCCCTTTTCTAAACCTCTAGCAGCATATCATTTTTTGTCTTCCTGATGCGTCTCCTAAAAACTATATCGTCTAATTTAGTCTTGTTGAGTGTTGCCTCAGCTTCTGTTTGCTGCTCGTTTACTAATTAGAAGTGATCATCGATGCTACGCCAGAATAGGGGCGCATTCTCCTTAACTCTGGTAAACGGTGAAGAAAGTCCAGCAGTCAGTAAAGAAGATAACAGGTAGCGTTAGTATACACCTCATCAACCTTTTTGTTCAATTTAAGTACTTACAAGTTCGGACTTAACTGATCTTCTACCTCTAATTTAAATATGTGGCATTTTACACCTTAAGTCTATGTTCTTGCTGAATTTTTCAGTGCTTTTTAGCTTTTTCCTATAATAATCTTATTTTTTTCACCTGATCATCTTTATTTAGTTTTGTCTTCTAATGTTTCAAATGAAAGGGCCTGGTTCATAAGTAGGGCAGTTCTAAGAATTAACTCACTATTAAATTGAACTTCTCTATCGGGTGACATCCCCGGTAAATATACTAGAAATACTTCAGGAAATTCCCTTAAAACATAAATATCTTCTAACTTCAACTCTTTTCATTAGATATCTATTACATAACGCAAGTACCCACGACAACTTTTTTTAAAGAGTCAGTTTGCCTGTTGTTTGCACCACAAAATATATTTTTCACTAATAAGTTTACTTTGATTAAATGCCACTAAATGACATTTACTTTTATTTATTTTTGAAGAGATAATGAAAGATTCAAGAAATAAAAGAAATCAACTACTGAAAATGTGTCCTATTGATAAGGGATAAGTGTGGTTGGTTACTTATTAGTGGGTGTTTATTTTTTAAGTGGGTAATTTAACTCTAGGTGGGTAGTTTGTCTTGTAATGGTAGTTATTTTCTATAAAGCTTCTAGTATAAATATTGTGTCAAAGAAGAAAAAGGAGGAGAATCATCAAATCATAAATCAGACAAATCAAGTCTTGAAGTCTTTTTCTTTCTTTACTTTAGAGGCTTTTGCTGCCATCGATAGGAAGTTTAGTTTCTAGGTTTGAAAACATTCATGTGTAAACATTCGCAATTAATCAAAAGCTCTCTTTATCTTTTATGGGAGCACAAGTTCTACTTTCAGTTTTTGTTTTCATTTTCAGAGAAGTCCCCAGGCCTTAGGGGCAAAAAAGATCCCACTCTATTTACCAGTTGTGTCAAAGGTGTACAATCGATGGTGAGTTTGCCCAGTAGCCCAAACCCCTGTAAGGCAGAAAACATCGGTGGAGGGGTGCGATACTAGATCTCTTGAAAAACAAGTGATCTTGACCTGGGATGTTAAATGTCACTCTCTTATGGAAGCAATCTACATGCCGCCAAACAATCCATCCCCAATATAATATCAAACTCTAACATATCCAAACAAATGAGGTTTACCGCTAATTCTCTACCCTTAACTTTGACTGGGCAGTCCTTAACCACTTGATTTGCAAGAACTAAATCTCCTAGGTAAACATGCATAAGGGAACCTCTAAGGGCTCTAAAGGTTTGCCTAAACATTTGATAAAAGCACACGATGTAATGGAATGAGTAGCACCGGAATTAAACAATACTTTTGCAAATATAGAAGAAACATGGAGTGTACTAGTAATCACTGAGTCTGAAGCCTGTGCATCCCGCTGATCATAGCAAAAACTCTTGTTGTTCCCTGGGCTTTACTGCATCTTTTGTCACTTGGTTTTGAGGTCCACCTAGGGCAATTTTGCGCTAGATGCCCTTTCTGACCACATGTAAAACACTTCCTCATTCCCCACACGCATGATTGGCCAGCATGAAAGTGGTTACAGCTACGGCAGGTCTGTTGGCCACTTTGTCCCCCCGTCCTATTCATAGGATGCTCCTGATAGCTTGGTGGTAATTCATTCATCTGCTAAGGGGACACTCTACTCCCAGACCCCTATCTCTGTTCATTCCACCGTTGAGGTTGTATCCCTCTATTTACTTATTGGGGTTTCGAGCGCTTGGATGTGTCGCCGAACATGCTATTCCCGTAAAGCTCATTATTTCTGGCCATCTTCTTTTCCTGGTCTCAAGTCCTATACAGGTCTTTGCTGTCCCTTTCTGCGATTACGTCTCTGTCCACCACCTCTGCATAGGTCCCTAACCTCAACATAAAGATACGAGACTAGATACCGAGCCTGAATCCATTCTCAAATTTTCTTGCTCGCTTGGATTTGGTGTCCACCAAGTGAGTAGTGTGTAGAGACAACTGATTGAGTAGCGTGTACAGTTTCTATGGGTTAGCTGTATGAATTCCATCTCTATTTTCTCCTTTACAGTCTAGGGAAAGTACTTCTCAAGAAATAATTCCTTCAAGACTTCCCACTCCATATTCGCCACTTCATCAGCCTTCACTCATTTTATAGCCTTTTACCATTGATTGGCCTCGTCTCTCAGCATGAACACCGTGAAGGTTACTCAGTACACCCCAGAATCTCGAAGATGTCCTTTAAGTCTGAAAGCCAAGACTCAGCCTTGAAGGGATCAGTGGTACTAGAGAAGGAAGGTGGGTCCATCCTTTTAAACTTCTCAACAGACGAGCCCCCTGTTGCACTTACATGGCGTTCCACAAACCGAGTGAGATTTTCCACCACCCTAAACACGTCTTCACCTTGAGCTATGTTCCTTCGTGCCATTGCTTTTCAACTTATACGGAAACTCATGTAAGAACACTTGATTTCCAAACATAATAAGATTATCATAATAATTTTTTTGCATATTCTAATTCGATATATTTTGTTCTAGATCTTTCCATTCCCTTAACCAAGCAATGTGTAAGTAATTCAACAATTTACATTTATTCTAGGGGTTGAATAACAAACACTTAAAATATAATAAAATCAAAATTATAACTAAATCAACAGTGCTACTTTATTTCCAAAGGTTCTAAAGGCACTTGTCCAAAACAATGAGTCTAACGGAAATAAAAACACTCTACTTATTCCAAATTTAGCCACTACTCCTCCTCTTTCTTCCCTAACCCTAATCATCTCTCAGTTTTAATGTAGCTTTACCATTCTTGGATCTGCTGCTCTATTTCAGCCCTAGAGAAAGTCACCAAATTTGTATCTCCCAGCCGATTCCGTAGCTATATAACTTTCTTCCCGAAATAGTAATTGTAGTCCTTTTGTATTTGCTCCCAATTGAAACTGTAGTTGATCCTCATACTCTTCAGTTGCGTTTTCAATACTCTATTTTCCCATTTCAACCATTGTATATCATTATTTCTTCCGAATCTGCCAACTCCTCCCTAGGACGCTTTCCCAGTTTCTTGCTTTCATTCTAGGATGCCTGGTTAGAATCTCCTGATCCTTCAGACGACATCTACTGACCTCTATCGATAAGCTATCCTTGCTTTGACATGCCATAATCCTATCACAACACAAATATCATAAATATCTTCCATTAATACAATACCACTTAATTTAAATTAAACTCTTAGTAGATTTTCGAAATTCACAAGGAAGCATAGCAACAAATCCCAAATTTTCACTTAATCAAGGTCCTTTCATTTCCTTTCCTACCCCAACTCATTAGCCTAGCTACGAGTCTATAGACATAATACCTTTGCTTTGATACCATTTCTGTATGATCCAAATCCACAGCTCAGCACATGAGTTAGATCTGTGACCGGTCACAGGCCCATTCAAACATCCACCCAGGGCTTTGCTACGCCTCACTACAACATGTACACAAATCTATAGCCATGCAACTAAACTAACACTTTAACAAGATTTCTAAAATCATACTTATAGATCTCTTTAATATGTCTCTAATGATTTCCTCCATGAATAGCTAACATAAATATTAAATATCTCATGAAGACTTAAGCTCCAAACAATTCTCCAAAACATAAAAAAATAGTACTACAATTATATTCAACTGTTAACAATTTTTCTAAAAGGGCTTAAATCCTTAACGACCATCTGCTGCGACTCCGTCCTCGTTACTCTCATAATTCTCTGGTTCATCTATGTAGCACCTGAAAACATTTATAAAAAAAGTGAGCTTGGGACTCAGTAAGTATACATACCATATTCCTAAAACAGGTTTTAGGAATTCATAAAAGCATGCCATGATTTCTTCATTTTAAAACTGGTGACAATTTCATAGGGGATACTATACACATTTATACTTTATATAAACAAATCATGCTTCAGGAAAACTTTTCCAAAACAAATGCATAACAACAATACTAAACTTCGAGTGCAATTGTAACTCTTTTCACGGTACGCTACGGTCAGCGTATGGTCCCACTGATAAGGACCCAGAATCCCTCTTTCACTCGTGATAAACGATATCATGGTTGCAGGGACGAACCACGAGCAACAATACTGTGCGCCAACGCATAGTCCCGTTGACCCGGACCTGGAATCCACTTTTTTCAATGGACATAGGGCACAACAACCGATATTAACCGTACGATAACATGATTTATACAGAGTTCTCAAAAACCAATACAACACTTTCCATGGCAATTATTATTCATTTTCTCATCAAATCAGTTACACAAAAGTAGAAGTATCACAATTACTTAAAACATTTATTTGGTAAAATCAGTATACCTACACATATTGAAAAATAGGTTGTATGAAGGGATACGACAGGAGCACTTACTTGGACTAGTAAGCGGTTCTGATTCTTGTCCATAGGCCTATCCTAGCTTTTGTCCATTCAAACCTAAACAATAAACTATATGGATGTTATTATTGTCGTTCCATCATGCCAAGCTGCTAAATTTCTTAAACGTGGCTTACTTCAACACTCTCAACATAAACCAAATCGGAACGGATCCCTAGAACAGTTAAACCTAGCTAGGAAGCCCATACACTCCTTAAGGCATTATAATACCCTAAAAGTCATAATAATTTCTCACAAATATATTTATCACTTCAAAAAAGTATAGAGAGTTCGAATATGAATTTTCTGAATTTTTAAATATTTTTCTAACTAAAACAATTCTCTTAAAAACTAGAAAAGTCCAAAAATAGCAATTATACTTCTAACTCAAATCAAAGTCCCATAATTTTTATGATAGCTTTCAATACATAGGAAAAATACTGAAATTAAAATTAGAATTTTAAAAACATCAAAATTATTTTAAAATCATCTGTTTTGCTAAATTAAATGCAATACAAATTTAGTACCAAACCAACTCTAAAATTTATGAAACTCAAACTGAAACTTCTTTATATTATAAAAAGATTGCAGTAATTTTTTTAGAATTTTAATGGCTGAAAACAAAATTTATAAATCTGAACTTAGAGAAAATAATAAAAATACAAACGATTTCAGAAAATTAGAAAATTTTTCCAGAAATTCTAATGTAATCTAAAGTAGCCTACTGCAAAATTCCACATGTTACCATTCACTGTGCGCCACCCAACACGCCCGCCAAACAGAACGCAAGTCCATAGTACACTTGTGGAAGCATAGAGTACCAACACTGCACAAACCCACAAAACCCACTTCTTCCTTCTTCTTCCCTTCTCTGCAACATATCCATAATACACCCAATTTACCAAAGGTTACCGAGATGTCTTTTACACCAATAAACACACACACACACACACACACACACACACACACAATATACACTCTCATCACATACACAAATACACTCAAAAGCACAATCTTCACACATTACACTGCTGCCTCATGGCAGTGGTGTTCTTCCTGCTTTCTTTCTGCCCATCACTCATACCCACGTACACTCCCACAAACAACACTCACCTCACATTTGTTGAACAGCCTCCCCCCTTTCTATTTCTCACATACACGTACATACAACATACCTACACTCACGGACACATACATAGTCACGCACACTCATGTACTCATTTCACCCACTGTTACACACAATATACACACGCATAACATGTTACAACAGCCCCTCCTTTATTGTTGCTTACACCCATACACACAGCAAATACACAACACACAAACCCATCACAGCTACTGCCACAAACCCATCACGGCAGTAGCTCCTCTTGTCCGAACCATGGTGGCACCGCAAACATGAGTTCATGGCAGCCATGGGTGCTCACGACAATACCCCTTTTTTCTCTCTCAAACACCGCAACACCCACTTGTTCAAACACTGAAATCCCCCTCTTGCACATTATTACACCCATATAAAACCACTTGCACATAGTCGTATACCACCGTACCTTAGCTATTTTATTTCAGCTCCACTCACATAAACAGTGCAACCACCATGGTTGCCCAAATCGAGACTCTCACTTCGACAATAGACATACAAATAGACTAAGTAAATTTGTAAGAGGGCTTATTGAAAGTTCACTTGTCGACTTCCAGTGAGTCCTTGTTCAGTCCTCTCTCTCCTTCTCCCTATCTCTCTTTCTCTCCCTCTCTTTTCTTCTCTGTTGCTTTCTTTTCTGTAACCGAGAGAGTAGAGTTCTCCTTCTCTACTATAACCGAAATACACTTAAGGTAAGATTAAATTTCTTACAAATCTCCTCATTTGATCCTTCACTTTCCAAGGTTAGAGAGTTATTATAATTTTTAAAATAAAATCAGATTTGTTGAAATCTTTTATTTATTCAATTGTCCCTAATTTTAAATGCAGTTTTATAACTATCCCCACTTTACTAATCGTCGCTAGTAAAAATATCGATGCTGGATAAAAAAAAATCATGCTAAACAATTTAATTCAATCGGCTAGAAAAATACCAAGGTTCGGGCTATTACAAGTTTAGTCAAATTATCTTAGATTGTATCTTCTTAGGAGGCATTTGGTTCACCTTAGTAGCATTAGAATTGAGCTTTTTGGGTGATATAAAAAAAATCATTCTTTGGTTTTGTAGCAAACCGTCTTGAAAAATCCCCCTAGAAGGAAGATTTTAGGGAGTCGCGATCTTATTTAACTAACACAAAGAAAAATAAGAAAAACATAAAAATGATTAAAAATGTCCAAAATACTGATTAATCTATCAAAATCAGAGAAATAAGTTCGGGGACTAAGTTATACAATGGGAAGGTGCTAGGCACCCGTCATACCCTTCCGGTCTCTACTCATTTTTATTGATTTTTGGTTTGCTTAGCACTTAAAATGTAAATATGCAATTAAACAAACCCTAAGATTTTTTTTCTAGATTATTGGCTTGGATTCGACATCGGAGGTCGAATGGTCTACGTATCCGATCAGATAACCAAAATCAAAACTATTGTTGTTCAACTCTGATCTTAGGGGAGGCGACCTACACTTCGGTCTTAGACTCCAACTAAGAAATAATAAGACTTCTATTCATGTTTTTAATACTAAGAAATGAAATGTGATCGTGGGAAATGGGAACAATTCTAGACTAGCAAGCTGTAAAATATATCTAGCGAGTTTGCCTATTTTGGAGGACTCTGGAACGCTTTGTAAAGGATCCAAACTGCAAGGGGCCAGGAACCCTTTTTACAGTAAAATATGAAGGGCTAGTTTCTTCTAGGAGATGAACCACCATTCTTGGAGAAATGGCATAAAAGCTTTAGGGAGAAAAAACTGAGATCATTGAAAATATAGGCTAAGAGTCCTATTTATAGAGCTCTGGGACACCATAAATGATCAAAATGGCCATGCTGATATGCAATCTGAGGATAAGACTAAATATTTGATAAAAATAGTAAATTGTTTAAAGTCAACTAACTGATCAATTTGTCAAAAACCAGTTGTTATTCAAGAATTTTAAGACATTATCTGATCATGATTCAGTATTTATATTTGATTTTGCAGTTGTATGTACTAGATTCGACATTTATCTTCATATTTCACATAAATCCATGATTTAGTCATTTGCATATGATAATTCACAAATAATTCCTTAAATCATCTAGACAAATCATAATCTAGACATGGATCGGACCGACATAATTGGACTGGACTGAGCCCAATTACTAACTAGACCATTGGACTGGACTGAGCCCAATTACTTACTAGACCATTGGACTGGACTAGACCAATCTGGACCACTAGACTGGATTAGACCAAACTAGACTGGATCAAATTAAATTAATTAAGTTCTATTATCACTAAGTTATATTATCACGCCTAACCATTAATAATAAACTCTAGTTAATAATTAAGCCTAATAACCATTTAATTAAAAATGACTACAAAAAGGGATGCCTACATAGTCCCCATTGAAGGAACTTGCATGCAAGCGAACATCACCCAAAATCAACAACTCTTGTAGTGACATAGGAAAGAGACCATAAATTTTATATACAAAAGAGAACACAAGAATTTAAACATAACCGTGGACCATGACATAGATATGAGGTTGGACCTTTACATAGCTTTCTACGTATCCTCAAGGGAAGAATCAGACAAACGTAGATATGGTTCAAAGCTGGAGCCAACAGTAACAGTGATTGGTTGGCGAACAATATTACAAGGAAAAGTGAAGTAGAACTTTATCTAGAGCCGGAGCCAACAATAACAAGGATTGGTCGTATAAGGATACTGAAAATTCATGTCTAAGAGTCGGAGCCAACATGAACAACGGTTGGTCACCTAGACACGAACCTATATCTAGAAGCCGGAGCTAACAATAATAAGATTAATCATCCAGATACACTAAAAGCCTATGACTACGACTTGGAGCCAATTAAAATGATGATTGGTCATTTAGCCATAAGGATATATCCCTAGAAGCCAGAGCCGCTAGTAAAAATGATTGGTCATCTAAGAATATGGAAAGCTCACACTGCCTAAGAGCTGGAGCCAACAGTAACAACAATTGTACGCTTAGGCGCATGAGGGGAAATTTAAAAGTCGGAGCTAATAGTGACGATGATTGGTCTTTTAGACACATGAAGGCTTATGACTAAAAGCCAGAGCCAATAGTAACAACGATTGGTTGCTTAGCCATAAGGACATATCCCTAAAAGTCGGAGCCATTAGTAATAACGAGTGGTCATCTAAGCATATGGGAAATTCACCGCCTAAGAGCCGAAGCCATTAATAACAATGATTGGTCACTTAAGCGAATGAGGGGAAAACGTATCTAGAAGCTGGAGCCAATAGTAATGATGATTGGTCGTCTAGACACATTGAAGGCTTATGACTAAGAGTCAGAGCCAATAGTAATGATCATTGGTCATTTAGCCATAAGGACATACCCCTAGAAGCTGGAGTCAATAGTAACGACAATTGGTCGTCTAGGAATATGGAAAATAAGAATTTTTCCTATTGCTGGAGCCACCAAATCGATTTAAATGATCGACATACAAGATAAAGGCTTGACTAAGAGCTGGAGCCAACAATATGTTGAAGCAATTAGTCATTTAGCCCAAAACAGGACTTAAATCCAAGAGCCGAAGCCAACAACACATCAAAGCGATTGGTCGATTAGACATAAAGAAACTTTGAAAATATCACTTAAAGCCAGAGCCAACAATGTCCAAAGACTGTTGGTCGTTGAGTGCCGATCAGTTTATCCATTCAGATTTGGGCGCGATATTAGGGTTTTCCCCTAGAGTTTTAATCACATTCTATTCACTCTCTTTATGAACATTTGCCATAAGGTGGACTTTTCTCTCTCAAATCCTACGGTAATCATACTACCCCCAATAAATTCATAGAATCCCTCTATTTTTCTCTCATTTCTTAGATAAAGATAGAATTTTAACACACTAAAAGAAGGCACAAAGTTGGGCCCCAAATTATCGTGTTTCACTGTTCTGACCACACACACGGATGAACACGAATGAATGATCACTCGATCTTCACTCTGGATTAGCAGGCGCACATTAGCCACCATTTTTTTTTGTCAACGAAGGTGTGTTTTTTGCCAATTATCTTTCAACTACACACACTCTTTAACATTTTTTTTGACTCACTAGGCATTCCCTTGTAAGATAGGGCCCATAACAATTTTGTTTCTAGTTTTTCATGCACCCTATGCATAAACAGAACGGCTCTTGAAGCTCTTCCCCATTTTTCTTGCATTTATGTAGCCCTTCCCCATGAACATCCATTGTAGGGGCTCCCAAAACTGGTGCAAGATTAATGGTGGGGGAAGATACCAGATTAGATAGAGAATAGGATAGCCGAGACCGAATTTGACCTATTTCTGAACTGATTACATGTGTTTTACCCGTGTAAAATGCATCTTTTGTGATTGAAAGAGCATTAGAATTCCACCAACATGTTCCATGTACCGTTTAGGAAGGCCACGCTTACACCGTACAATTTCACGAATTTCACAAGTATTTACGTTCGAGGGAAGCCTATCCCATGAGCCTATGGATTTGGCAAGGATCGCGACCTCGTGGTCCGGTTGCTTGGTTTTGAAAAGTCCTACAAAAATCCATTCTTACTACGAGGGTATGATTCTGAAGGATGACGATGAGGCGTCCATTGACCAGTATGTCTAGGGGTTCATGTTATAGGTTTTGGGGGAGATATTATTTAGTAAATAGGATAACTTAGTGTAGCTTTGGTGCTTGAGAGCTCAGGATGGGGTTGGAAAGATAGGGGAGTACGACTGGGTACTCTTGCCATGGCCTACCTATACCACTCGACGGGCTCGGTATCCCAAGGGCAGTCCTCGAGCTTCATGGGATACTGTGATGTCTGTGAGGTATCTCTTAACCCTAAACCTATTTGATTATTCTCATTTATGCAATGAATATATTGTTCACAGTTTATCTCTGCTAACATATATAGGCATTCGAGGTTTTAGGGTCGCGTGCACTGATTGGGGTAGGGGCACATTAATGAGACAGAGCTGGCAATGTATCGGTGAAACTTCTGGTGTGAGTGAGTTGGGGCCACAGTGGGGGCTTACTGGCATAGCTTCAACGGGTTGACTAAGCACCGGTTATTACTTATTCATTTATACTTTAGCTTTTGAATTTCTCTTAATGCTCATTCATGCATACTCACATTCACTTTTCTTCCAGGCATCCATGTCCAAGTGGGAGAGGGTAGAGGCTTACCAGAAGAGTTGGAGCTCATCTAGTGCCAGGTTATACTGGTAGGGTACTCCCAGGAAGAGTTCTACTTAGGGTATAGGTTGTTTCAGCACCATATGGATGTTAAAGCTTGCATCCTGACGGCCCCTCCCATAGAGATGTATCAGACGGGAACTTTGGATCGGAGGTTGAGGCAGAGTCTGACTCGGGGGATTGTTATATGCTCATTTAGGTGGCCGTATGATCCTCGTACCTATAAGGAATTCATGCAAGATGATCTAGCCTGTAGAGTGGGCAAAGAGGGTCCAGCGGGCTAGGGTGGCCCAGGACCAGAAAGGCAAGGGCAAGAAGGAGGATGACACTACAAGAAAAAAGGGTTTTAGCGACGGACTTTTAGTGACGGAACGACTTCCATCGCTAAAGGTGTTTTCAGCGACGGAATTTCCGTGGGTAAAAACGTTGTCCAAAAAAATATTTTACCGACGGATTAATCCGTCGGTAAAACCATTCCCGACGGACATTTAACGACGGTATAAACCGTCGCTAAATGGTTTTACCGATGGATCTTTAGCGACGGGACATGTCTGTCGCTAAATGTGTTCTTAAATACCCAGATTTCTCTCTCTCTCTCTCCCCGTCTTTACTCCCCACCAGTCCCCACGCCGGCGACAGGCCCCCCGCCACCACCACACCGCCCTTCCCTCTCCCCTCAGATCTGCCGTCCCCATTGCCACCTCGCCGCCCCGCAGCTACCGCACTACTGCCACAGCCACCTCACAGTCGCACCACCATCGCCACAGTTCCTCCCCCTCCGCTGCACCACCACCCTCTGCCGCTGCCTTCCGTGCGCCACTGTCGTCATCCGCCTCGCACCACCACTGCCTGAACTCACTTTTTTTCCCGGTTAGAAATTATTTATCATATTGAATTAATTTGTTGTTATAATGTAATTGTATGCTAGAAATTATTTATCGCATTAAATCTATTGTTATAATGTAATTGTATTTAATCTATTGTAATGTAATTGTATTTGATTTGCTATAATGTAATTGAATTTAATTTGTTGTAATGTAATTAAATTTAATTTTTTGTAGTGTATTGTATTTAATTTGTTGTAATGTAATTGTAACGATTAAACCCTAATTATCCCTAATTTGTTCCCAGTAACCCTAATTGAAACAAATTAACCCTAATCAAACCGTAATTATCCCTAATCTAACCAATTACCAGTAATTAACCCCGCGTAACCCTAATTGAACGAATTAACCCCAATTAAACCTGATTAACCCTAACTGAACCAATTAATTGTAATGAACCCCGATTCAACCTGATCTAACCAATTAGCCCTAATTAATCCCGATTTACCCTAATTGAACCAATAAACCCTAATTAGCCCTGATTAGCCCTAATTGAACAAATTAACCGTAATTAGCTCCAATTAAACCTGTTTGAACCGGTTAACCTTAAACCCTAAACACTAATTAAAGCATAATTAGCCCGGATAGACCCTAACTATCCTTAATTTGTTTCCAATTATTCCTAATCAAACCGTAATTATCCCTAATCTAACCAATTAACAGTAATTAACTCCGCGTAACCCTAATTGAACGAATTAACCCCAATTAAACCAGATTAACCCTAACTGAACCAATTAATTGTAATGAACCCCGATTCAACCTAAACTAACCAATTAACAGTAATTAACCCCGCGTAACCCTAATTGAACGAATTAACCCCAATTAAACCTGATTAACCCTAACTTAACCAATTAATTGTAATGAACCCCGATTCAACCTAATTGAACCAATTAATTGTAATTGAACCCCTAATTGAATGCCCTGATCCAACCGAACCCTAAATTGAAATAATTGAACCCCCCTAATTGAACCCTAAATTGAATGCCCCAAATCAACCGAACCCTAAATTGAATCAATAGAACCCCCTAATTGAACCCTAATTAAACCCCAAAATTGAATGCCATAATCGAATCGAACCCTAAATTGAATGCCCTAATCGAATCGAACCCTAAATTAACCCCTAATTGAACCCTAAATTGAATGCCCTAATCCAACTGAAACCTAAATTGAACCCTAAATTGAATGCCCAAATCAACCGAACCCTAAATTGATTCAATAGAACCCCCTAATTGAACCCTAAATTGATGTAATTGAACCCTAATTAAACCCTAAATTGAATGCCCGTGATCGAACCGAACCCTAAATTAAACTAATTGAACCCTAAATTGAATGCCCTAATATAATCGAACCCTAAATTGAAATAATTCAAGCGCATCAGATATGTGCATTTTGAACAATTTTTTTCTATTTGAACATTGATAATTTGTTTGATAATTTTAGGTTGTTAATTGTGTATTTGAGAATTGTGATTATTGATCTGTGATTTTAGGTTGTTAATTGATGATTTTAGGTTATTAGCTGTGCATTTGAAGTAATTGCGATTATTAATTGATGATTTTAGGTTGTTAATTGATGATTTTAGATTGTTAATTGTGCATTGAGCATTTGAGATATTGAGATTATTGATGGAGGATGGGACCCAATTGGATTGAATGTGTGATTTTTGTTAATTTTTATTGCATTGGGCGGCATTTGAGAATTGAGAATTGAGATTGTTGACGGAGGATGGGACCCAATTGGATTGAGATACCTGTTAGTTAGCGCAGACACGGACACCACGTCTGATCGACGGTGTCCGACATTTAAAAATAAATATTTTAATAAATCAATTAACCCTAATTAATTAGCTCTAACGAGCCTAATTAGTTTTAATTAACCCTAAGAACCTAATGAAAATCAAAGTAGCTGTAATTACCCCAAATTAGCCAAAATGAACCCAATTACGCGCATATTGATTATAGTTAGCCTAATTAGTCATAATTTGCACTAAGATAACCCAATTAAGCCTAATTAGCGTTAATTAGGACTAATCAACACTACTCGGCACAATTAAACCCTAATTAGGACTAAATAACCGCAATTGGTCCTAATAAACCCTAATTAGCTATAATTATCCGAAACTAGCCCTCATTAACATTAATTAGCCCTAACATAACCCAATTAAGCCTAAGTAGCCCTAATTAGGACTAATCAGCACTACTCGGCATAATTAAACCCTAATTAGGACTAAATAACCCTAATTAGTCCTAATTAGCTATAATTAGGCCAAACTAGCCCTCATTAACATGAATTAGCCCTAACATAACCCAATTAAGCCTAATTAGGACTAATCAGCATTACTTGGCATAATTAAATCCTAATTAGGACTAAATAACCCTAATTAGTCCTAATCAACCCTAATTAGCTATAATGAGGCCAAACTAGCCCTCATTAACATTAATTAGCCCTAACATAACCCAATTAAGCCTAATTCAGACTAATCAGCACTACTCGGCACAATTAAACCCTAATTAGGACTGAATAACCCTAATTAGTCCTAATCAACCCTAATTAGCTATAATTAATACTCGTAATTAATCCTAATAACACAGTTAGCCCTAATTAGCCCTTGTCCTTCCCATAATTACTCCATATTGCCCAGAGAAGGTTCAATTACTCGTTGTTTACAAACCCTGCCTTCTTTATATTAGTTGTTGTTTTGAGAAGTCCATTGGCAACGAGATGGTTCAACTCGTTGCCAACGAATTCTATTTAATGTGGAATTGGTAACATATGTAACGATCTTTCTGTAGTTTTGATATTTCGGAAAGATTCTTGCATATGTTATCAATTTCTGAACGCATGCATGCATAGAAACCCTTAGTTCCCGTTCAAAGGTACTCATTACAAAGTAATGCTTTGTAATGAGCCTTTGGATGTCCAGTTTGGACAATTTGGAAAAGCTAATTGTTTATAAAACAGTGTTTTGACTCATGCTTTGTGTTCTATGTCGTGGATATATGGTACACGTTCTCGTGTGTTTCTCCGGGTGCATACAGATCTGGTGTTCTAACATCCGTCAAACCTTCTTGAGCAAGGTTAGATGAATGTTAGAACACCTAATCGATGTCGTGTACTTGGAGAAATGCGGGGAGGTGCTGCCGAATTTTTTACAGACATGGGACTAAGCATGAGTTATTCACTGTTTTATAAACATGTGCTTTTCTGAATGGGATATGACCACTACCTATTGAAGAGTGGAGGGGAAATATGTAGACATGTTGTAACATTCATGCATTCATATTTACATCGGCAATGCCTAATCACTGGTCATAATTGAAGGTGGTATACAGTACGATAATTCAGTCGTCATGTCAGTCGATCGAAGTTGGATGAAAAGGAAGAATGCTGAAGATTTTGAGTGTCGCGTTGACGAATTTCTCGACTTCGCTTATGCGCATCCTGCACATGTTGACCTTGATAAGATAAGGTGTCCGTGCGGTAGATGTGAGTTGTTGCACTGGAGAAAAAGAATTGAAGTAAAATGGCATCTTCGTCGGTACGGTTTTATGGGTGGATACACAAGGTGGACGCAGCACGGGGAAACGATAGTATTGTCGTCCAACCTGACTAGTCAAACTGAAGTTAGGGAGGAGGCACGATATGATTACCGAGATATGATTATGGATGCTGGGCATGCTAATGTTGACTGGGGTGACGACAGTCCACAACCGCCGAACGAGGGGGCTCATCAGTTTTATGAGTTGTTGAGAGCTGCGGAAGAGCCGCTGTGGGATGGAGCTCCGAAACACACACGGCTGTCTGCGGTTAGTAGGTTATTACAGTTGAAATCAGACCACGGGCTGAGTGAGAAAGGTTTTAACGAGTTTGTTACCTTAATCAAAGAAATACTGCCCGAAAGTGAAAAGCTACCGCCGTCGTACTATGACGCGAAGAAGATGATGAGGAAACTTGGGTTGAGCTATGACCGGATAGATGCGTGCAATAACGATTGTGTATTATTTTGGAAAGAGAATAAGGATTTGTCACGGTGTCCAGTATGTGATCATTCGAGGTACAAACCGGACAAAGGGAAGAAGAAAAACATTGCATGGAAGATATTGCGATATTTCCCGATCACACCACGGCTTCAGAGAATGTACTACTCCTCCAATACGGCTGAACATATGAGGGCTCACCGTGAGACTCGCAGCAACGATGCCGATGTGCTGACACACCCAGCTGATGGAGAGGCGTGGAAGGAGTTTGACCGCAGGCATCCAGTCTTTGCTCAGGAAGTTCAGAATGTTAGACTTGGTCTGGCAACCGATGGGTTCAACCCTTTCGGTCAGTCTACCACGCCTTACTCCTGTTGGCCTGTTATTATTGTCCCTTACAACCTTCCACCAGGCATGTGCATGAAGAAGCCGTATATGTTCTTGTCGTTGCTTATTCCAGGGCCGAAGAGCCCCGGTAAGGACATAGATGTGTATTTAAGGCCGTTGATTGATGAGTTAAAACAGTTATGGAATCATGGAGTCGAAACATATGATGCATCCCTTAAACAAAATTTTCAGATGAGGGCTGCTTTGATGTGGACTATACATGATTTCCCGCATTGGGAATGACGTGTGGCTGGAGCACACATGGGAAGCTAGCATGCCCTGCTTGTATGGGCGTGAACCCCGGTCATACGTTAAAGCACTGCGGAAAGGCCTCGTGGTTCGGATGTCACCGTAAGCTTTTGCCACCGGGCCATCAGTTTCGTAGGCAGAAGGATAAATTTGACGGGACAATCGAGCGTGAGGTTGTCACACTGGACTACCCATCTGGTGAAGAAGTACTCTCACACCTGGAGGCACTTGATACTGACATACCACACGGTAAGGGTGTGCCGGATCAGAAGATTGCAGGGTTCGGGAAAGAGCACAACTGGAGAAAATTTTGTATCTTCTGGGAGTTAGCCTACTGGAGGACGCTCGTTATCCGAAACAACATGGATGTGATGCATATTGAGAAGAACGTTTTTGATAATGTGTTCAACACAGTGATGAATGTCAAGGGCAAATCGAAAGATCACCTTAAAGCGAGAAGGGATCTACAACAGTTGGGTGTACGCCGTGAATTGCATCCTCGGACAGTCAGTGGGAGGACCATACTTCCGAAAGCACCTTATTGTCTAGACAAGAAACAAGTGGAGAAGGTCTGTCAGTGGGTTAAGAATTTGAAGCTTCCGGATGGGTTTGCGTCCAACATATCTCGTTGTTGCAATGTATCGAAATGCAAGTTCCAAGGGATGAAGAGTCATGACTGCCACGTATTCATGGAGAGATTCATTCCTATTGCCTTCCGGGGACTGTTGCCACGGGTTGTTTGCGAGACTTTGACTGAATTATCTCATTTCTTTCGAGATATATGCTCTTCTACGATCCGGGTGAGTAACATGGAAGTGCTTGAGAAGAACATTGTGGTGACGATTTGCAAGCTGGAGAAAATCTTCCCACCTTCGTTCTTTGATTCAATGGAGCATCTGCCTGTTCACTTGGCATATGAAGCTAAGATGGGTGGACCCGTGCAATATCGGTGGATGTATCCCTTCGAGAGGTAATCCTTAAATTGTTACAGTTGTTCGTTTACACTTAATGCGACATCTGTTATCATTCATATTCCACCTAACTCGATTCGCTAAACTTCTAGGTTCATGTTCCATTTAAAGAAAAAAGTCCGTGAAGTGGGAGGCCTTATGGGAGGAGTGGCTGGTACGGTGAAGTATTTTTTTCAGCGTTAGTAAATGTTTAATTACAGTTTGTTTTATGTTGTTAATTTGTGTTATTGAATGCCTTACAGGAGGGGTTCACGTTTGACACGCCTCAGCAGCAGGTACTGGGGCAGCAGGCTTTCTTTGCCTACATCGGCAAGAATTACCGTCGATGGCTCCACGATGCACGGGACCGAGCGAAGAAGGCACTGCCCGCGGGTGCCCCGATGACGGACATGACGAGATATCCCCCACATTGGATATCTCACCGTGTATGGAGGGAGATGATAGATCGGTGGGCTGTGGATCCAGGTTGGGACGCCAAGAGTAAGAGCGGGGCTGAGAACAGACAGAACAGAGATCCGACGCACACGGGGGGGGGGGGGTCAGTGCCACACGACATCGTCCGACACATGAACGCGGTCGAGCACCCGGATCTGGAGGAGGATGAGGTCATAGCTCTGACCTATACTCAGACGCACGTGCGGAAGAAGGACAAGGACGAGACGCACTGGGCGGGCGACTATATTTTAGATATTGCCCGGCGGATCGATGTGAGTCAATTTATTTAAGTTGTTAATGTTTTTTCTTTCTATCCTCAATGTCCGTTTCGTTAATTAATGCCCTAACATATCGTTAAACCACTATTTTTGTAGGCCTCGTATGAACAGCTAAGGGGGTCCGAGCAGCAGTCCGGCAGCCATCAGCGTCCACTAGTACAGCTGCGAGTACTGGGGGGTTGAAGCGATGGCTGGATACGCCGGAGGTCGTGAATCGGCCGAAAGGCTGCATACGCGGCTTGCCTAGCACGACTGCTCGTGCCGTGATAGGAGCGTCCTCACCCCCTGCTGCCCCTCCACAGACACCGGCTCCTCGTCCTCAGTTGGACGACGAGGAGATCCAGTGCATTGCTCCTCGTCCTCAGCAGGATCCAGATCCGGGACTCGGCAACCCCTGATGAGCCCCTTCCCGTGCCCGTTCTTAGCTTCCCCCCGCCCCCCGTGCCCGGCTTGTACTCTTCTCCCCTCTCCTAACCGGCTGTATCCGGTTCCCGGCTTCTACATATATGAGTTTTTTTTATAGTAAATATTTTTTATAATTGATTATATATATTTCTTTCTGTATTGATTATTGCGCGTTGTTGTTGAGAATTGAAAATTGTATTACAGGTCTGGGTAATTGCAAAATAAAAAAAAATTCAAAAAAAAATTGACTTTTGACGACGGATTAATTCCGTCGCTAAAAGTATTCCTACAATAAGTTATTTAGCGACGGAAAATATTTTATCCGTCGCTAATTTGACAAAAAAGAAAAAAATTTAAAATTCTAAAAATATAATTAGCGACGGAATATCCGTTGCTAATTAAAAATAAATCTGTCGGAAAAAATGACATATTTAGTGACGGATTTAAAACATTCCGTCGCTAAACTATTAGTGACAGGATTTTATACGAGGGATTTTTAGCGACGGTGAATCCGTCGTTAATTCTTTTAGCGACGGATTTTGGGCTTTTAACGACGGATTTTCCCGTCGCTAAAAGCCTGTTTTCTTGTAGTGTGAGTCCAAGACAGATATTCCCTTCCCTTCCTGGATACTGCTGGTGTATTTGAGGGGCAATGGACATGAGACAGAGCCAATCCCCTAGCTAAAAAGAAGGACGATGAGATGCTTGGGCTCAAGGAGCTTGCTCGCATTAAGATGGTAAACTCGAATCTTAACTGCATAATTTGGCTTTTATGCCTTACTTTTAGCCCTAGGATTTTCCGTTCACAGGTTCCGAGCTCGATACTAAAGGATGCCTACAGGATGATCCATAGTTTGAAGGACACGGTATCCACCTTACAAGACTTACTAAAGGTGTATAGGCCATATATATTGACAACAAAAGTGCCTACACCTACCCCCTTGGTGCCACCTTTGAGAGGTGGATCGAGTGCCGAACAAAGCTCTATAGAGCATGTAGCCTCTGCTGCTCAGACTACTATGGGAGGAGCTCTTGTACCATGAACTAGAGACTAGAGGAAGATGAGAGTGACCTCCCTTGAGGCCGGTTCACAAAACAGAGTCCATACCACACAATTAGAAAGAGGCCGCTAGCCCGAGCAATGAGAAAGCCTCTGTAACACCCCATTTTTTTTTTTGGAATACTTGTGTAAGTAAGAATTAGAATGTATGTGGACTTTAAATTAAATGATGGGCCAAAAAATCAATTTCAATTTTTCTTCCAGAAAGTAGGTTATACTTTTGAGATTAGATGACCCAATTTAAATTTGGGCTTTAATTTGACCCATTTATAAAGTTATAGAATTTTGGGATGTAATGGGCAGTTTGCAATTGTTATTGTTTTAGGAATATATATACATTCCTTTTAGGCTAATGATTTATGTACTATAATTCCTAGAAGTACCACAAATTTCAGAAGAGCCTCCAAAGAATCTCTAGGAAGAATAATTTTGAGATTTTGGTCATTGCATTGAGGTAAGAGCTTATTTTGATATTAGGATTGATGTTTGTGATAAGAAGCACAAAAGTATTGTGATTTTTGGAGTCTAATTAAAATTTTGGGTATTATTATATTAGGATTTTTGATATAATTTGTTTGAGAAAATAAAGACTTTGGAGTTGATTTGTACAATTGAGGTAAGAGTTTTCTCACGCATTTATCCCATCTGAATTCTGATTATCGATCCATTTATTAATTGATTTATTGTTTAAAGAGATCTATTGATTCTTTAGAATCCTAATTATATTCTTGATCGTTATGGTAAATAGTTCTTTGTACCTTCGATTATTGACTTTGATTCGTGATCTTTTTGTTGTAAATATTTGTAGAAATTTTAAGAGTCCGTAACTTTTTCGTTCCTTGTCCAATTTCAGTGTTCTTAAACTTTTTGAAAACCCCAAATACTGTACTACAACTTTGTGCTTTTGGGTTTTCCGAAATTCCGAGTGATCAATCTTCAAAAATAGACCTGAACATTATTATGGTTATATTTCTGCCAATTCAAATTAGCCCACTTTGATTTGTTCTATCTCCTTTATTTCTCATTGGTTTTTGATGATTCTAGACAATCTGGAAACCTTAACGAATCCTCCTAAACTTCTTAGTTTTGTGTTTTATCATAATGCATCTATTTTCTAATCAAAATTCAGTTTGAAAGTTATTTGTTAGTGCAAAAGTTGTTGTTTTACACTGCAAATCAGCTTACTTTGACTTGCTCCATCTTATTCGTTTCTTATCAGTTTTTGATGATCTTAGACATTACAAAAACATTAATGAATCCTCTTCAACTTTTAGGCTTTGTGTTTTCTTAGAATTCATTGTTGAAGTTAGCCCTTGAATAAATCTATTATGTATAGAATCGTGTGAACGAGAATGACTTTATCGGCTTCAAACTTTTGGTGTTTATTAAGTTGATTTGGTATGTGACTTATCTATTTCTGACTTACCCACATGGATTGGAACATGGGCTAGCTCAACGGGGATGAGCTAGAGATCGCGATCTTAATTTTTGAACCTTGTCTCACGTGTCAGTGATTGCACGCGTGATACATTTCTGAATAGCTCTCGTGGTCTTCATCTTTGTACTGATTCAACATTTGAATTTTGATTTATTATCTATTTGAAGAAGTTTTCAAACTTATTTGAAGCATTATTTAATTCACTGGAGTCTTTTTGAAATATAAGATATCCTTATCAGAACTTGTGGAAACGTTTTGAACTTAAATTTGTATCGTTTTAAACACATCGAAACCTTTTGACCCACTGAAAATTTAGTTATATGTGGTAATTCCCTAATTTGAGAATGTCTTGTCCGCTAGAACAGGCTATTTGATCTTGTTACTAGTTTGATTTTTGAATTGAAAGTTAGTGCATTGGTTTTGGTATTCGTCATGCACCTTGGTATCGTATTTTATCAACTTCAAGTACTATTATCGATATAGGGTGCTTTGTACTCTGTGGATAGGTGTGTGCGATTATCTTTACTGGACTTTGTGCTCACCCCTCCCCCTTACTTTTAGGTTATCAACCAGTATTCAGAGCTGTGCAAAGGATTATAAGGCATGGCTAAGTAAGAAGCTTTTTAGGGAAGGATCTTTCTTTAATATTTATTGTTAAATATATTTTGCTTTAGATTTTATTTTGGAGCTCGTGTAGGAGTAATTGAGGTCAATGTAACTATTTTAAGCCAATGTGACATTTATTGATGTTTCTTGGAGACTTATTCTTAGATGCTCTGAATACCTAATTGGGAGACTTTTGGATATTTTGTGGTTTTTTGCCTTTGTTTATTTGAAATTAATGCTCCAAAAAAATTTGGGCATTACAGCCTCTGCCCTTTCACAACTGAAAAAATTAGAAGTCTGCCGATCTACTAGGGTTTCAGTAGTGTTTCACAAGACATAAGGGAAGCCTAGTGGATCAACCAAGCCCATGGTAATGGAGTCACTTACTGACCTTGAAAACAAAGATTATGATGTCAAAAGAGGCGATGAGCCTTCAGGGTCTAGCGAGGAGGAGGAACCTAGCCCTAAGAAGCCATAGAAGGACTGATGATTAGTCGATCTAGCCTAGAGTAAGCTTTAGAGTTTATTCAGAACTTATTTTATCAAACTTTATCCTCTTGTAATTTACATCTTCTCTTTTTTAGTAGCAAATTTTGATTAGCAAACTCTTATGTAAATTATTTACTTGCATACAACACACTTGCCCAGAAAGAAAGAACAAAGAGCATAAATAATGTATTAAACTTGAATGGGATTGGATTGAGAATAGGTACAGGGTTTGGCCTCCAAATAGGAAAAATCTACAAAATTCTATAAGCACTAACTAACCGGCCGGTTAGTCGGTGGGAATTATGAGAACTTCTACTCTTGAGCCTAAAACTGGTCGGCTGGTCAGAAGTACAATCCATTTTCGAATAAAATCATATGGTTGATGAAAAGAAAAATCAAAATTTCTAGTAAAACCGGACTGTCAGCCAGAAGCAAAAATCCATTTTTTAGGTAAAACAGGATGGTTGGTCAGAAGAAAAAATCCATTTTTCTGGTAAAACCAGATGGTTGGTCAGAAGCAAAAATCTGTTTCTTAGGTAAAACCAAACAGTTGGTCAGAGAGATCGACATCCGCAATATTCAAAACAAACAAAAAACCTGTTGGTTTGTCCGATAAGTTCTTTTGATTTATATTTTTCAAGTCCTATCTCTATTCAACTTAAAGCTTCTTTGTTATAAATTCAAGACCCATCCTTCTAGAAGAGCATTCGACTCTCGTTCTCTTAGACAAACTCGTAATGGCTTCCAAAGACAAACAAACTCATGATGTTCGAGCTCCAATTCTGATCCTTTTATGGCTCCTTCAACAAGGTAGAGCTTATTCATCTTGATGAGCGGCATTTCCGTCTGAAATCTGTCATGAGCTTTTGAACGTTGGTTGTTTATGAAGATATTCTTTGAGATGCATGCACATTTTGGGATCCTGAGGATCATGTCTTTTGATCCAGCCCAAATGATCTTTGCCCTACAGGTTGTTTGGTGGGTAATTCTGGGACATAAGAAAATGTCTGAGAAAGCGAGGTACTGACAAACAATATGGTTAAGCTTGCAAGTTAACCGGCCAGTTGGTAAGTGGGGTTATTTTAGATCTTTGAAAATTTTTGGGGAAGTTTAAGATGCTAGCTAACCATCCTTTAACCTAGTGGGTTAATGGGCAGTTGGTCAATGGGTTAGAGGTTTGGAATTCTAAGAAGTTCTAGAAAGGTCAGGGTTCTGACAAACCGTCCAGTAACCTTGGGGGCTGACCGGCCAGTTAATTAGTGGTTGAAGTTTTGAATTTGAGAAATTTTGGGGAGGTCGAGGTTTTGGCTAACTGTTTGGTAACCTTGGGGGTTAACTGGCCTGTTGGTTATTGGGTTAGGGTTTGGAAGGCTAGATAATTCTGAAAAGTTTCTGACTAACTGTTCGATAGCCTGGCGGCTTAATCAGCCAGTTGGTCAATGGGTTTAAGGTATTAGTCAACCAGTTCAAATCTACAGGTATAATGTTTACTGAGTAAATGTCTGGTTACTAGGCCGACAAATCCACCGGTTAGTCATAGTCTCCTTTTTTATGAGATTACCAGCTAACTTACAGAATATTCGTCTGCTCCCTTACCAATATGCCATAGACCAAAACAGGTATTCTCCCATAAAAGGGTAGAACACTGAATGGTTCGGGGCTGTGGTTTATCTCTCAACGCCGGTGTAAGGTCACTCCCTCAGCTCGACTTGAACCATATACCTCCCATCGTAACTTAGGTAGTTAATAATGGGTGATCACCAGTACGTGTGCGAGTCATTTAATATACCACAAAATTAGGAGGTCCCTTTAGTACGAGGCCTTGGAGCTGAGGGTATAATCTAATTCGCCTCATAACTAGAAAGTTCAAGGGTTCCAACCGTTACCCTCGAGTAGGTGGGTTAGGGATAACCATGCGCGTGTGTGAGGCATGAAATAAGAGCACAATTACCACAATTATAGCACATTGTATATGTTATGCAACACAAAGAAATTACAAAATGGCCAAAAAGTAATACAATTTTTTTCAAGTCTAGTCCTCTTAATTTTTCAGCCCCCAGCAGAGTCGCCATTATAGTGAACCTCCTTGGAAAAAAAATCCTAGACCTGAGAAAGGTCGAAAATTAGGGAGTCACCATCTTATTCAATTGAACGTAAGAAAATAAGAAAAACTTAAAAATGTCTAAATGACTGCTAATCTATCTAAATCAGATAAACGGGCTCAGAAACTAAGTTATACGACAGAAAGGTGTTAGGCAGCCAATACACTTTGAGTCTCTACTTCATTTCTATTAGTTTTTGGCCTTTTAACACATATACATGCAATAAGACAAACCTTAAGCTTAGTTGTATACTATTAAGTTGGAACTCGACATCAGGGGTCGAATGGTCTACGTATCTAGTCGGATTAACCATAGTAGTTCGACTCGGACCCTACGGGAAGCGACCTACACATTAACCATCGTAGCTCGACTCGGACCCTACGGGAAGCGACCTACACTTTGGTCTTAGATTCAAACTGAGATATTTTCAAAGACTTTTTTTGATAGTTTGTATGATAAAAATGTGATTGCACAGAGGAAAAATACTCTAGACTATTATAATTTTAACTAGTCTAGAAAGCAGTAAATATACCTTGAGAATGTGCTTGTCTAGGAGACTTGGGAATTCTTTGTGACTGATCTACGATGTAAGTGACTCAAGATTATTTAGAAATGAGTATGAAGTCCTAAATTTTTCTTAGAGATGATCTACCACTTTTAAGGAAGAATTGATAGAAAAGTTCTAGAGAGAAAAAGCTTGTCCTATTTATAGAGGTCTGAGATGTCAGAAATGATAAAGATGGCAAAATCAATTTGAATTTTTCCTGAATTTTGAGACATTATCTGACCCTAATTCAATAATTCTTTTATTCAAATGGGATGTACAAGATTTGAGAATTATCTTCATATCTCATATAAATCAAGGATTAATCACATGAATCAATGATAAATCACAAAATATTTTCAAGAATTTTAATCAATTACAATCTTTTGACCTTAACTAGGGTTAAACTTAACTAACTAGACTGGTTTAACCAACTGGATTGGACTCTAAGTGGGCTGGACTGGACCATTTAGTTAAATTGATTAGGCTCATTATATTATTTGGCCTAAACCCCATAATAATATTAAACTTAATCATTAATAAATCCCAATGAAGCAAATAAGAAAGATAAAATAAAGCCTAAAAAATAGGATGTCTACACCTTCCTTTGAGCTCATCCTCGTAGATTTTCCCAAATTTCTCTTAGAAGCCGTTCTTCCCTTCTTTTTCAAAATATGTTGTTTTTATCCTTTATAATGTCTCCATATTTTTGTTTTGATTCATCTGTCATTATAGACGGTACTAACAAAGACAAAGTGACAGGCATATAACAAAAACTGATTAACCATCTGTGATATTTACCTGAGGATGAGAATGCAAGAATTGCTTCTATAGAGGTTAAAGTCTGACGCACCCCCCCTCCCCCCCGCACCCCACAATTTCCCATCCTTCATCCTCATCAAGGGGAGAGCAGAAAAACTTATCGATGATGCAGTTTACCCCTCCCCTTTTCATGCCTAGGTTAAAGCTCTTACAGCATTAGGATGCTTGGAGAGCATTGTGAGATTCTAATGCGATAGAGTTTAGACTCGGGGGGAGGGAGGGGGCGGGTGAGCTGGTGGCCAATTTGTGACGAGCAGGGCCAAATTTCTGCGTACTTGGACATGTTTTTATAATGGTTTTAGGGTTTCCTCCATCCATTTTACGCTAGGTTTTGTAGGTGCTATGGCATTACCCTCTGCTAATTAGCAACTAATGGATGTTGGTTTTTATCTTACTTTGTATATAGATGACGTTCCTTAAAAATAACCTCTAGTACACATTACCAGACAAACACGTTGATGTTATCTAAGTCGCAGATAGCTTGCTGGGGTTACACTTTTGGCCGACCCCCATGATCCAACCATACTTGAAAGGAAAAAATGACTTCATTAAACTTCCAGACTAGAGTTACACTTTTGGCCAACCCCTTATCATTTAACCACACTTCAAAGGACAAATATGTCTTCACAAAACTTGAGAGGGAATTGACTATATGCCAATCGAGTGGAGAGTCTGCTTGGATACGTCGTATAAACCAGGAGAACAAATTTAGTAAATTTGATCGGGAGTGTACGGCCAAGCTCAAAGAGGCTGCACCTGTAGTATCCATCTCATTTATGAGCAAAATTTACTTGAATTGAGCTCTTTCTCCTCCGTTGAAGCACTCAATCTCAGACATAGTGAGTCCTTCGATGATATTAAGCTGGGAATCCCTATCCAAGCCTTTATCACTTTTAGCCCTACTTCAATTAAAAAAAGGTTATACGAATATTGAAAGATAAAGTCCTATTATAATGTAGCTTTTAAGCGACTTCCTCTTTTGAGTTCTCAATTTACGTCCTGAGCAGAAAAAGATATCATGATGCAATTATCCCTTGCATCTAAGTATTTTTGCTTATTGAGATCCTATTTACCATGGCTCTGCTGCATCACAAGGAGCAATTATGAGGAATCATTTGCTTGAGTTCCACCAAAATCTCTAAGCATCCAATGAGCCAAATGATACCCCATCTCAAGTATTGTTAGCAGCGTGACCGAGAATTGCCACAACCGTACTCACCTCCTTTACAAACCCAAAGATGATTGTATCCTAAAATGTTATACCGAAAAGTGCCAACGCCAAACCTTGTCAGATGGTAGCCAACACTAACCTTGCATGGAACACAAGCCGCATGGTTTGCCACATACCACCTTTCAAGCAAACACGAGCCCGAGAGTGGTCATAACCGAGCGGCTCGATAAAAAATGCCTTTGATACGCAATTCGTGCCGAATGGCAGCCACACTAACCTCGCGTTCGACACAAGCCACATGATCTGCTAGAAAAAAACCTAGCATCCAACACAAGCCCGCTATTGCTTCTAACCCAAATGGCTCCACCCATAAAAGAGTGCCTTGCACTAAACTTAACCGAATATGCACAACACACATGAAGGCAACTCTAGCGGTCTGCACTCTCTTGACTTCGTTGATAACCGTTGCCCCTGAAACCCACAATGGTGTCCTCTGCCACCAAATTTGGCTATGAAACCCAGTGACATTCAATCAGAAAATCTGCACTTAGAGAGAAGTCAACAAATCCATCGATGTCCTGCCCCCAAAACAAGCCCTTCAAAGCAGATGGTGCTTTGGCACCCATAAAACTTAATGGTAGCCGTCTTTTTTTCCACACAAATGACAACCAACGACAACCCAGGCTCATGGCATCCAGCACTTAAGCTTAACGGCGTTTTGCCTTTCACTGCAAATGGTGCCTAGCACCGACACAAACTCTGATGCCCAGGATTTAAAATCTCGCTTGCTCCTCGTAAAGTAGATGTCTCACAACAAACAAATTGCAACACAACTGATTCAAACAATGTGGTTGAGCCACCTAGTGCACCACCTGACACCAAGGCGACATGATTGTCAAGACATAGAAGCTTGATGAGTAATTTGGATTCTCGGTTGGTTTTCATGCAAACTAACAATCACAATGAAGTCATCAACACAATCTTGAAAAACACCACTTACAGCTTACCATATCGTACAACAAGATAGATCTTGTACCCCAAATCAAATTAACCTGCTTTGGGATAATTCAGATCACGGGAGAAATGACCAACCAAAACTAACTCATGAAGTCAATTCCTTTGTCGAAGTAAACCCTCTACAGGGCGTAAACCTAACTGATTCCTATTTGACAAGCTGAAATTTTATAAAACCAAACCAGTCCTGGCTTCTGCAAAACATATCTGACCCAATGTTAACATTCTGTATTTGAGAAGTAAACCCAACAAGTCAACTACTACCCCTATTCGTGGTGGCCCACTACAATTGCTTGAAATCTCTGTCAAAAGGTCGATCTAAAGACTAAAAGGCGATAAGCATCTCAAGCAAAAAAAAAAGTTTCTTGCCACAAGCAAACAGCCATGCAGTACATTTAGCCCACACCACTGTAATCAGACTATTGTATGGATAATCAACACATGAGTATGAAGTCTACTTTGCCCCACAACATATTTGTGTTAGGGAACTTTCCCAAGGATATTAAAGTAGGTCCTAAGAGTACCTATCTCAAAATTATCCATGAACTGTGACACTCATGCTTGGGAACCAACTTGCTCATAAAAAAAGAGAAAAAAACTCACATTGCAATGTTCACTGCCTGATTGATTCACCACACTTACACCATGGTTTGCACTCGCCAATCAAGACAATTGCCGAACTTGATGATCTTTCATATAAAAGCCAATCCATTCCAGAGAGCAAATTGACTCTGGTACAAAGTGTCACGGTCCGCACACTTTTGTGCCGCAGCAGAATGACGGTGATGCTTCATGACTTCCGCAACCTACTGTGCACGGTACCATGAACCTCCGTCTCTTATGTAATGTAATACTATTTTCTCTGGGAGCACAGTCTTGCACAAAATTATGCCCATGCATACCGATGACCTTAGACATATAGAAACATCTTAATATGGTCACGCTTACGAGACTACGGACATTGATCTTGTCAAGATTCCCACATACATGCACCCTCAGCACCGGACACAATAATGCTTTGTACTCCATGCACAAATGTGTCCTTTGTCGTACATAGCGTGCACAACCAACACTAACGTGGATACATGCCAACCTGTACTTTGAAGCGCCACATGCTGCCATCAAGCATGTCAACACTACCGCCCAACTGATAAGCATGTTGAACCAAGGACGATGCTCACCTAGGTACATGGTGTTTAAGCGCACCAATAACCCTGTTCATGCCCAATATGATTTAGCATGACCAGGGGCTTAAGGACTGCATATATACAACCTTGGACCCAAGGCACACTGTCTATTGGTATCCACCCAGAAGGACTTTCTCAAATGGAAAGTTTCAAGCATGTCCTGAATGCTTTCTAAGCTTGCCCCAAGTTCCCTTGAGTCCTTCACTCACTTGATGGCTCATGGTTACCCAAGAAAGGATAGGGGATAATGGAGTAAGTGCCCGTGTGCTACTGTACTCCCCCTTATATGTAACGCCCGAACCCGAGGGTCCGAACACGTCCTTAAATCATAATCCAATCCTGTCCAAAACATAACACCTTAAAGGTAGAGCAGAGCATCTAAAATACCACAAAAATGATTTGTATCTCAAAACTTAACTCCCAAAAATAATCCAAAACTTTATTACAAATCTCTCAGACTAAATATCTGAATCCAAAGGAAAATAAATCAACTAACCGATTTTCGTCTAAAGAAATCATAAGCTCTATTCTCAATATAAAAAACCAGAGCAATTCCAACCGCTGTACTAATATCTCGCCCTTCGTGCTACTTTTGGCCTGGAAGGGAAAGGAAACGAAAAGCAAAGGGGTGAGCACGAATTGCCCAGTAAAAGCTTTTACACACAGAGGACCAAAAATGAATACGAAACTAGAGTTATCAGATAGAGCCAATAAATAGAAATTTAGATAACTCAGTCAAATTTCACAAACGAATACGAAAGTGACCAGAAGAAGGCTACAATAACAAATATGAGTTATCGAATGGAACCAATAAATAAGAATTCAGATAACTCGATCGAATTTCACAAGCGAATAACAGAAGCGACCGAAAAATGGGTTAAATAACCAATAAATCGAATATAGATTCACAGACGAATAACAAATCAACCCAAAAAGGGTTTATATAACTAATAAGTCGAATATCAAAATATATTTACCAAAACTTGTGGTTGTCACATACACAAATTGCTTATTATTAAGCATCACAAATCACAGTTATACCATGCGCGTCACACATAAGTCACGATAATTAAAAGTGACTTTCGAACAAATATCACCCACAAAGTAATTTGATAAATATAGCGAATATTCATTCGAATGCCAAAAATAGTCATTATAGACTCAAACCGAAGAGAACAAAAAATACGAGTTCAACGAAACGAGAATTAATTCCATCGGAGGTCGGATGAAAGAGATATCGTCAAAAGAAAGTTTTTGGTAAAAACTTAAAAGCACAAAAATCGAGAGAATTAAAGAAGATTATCAATAACCAAAGGGCCACAAAAAACGTGACACGTGGTAGAAAGGTGGGGGGTTTGTTTCGTTTTACACGGTTGAAGCAAATTTGGGTAAAGTGCCATCATTGAAATTTATAAAATAAAATGTCAAGAACCAATAGAAAAGAGACACGTGGCCTTGGATCTTTGAAAGACAACCATTTTGACCGTGAATAGAGAACGGCGTGGAGTTCTAATTAATTGCGAACGACCTTTTACGATATAACGAACAAAGATTTTTATAAATCACATGAGAACTGTCTTTAACGCAAATTATAAGACAGTGAAACAAGATCATTGACAACGTTACAAAAAGCGTAATGATCAATAATAGGCTCGGAAGCAAATTCAATTTTGAAATCAAACGAAGACGCAAAGATTCTCGTGTATGAAACGAAAAGACGGCGTAAAAACCCTTACCTCGAAGTAACGGATATCATGTCAAAAATCTCCTCTTTATCTTGGATCTTTACTTCAAAGTAACAATATAATGTCAAAAATCTCCTCTTTATCTTGGATCAATCACCACCTTTTTGCTTGAAAATAACTAAAAGAATGCACTTGATTCTTTATCTTTGATCAATCACCACCTTTTTACTTGAATACCCAAAAGAATGCACTTGACTCTTTTCTCTTTCCTCTCCTTTATCTCAAAAAAATATGAAGACTCTTATGTCTTCTTCCCCCTTAAATAGTTTGCTAATCTAATTCTAATATAACTTGAAGTCCTAATTGATGGTGCAATTATAACACAGCTAAAAGTCCTTATTACTAGTGTAATAAGAACACAAAAAGTCTTCATTACTAATTTAATCACAAGATGACTTAAAATCCTAGTCCAAGTCGAAATCTCTTCTTCCTCTTCTTTGTTTAAATAATACTTAATCTAATCACATTAGTCACTAAGACCATTAAATATTAATTTCGCCACTAAAAGGACTCCAAGAAAATTCTCTATGGTCCATTACTTAATTCAAATCAGTATAATTTTTAAATTATTACCTACACAAGTAGACGAAAATCCGGGGTATTACATTCTCCCCCCCCCCCCCCTTAAAATAATTCTGTCGTCGAAATTGAAAGTACCTTATTTATAAAAAAAAAGTTGAGGATGCTTTTCCCGCCTAACTTGAGTTTGCAAGTAGCTTCGCTTTCAGGGTGGTTACGCCATAACACCTTCACAAAAAGCCATCGTCTTATAGCACATCACACGCTCATCGCATTCCCAAAATGCGTTCAGGTTGCTCCTTGTAGGATAAATCGTGCTTAACATGGATTGGCTTGAACTGAATAACATGAGGGGTTCAAAGGCTTACTTCCTCAAGGTTGAAACATGAAAGACGTTATGTATGTTTGACATATTAGGATGTAAGGCTAGACGATAAGCAAGTGTACCAACTCGTTCCAAGATCTCAAATGGTCCAATAAATCTCTGAGCTAATTTCCCTTTCTTTCTGAACCTCAACACACTTTTTTACGGAGACACTCGTAAAAAGACTTGATCACCAACATTAAATTTGAGTTCACGATGTCTCTCATCACAAGAATTTTGTCTGCAGTAATCTGGACAAGTTCTGGGCCTATCAATTTCCTTTCCCCAATCTCGCTCCAGCATATAGGTGATCTATGAGCCTCAAATGGCGTCATCTGAATACTTAGCATGATAACTGTCATTATAAGCAAATCAATTAACAGTAGATAACTGTCCCAATTACCCCGAAAATCCAAAACACAAGCCCGAAACATATCCTCTAATGTCTAAATAGTCCGTTCAGATTGTCCGTCTGTCTGTGGATAGAAAGTGGTGCTAAGATTCAACCTTGTACCCATGCCCTCTTGCAAACTACTCCAAAAACGTGAAGTAAATCTCGGATCTCTTTCTGACACCATGGACAAGGGCACTCCATGCAATCTAAGAATCTCTCGAATGTACAAGTTAGCAAGCATCTTAATCGAATCCTTACTCCTTATCATCAAAAAAAATTCCTGCATTCCGACGCGAGTCATTATATTCCTCCACTTTTGAATGATATTTTAACCTCGAAGTATATATGACTTATCTAGTTTACAAAACGTGGTGAACTAAATTACTCTACTCAAGTTCAACGCATGTAAATCAACTGAAACAGTCTCTATCCCATCACGCTTTCACTGCACTACTCTGATAATACACCAAATCATGATTTTGCGCAATCCACCTAACAATAACGTGCTTAACTTCAAGCCTAAGTATACCAAAGTACTGAGTAATTGTCACATATGACTTGTACTCTGCAAGATCCAAACCTTGGGTTCTAACTTCTGTTCTCATCACCACCTTAACTATATACTAGTATTTAGGTGATCAAATCTATGCTCATAAAAAGCCACAAATGAAGTCATCTCAATGCTCCCTAAATGATTTTTTGCTGACAACTGAGATTAACTTATTACTAAAGTTGCTAAAATATTGGCATGCTTTCCCCCCAATGCATCGGCCACGCATTAGCCTTCCAAATAATGATAATTCTTAATCTAACTGCAAATAGGAATTCCAGAATTCTAAACCCACAAACATCTTAGTACTTCAAACACACGGTTACTTAAGGCAACATCAAACTCAAACTTCTTGCCCATGTTTGTCAACTACAAAAGGCCACAAACTCAAAATCTAAGGCTTAACTAAAATTACAACGACATAATGTCTAAGTAATTCACTAACCAAACCATGAGATCACCTAATGACCAATATTTCCCGCCTCTATTTTTAGTCTGATACCAAAATCAAAACAAAGTCCATCGAACAACCTTCGAAGTATACCACTTTGACTTGGCCAATATGAATAACCAATTTCTATAAGTACTTACGCATCACACCAAAAGACCACCAAGCTTTCGTTGCGCACTTTGATGCCTCAAAGCAAACCAGTTCAAACTATTACCAAATCCATCACAGAAAAAGTATTACCTTAAAGTACCCAAAATAAAATTACACACACACACACAAACATATATATATATATATATATATATATATATATATATATATATATATATATATATCACACATCCACCTAAGTTTTAAGTCTCTAACCTATCACATCACTTATATCTCTCGGTCACAAACTTTACAGCCTATAGCTAGTAGTTGTCAGAGATTCACCAGAAGATCATAATATTATCTTTTAACCATTCTATTTTCTAAAGCAATTCATCTTGGAATGATTGGAAAAAAAATTGGTCCATACCCAAAATTATATCGAACTGTTTCATATCCAGAAAACTAAGTCAACTGCCAAATCTCTATCATTGATACTGATGGGGCAAGAATTATAAACCATAGGGGCCACCACAGGGTTTTCTATAAGAGTAACTACATATAGTTGTGGTTTCGAGTTTCTAGGTCTAACACTTAGATACTTACAAAACGATATCGAAACAAATGAATAAAGTGGCATCAAGATCTAGTAACGCCAACACCTTCTTTCAAATTCACTACAAGAATATCTGTCACCATATAACTTGTGTCTTAAAATCACAACCTTTTCCGCACCCTACTTGATAGATCAACTCATAAACATCAAAAAGATCATAGTCCTATCCTTTAATCCTCCTCTTTGATTAACACTTAAAAATATTTGAATTCCAAAGGCAAATAACATTTGTTCTACTATTGCATACTCGACCTAAATCCCAATCTTATGCCCAAATCTCAATCTTATGCTCAAATACGAAATAAATTCTTAAAACTTAATTCACCTTTTCAAGGTCTAATCTCAATCACATATATCTTAAGCTTAGGAGTCTAAAGAATCTCAAACCTAGGCTTTGATACCATTCCGTAACGCCCCGAACCCGAGGGTCCGAACACGTCCTTAAACCATAACCCAATCCTGTCCAAAACATAACAACCTTAACGGTAGAGCAGAGCATCTAACATGCCACAAACAAAATGATTTGTATTTCTCAAAACTTAACTCCCAAAAATAATCCAAAACATTATTACAAATCTCTCAGACTAAAAATCTGAACCCAAAGGAAAATAAATCAACTAACCGATTTTTCGTCTAAAGAAATTATAAGCTCTATTCTCAATATAAAAAACCAGAGCAATTCCAACCGCTGTTCTAATATCTCGCCCTTCGTTTTAGTTTTGGCCTGGAAGGGAAAGGAAACGAAAAACAAAGGGGTGAGAACGAATTGCCCAGTAAAAGCTTTTACACACAGAGGGCCAAAAACGAATACGAAACTAGAGTTATCAGATAGAGCCAATAAATAGAAATTTAGTTAACTCGGTCAAATTTCACAAATGAATATGAAAGTGACCAGAAGAAGGTTACCAAAAACGAATAACAAATATGAGTTATCGAATAGAACCAATAAATAAGAATTCAGATAACTCGATCGAATTTCACAAGCGAATAACAGAAGCGACCAAAAAATGGGTTAAATAACCAATAAGTCGAATATCGATTCACAGACGAATAACAAATCAACCCAAAAAGAGTTTACATAACCAATAAGTCGAATATCAAAATATATTTACCAAAACTTGTGGGTGTCACATACACAAATTACTTATTATTAAGCATCACAAATCACGGTTATACCATGTCAAATATCACAGCCGGCGCGTCACACATAAGTCACCATAATTAAAAGTGACTTTCGAACAAAAAATAGGAGTTCAACGAAACGAGAATTAATTCCATCGAAGATCGGATGAAAGAGATATCATCAAAAGAAAGTTTTTGGTGAAAACTTAAAAGCACGAAAATCGAGAGAATTAAAGAAGATTGTCAATAACCAAAGGCCACCAAAAATGTGACACATGGCAAAAAGGTGGGGGGTTTGTTTCGTTTTACACGGTTGAAGCAAATCTGGTTAAAGTGCCATCATTGAAATTTATAAAATAAAATATCAAGAACCAATAGAAAAGAGACACGTGGCCTTGGATCTTTGAAAGACAACCATTTTGGCTGTGAATAGAGAACGGCGTGGAGTTCTAATTAATTGCGAACGACCTTTTATGATATAACGAACAAATATTTTTATAAATCACATGAAAACTGTCTTTAACGCAAATTATAAGACAGTGAAACAAGATCATTGACAACGTTACAAAAAAGCGTAATGATCAATAATAGGCTCGGAAGCAAATTCAATTTTGAAATCAAACGAAGAAGCAAAGATTCTCGTGTATGAAACGAAAAGACGGCGTAAAAACCCTTACCTCAAATAACGGATATCATGTCAAAAATCTGTTATTTATCTTGGATCTTTACTTCAAAGTAACAATATAATGTCAAAAATCTCCTCTTTATCTTGGATCAATCACCACCTTTTTGCTTGAAAATACCCAAAAGAATGCACTTGATTCTTTATCTTAGATCAATCACCACCTTTTTACTTGAATACCTAAAAGAATGCACTTGACTCTTTTCTCTTTCCTCTCATTTATCTCAAAAAAATATGAAGACTCTTATGTCTTCTTCCCCCTTAAATAGTTTGCTAATCTAATTCTAATATAACTTGAAGTCCTAATTGATGGTGCAATCATAACACAGCTAAAAGTTCTTATTACTAGTGTAATAAGAACACAAAAAGTCTTCATTACTAATTTAATCACAAGATGACTTAAAATCCTAATCCAAGTCGAAATCTCTTCTTCCTCTTCTTTGTTTAAATAATACTTAATCTAATCACATTAGCCACTAAGACCATTAAATATTAATTTTGTCACTAAAAGGACTCCAAGAAAATTCTCTATGGTCCATTACTTAATTCAAATCAGTATAATTTTTAAATTATTACCTACACAAGTAGACAAAAATTCGGGGTATTACATTCTCCCCCTTAAAATAATTCCTTCCTCGGAATTGAAAGTACCTTATTTATAAAAAAAAGTGAGGATGCTTTTCCCGCATAACTTCCTCGAGTTCGCAAGTAGCTTCGCTTTCAGGGTGGTTACGCCATAATACCTTCATAAAAAGCCATCGTTTTATAGCACATCACACGCTCATCGCATTCCCAAAATGCGTTCAGGTTGCTCCTTGTAGGATAAATCGTGCTTAACTTGGATTGGCTTGAACTGAATAACATGAGGGGTTCAAAGGCATACTTCCTCAAGGTTGAAACATGAAAGACGTTATGTATGTTTGACATATTAGGATGTAAGGCTAGACGATAAGCAAGTGTACCAACTCGTTCCAAGATCTCAAATGGTCCAATAAATCTCTGAGCTAATTTCCCTTTCTTTCCGAACCTCAACACACTTTTTAACGGAGAAACTCATAAAAATACTTGATCACCAACATTAAATTTGAGTTCACGATGTCTCTCATCACAAGAATTTTTTCTGTAGTAATCTGGACAAGTTCTGGGCCTATCAATTTCCTTTCCCCAATCTCGCTCCAACATATAGGTGATCTATGAGCCTCAAATGGCGTCATCTGAATACTTAACATGATAACTATCATTATAAGCAAATCAATTAATAGTAGATGACTGTCCCAATTACCCCAAAAAATCCAAAACACAAGCCCGAAGCATATCCTCTAATGTCTAAATAGTCCGTTCAGATTGTCCGTCTGTCTGTGGATAGAAGGTTATGCTAAGATTCAACATTGTACCCATGCCCTCTTGCAAACTACTCCAAAAACGTGAAGTAAATCTCGGATCTCTGTCTGACACCATGGACAAGGGCACACCATGCAATCTAAGAATCTCTCGAATGTACAAGTTAGCAAGCATCTTAATCGTATCCTTACTCCTTATCATCAAAAAAAATTCCTGCATTCCGACGCGAGTCATTATATTCCTCCACTTTTGAATGAAATTTTAACCTCGAAGTATATATGACTTATCTAGTATACGAAACGTAGTGAACTAAATTACTCTACTCAAGTTCAACGCATGTAAATCAACTGAAATCAGTCTCTATCCCATCACGCTTTCACTGCGCTACTCTGATAATACACCAAATCATGATTTTGCGCAATCCACCTAACAATAACGTGCTTAACTTCAAGCTTAAGTATACCGAAGTACTGAGTAATTGTCACATATGACTTGTACTCTGCAAGATCCAAGCCTTGAGTTCTAACTTCTGTTCTCATCACCACCTCAACTATATACTAGTATTTAGGTGATCAAATCTATGCTCATAAAAAGCCACAAATGAAGTCATCTCAATGCTCCCTAAATGTCATTTTGCTGACAACTGAGATTAACTTATTACTAAAGTTGCTAAAATATTGGCATGCTTTTCGTGTAACACCCCAATATTTTTAACGGATTAATAAAATAAAATTTAGCGGAAAAAATATATTTTTAAGCATCGATATTTTAATTTGCAGTTTTTAGCAATGTTATTTTAAATACTTAGCATTGACGTATACTTTTAGCGGTGAATTTATTTTTGGTATCGATGCGCTTATTATTAGCGACGTTTTGTCAAACGAGATAGCGTAATAAACTTTTGATAATTTTCTTGACGCAAGAATTATCATAATGGTTTAATAATGGACACATTTTTGCTATAATAAGTTTAGGTATGAAGATTTAGCGACAAATGAGGAGTAGGGTTTTCTTTCTAGGTTTCTCAGTTTTTAAACATATATATATATATATACATATATATATATATATATATATATATATATATATATATATATATATATATAAATATATGTATTCAGACCATACAACGATTTTATTCTAGTCTATATAGATGATATTTTAATTTGTAGCAAAAATGAAGACCAACATTTATCTCATTTAGACTTAGCTTTTAAATTATTCGAAAAATATGGCTTAATTCTAAGCAAGAAAAAAGTTGAATTATTTAAGACAAATGTAAAATTTTTAGGTATAGAAATAGGTAATGGTAAAATAAAATTACAAGAACATATCTCCAAAAAGATTTTAGATTTTCCTGATAAGTTGGAAGGTTTAAAACAAATACATGCATTTTTAAGCTTGGTAAATCAAGCCAGAATGTATTTCAAAGATTTAAGTAAACTAATAGGTCAATTATACAACAAAACACGAAAAAATGGACAAAGACACTTTAATCAAGAAGACATCAATTTAGTCAAAACTATAATAAAAAAAGTTAAACAATTACCTGATTTATATTTACCATTAGATACAGATTATCTAATAGTACAAACAGATGGTTGTAAAGAAGGCTGGGGAGCAGTCTTATATTGCAAACCAAATAAGTATAGTAATAAAAAAGAAGAAAGAATCTGTAGATATGCAAGTGGTAAATACAAAGAAAGCAATCAATATTTAACAAGTCTAGATTATGAATTGTTAGCTATAATTTATGCTTTAGAACATTTCAAAGCCCTATTAATTAGCAAACACGAGTTTTGTATTCAAACTGATTGTGAAGCAATAGTTAGATACAATAAGAATAAAGATTCACGTTATACAAATAGATGGGTAAAATTCTTAGCTACCCTTAGCAATTATTGATTAGATAAAATAGAATGGCAACATACAAAAGGTAGTGATAATACCCTCGCTGATTTATTATCTAGAAAGCTAATTAGTTAATTTTCGAAACTTGTGCAGGATTACTCCTTATGAAGTCCAACAAATTTTGAGATATACAACACAGAGAATTCTACAACTAAAAAACCATTTGAAACGCTTAAATGATTTTCGTTCAATCTTTCCTGAAGGAGAAAATTTTAGGCAACTTCAGATCCAAGCTACAGAATGTTTTATACAAGATTTGACAGATGAAGGAAACAGACTTGGATCCCTTTTCGGTCGATAGATTAATGGAAATATTTTCTTTTGCAGAATGATGTGCCACAACATCAAAAAATATCTGAAAATTAAGATGACGACCATTATATGGCTGTTAGAGGGAATTAAGATTCTCGAAGACTTTCGTTTTACTACTCTAGAAAATGAAGTTATACGACTTCGTCGTCTTGAGATTATGAAAAAGGAAGTCCAAGCCATCAAAGCTGAAGCAAAGAGACTAGGAGCCATTTTTGGCAGATAGAAAGCATGTCTTTTCTGTTTGATATTTCTAATGCTTATCTTAAATAAAATATGTTTTTACAAGTCGTATTGTAGTAGACTAATCCAGACAATAGTAGCAACAGACAAAGTGTTTGCAATTATGCAGGACAAATGGCTTCTTCATCTGATGGAAGACCTCCTCCACAAGCTAGATTTATAAACTAGACAAATCCCTTATTTCCAGTTTTATACACCAGTTATACAGACTATTCAGGCACTGGTAGGATTAATTTTGACGGAAGCAATTTAAGTATTATACATGTAGGTAGTCGTTTTCAAATTAAAGACCCTAAAATAGGACCCTTTCCGATAGACCAAATTGCTTTACTAGACAATATTTGGCAGGCTTTCATTAAAAAAGACAATGGTTGGATAGTTAATGCACTCAATGGATTAGCCAATTATTTTCATAAGCATAGAGAGACAAAGAAATTTCATTTTTATTGTGTTTTTAAAGGCCAGCAACCTGGCATATACAAGCATTATCCCAAGGCAATGGTAAATGGTGTAGGTAACCACGAGAGACCGTGGTATAAGGGCACACATACCTATGAAGAGGCACACAAACTAATGACCACACATTACGGGGTAAACTATTATGTTAGTCCTGAGTGTACTTCTTCCAATACACTTATGCCCTCTACACAGACACCTATACCCTCATCTCCCGGATCCCAATTTTGTCAAAATTGTGATGTTTTAATTAAGCATTATAATTTATTACAGACAACTATAAATAACTTAGCACAAGAAAAACAAACTTTAGAAGCACAACTTTCTCAGTTAAAGACACAAATGCAAGTACTTGAACTTAATTCTTTAGATTGAAAAAACAAATATTTTAGTGTTTTACAAAAGTCTCCCAAGACTATACAACCCTCTACGTCCGGGGTTAAAGGCGCAGCTAGTCCTGTTCTACAGGCAACAGGTAAAGACAAGACAAGTCCTGTGACAGCTGGTAGTTTGCTCAAAATTACTGAAAAACCTTCTAGTTCTGGAGAACGAACTACTAGTTTAGCCCCACAGGTAGCTGGTAAAGACTTATCAAATCCTGAAACTCCTGTCCGTTTGGGAAAAACGGAAAAACGGAGAAAAGCTCATAAAGACAAAGAAAAAATTACTGGCAGATGAATTCAAAAAACAAACTGCTCAGATTATTTTTGACCTTTTCCAAGACATGGACAAACGAAGTAATCAAGACAACTAGGACAGTCAGGACTATGCACAAAGACCCAATACAAGTGAAGAAAACCGTAGAATCCAGCAAGAACTACTCACAGTTTTGCCCAATTCTGACGAATCTTCTACCTCCATCTTTGACAAAAAGACATCAAAAGGAAAGGAAAAGGCATAAAGACAAAGATGATGGAATATGTAACAGCAGACAAGCATTTCTGACTTTTAAGATAAATCACGGGAAATTGACAACCTTGCAAGAAGACAAAGTCTTTTCTCAAAAGACTTTTTGAAAGAAAAGAAGACAAAGACAGCCCTTACTTTCGGCAGAAACAGCTCATAAAGACTCCTGTGCACTTTAGCTTTTACTGTGCACTTTACGACTTTATGTAAATTATTTCTGCCTTTTCCTGTAGCCCTTTAGAAAAATAGTCCAAATGTAATCTGTAAGTGGACGACAGCCTTTTCTAGCTTTCACATGAATCTTTTTCCTTTTGCTTTCTCTTATTTCCAGTTTTATACACCAATTATACAGACAATTCAGGCACTGGTAGGATTAATTTTGACGGAAGCAATTTAAGTATTATACATGTAGGTTGTCGGCTCAACCCCCCATTTTGGTATCAGAGCCTAAAACGTTTTAAAGGCCAGCAACCTGGCATATACAAGCATTATCCCGAGGCAATGGTAAATGGTGTAGGTAAACATATCTAATTGATCTGTCGTTTCAAGAAGCCATTTGTCCTGCACAATTGAATATATTGTCAAAACAGCCAACATAGAAGCAAGCAGTTTAGACACCGAAGAATTTAAAATGCATATAAATAGCTCTAGTTGTCCACGAAGACAAAACAATACTAGGCATTAAAGGTTTAACTAGACGAGACACAGGAGCTCATTTGTAAATCTATCGTCTATAATGGCTAAGGGATTTGTCTGGTTTATAAATCTAGCTTGTGGAGGAGGTCTTCCGTCAGATGTATACACTATTGGGAAATTGGTAAAGGACAAGATACCAATACATGCTATATTTGTAAATGGTAACCTGCCATTAAGGTTAGATGCAAATGTAATTTATTTAAAACACTTAGTAGAATTTTACATACGTTTGCCGAGTGATGGCGTTAAAAACCCGCAGACTAACGCATGAGCTTAGAGGGTCTGGCTCTCCACAAGAATACACATGTAATTTTGTTTTTATAAATTATCTTACATCAAGAAGGCAAAATTATTCTCGGTATTAATTTCCTTTTCGCCAATAATAATACGATTACCCTTTCTAAGGATTACTTCTCCGTTTTTCCGTTTTTCCCAAACGGACAGGGGTCTCAGGATTTGATAAGTCGTTACCAGCTACCTGTGGGGTTCAAGTACTTGCATTTGTGTCTTTAACTGAGAAAGTTGGAAGTGCCCCTGCAATCTAAAATCAAAGTTTCTATAAGAGAGGGGAGGGGGGTTTATATATATCTTTAAAAAGCATGTCATGTGTGATAAATAAGAGCATCTTAAGACGTACGGGATGATGTTACTCGGTATCCATAATCAAAATGAGTATCTCTAGATAATAAATCAGCGAGGGTATTATCACTACCTTTTGTATGTTGCCATTCTATTTTATCTAATCTATAATTGCTAAGGGTAGCTAAGAATTTTACCCATCCATTTGTATAATCTATTTCAGGTTCATTGGTTGGAATTTGTTGAGACTGAAAGACAAGTGTATGACTTACTTCTGTTGGTATTCCAAAGTTATCTAAGCGTTCTTGTTCATCTAATTGTCTAAGCCTTTCCTAAAATTCAAGCCAGAATGTATTTCAAAGATTTAAGTAAACTAATAGGTCCATTATACAACAAAACACTGGTAGTTTGCTCAAAACTACTGAAAAACCTTCTAGTTCTGGAGAACGAACCTAAAAGTTTGACCTGTGAATCAATTAGTTCTGAAAAATCCTTAGTAAGCATAATCAATTCAAATCGAGCTTTTGGTGCTGAGAAAGCATAATCGTTTTAAAAAGCCCTGGCAAATCTAGACAATACTTTAGGCGGCGTATAGTTATGACAACTAAACAATATAAATATTTGAATTTACAGTCAGATAAACATAGTATATCTCAAAATTTGTTGGACTTCATAAAGAGTCATCCTGCACAAGTTTCGAGAGTTAACTAATTAGCTTTCTAGATAATAAATCAGCGAGGGTATTATCACTACCTTTTGTATGTTGCCATTCTATTTTATCTAATCTATAATTGCTAAGGGTAGCTAAGAATTTTACCCATCTATTTGTATAACGTGAATCTTTATTCTTATTGTATCGACTTAGTTGGCAACAGTTACAAGAAGTTATACAAATGATAGAAAAACAAGAACAAAGTCTAAATATCTTTGAAGAACCTGAAGAAATAATACAACCTCAAGAACTAGACATTATTAATCCTGAATATATTGTCAAAACAGCCAATATAGAAGCAAGTAGCTCATAAAGACACAAAGAAAAAATTACTGGCAGATGCATTCAAAAAACAAACTGCTCAGGTATATATATATATACATATACATGTATATGTATACATACATATATATATATATATATGTATACATATATATATATATATATGTATACATATACATGTATATACATATATATGTATAGGGAGTTGATCTGTTGCTAGCGCTAGCAGCGCTAGCACCGTCCGCTACATAATGTAGCCGACGGTAAGTTATCGTCCGCTACATAGCACCGTCCGCTACATAATGTAGCCGACGGTAAGTTATCGTCCGCTACATTATGTAGCGGACGGGAAAACAGCGCTAGCAACGTGCTAGCGCTGGCAATGGATCACGACCCATATGTATATATACATATATATGTATATATAGATATATATGTATATATATACATACATATAAATATACATATATATTTATGGACCGTGATCCATTGCTAGCGCTAGCAGCGCTAGCACCGTCCGCTATATAATGTAGCGGACGGCCAATTTTCGTCCGCTACATTATGTAGCGGACGGCCAAACAGCGCTAGCAACAGTGCTAGCGCTAGCAATGGATCACGATCCTATGTATATATATGTATATATATGTATACATATATATATACATATATGTATATATATGTATACATGTATACATAAATTGCTAGGCAACTTAAAAATGAAACAAGTTTTTGTAAAGAAATATATACACCTCAATATTATGGTCAGGAAGAATCTAGACCTAAATATACTAGAAAGCTCCTGAAAAGACCAAAACAACCTAGAAAAACATATTTCCTACGAAAAAGTAGAGCTAGAAAACTTTTTTTAAATCCTAGACATGTTAGAAAATATGACAATAGACGCATCTATAAAAACAAAATTACATGTTATTCATGCGGCGAACCTGATCATTTAAGTTCTAGTTCTCCTAGAAGACAAAATAATAATAATTTCAAAGCTATGATAGTTAATAATACAAATGAAGATTTACTAGAAGTAGATGAAACATTAAGTGATACTGAAAGTATTTACAGTATCAAATCTATAGAAGAATACACGGAAGACATTTGTTCTCTAAGCAGTGATGATGAGGAAGAAGTGCTTCCCGTCAAAACTACTGATCAAATAGACATATTTATAAACTCTTTAAAACAATCTAATATCTATAATTTTATGTTTAAACCCTCTTAACAAAACTTAAACACCGAAGACAATTGTCAACATCAATGGGAATTAGGAAAAGGATTAGACACCAATACATGTTATATCTGTAAATGGTATCCAACCATTAAAGTAAGATGCAAGTGCAATTTATGTTATAAAGAAGCATGCATTAAATGCCTAAAACAAAAATACAATTTAGACATCAGTAAAATAACTACGCCTAAATCAACACAAGACAACACTTATTATGATAAGAATGTTAATAGACGGTTAGAATACTTAGAACAAAAAATAATACAAATTGAAGATACCTTAGCCCATATTAAAGAAAATTACATAGAAACTATAAATTTAGATGATCCTAATAAACAGCTAATGCAAGACTTTAATATTGACAAATTATGTACAAGAACAAGATTTAATATTCTAATAACTATTAGATTACAACTTATACATCATAAAAAACGTGTAGAAACTAATGCAATTATTGATACTGCTTGTACAATTACTGTACTAGATCCTTCTATAATTAACAATGAATATATAAAAACTTTAAACAAACTAGTAACTGGAGTTGGTTTTTCCAACACCCCAATTCAAGTGCCGGTCGATCCAATCCCGCTTGTCCGGCCTCAATGGCTTCGTCGCTCGTCCTTTACCCGACCGGATCCTTGGGCGCGAGGCTTGGATTCCTACTTGGGAGACCTGACTCTGGCGCTGAGAGTCCTACGCGTCAGTAGGCAAGCGACTAGACGGCTCCCACACCACACTCTGGGGCAAAGAGTTGTACACATAAGGAGGCAAGCGACTAGACGGCTCCCACACCTTACTCTGGGGCTGAGAGTCGTACGCGTCAGGAGGCTAGCGAATAGACGGCTCCCAGAATTCCCTCTGGGGCAAAGAGCCATCAGGAGGCAAGCGACTAGACAGCTCCCACAACACACTCTGGGGCAAAGAGTCGTACGCGTCACGAGGCAAGCGACTAGACGGCTCCCAGAATTCCCTCTGGGGCTGAGAGTCGTACGCGTCAGGAGGCAAGGGACTAGACGGCTCCCCTTGGTAACCCCGGTACGTAAGACTAAAGTTGTGAACTTCAGTCTTGTACCTCTCAATGGACCTCTTGAGATTGTCAGGAGCCTACGCGACAAACCAGTCAAACCCCTCCAGCTGCTTGAATACTTCAGTGCCCTGGTCAACCTAAAAAACATGCATAGAAAATATGGCTAATCATTTCAGGCATGGTCGATAAGGTGCGCAAATAAAAATTGAAACAACACTAGCATGACTTACAATGCTCAATGCCCAGAACTGGTCATAGACCTCACGTGGCGCATACGATGTCTTCCTCACCTGGGAAGGGCGATTCACCCTCGTGCGCGTCACCTTGAGAAACCATTGTAAGTAGTCCTCAGTACTGATGCCGTCGTGCTTCAGCGATACAAGGCTATCATACGTTTCCTGCCATGTATTCCACTGTTGCACCTCGTCCTTCAACAAATTCAAGGCATTAGCCACCTCGAAGTTCGGCCCTCTACCACTCCTGTATGGCCGCATGTCTACAGCGGGTTTTGGTATCCCTTGTAGATAGCCAGCTTGCCTTATAGCTCGATCGGGCATCTGAAACTCACATTCTTCGAAATGAATAAGATGCACCCGAACCAAACCTGCCAGCACGTACGACACCGGAAGTTGCCAACACCACTCATCCAACCGATGCATCATCTTGCCATAGGGCTGCCACGTCACCTGGGATGCATCCAGTATCTCTAGTTCCCCCCGATAGAACTTTAGATGGTGGTGAGGGTCTACCCGTTTCTTCCTCTGGTTGGTCGTAGGCCCCCATGCCCACACCCTAGGCCACGTCTCATCGGTATCTACCCGCGATTGTGGACGACCCGTGGGTAGCCTCTCGTAAGACCAAACCTGTGAATGCAAACATTATATGGAATTAGTAATTAATCACGAATATATTGACACGTCAAAACAAGAATATAAATGCTCATACCTGTAATAGAGTCAGGCAGGCGGCAATGGACTTGGCACCGTTTCTCGTAGCCTTATGCAGTGCTCGATATAGGTGCGCAAGGACAGCTGAACCCCACGAATACGAGTATACCTCCTCAAGATCCTCCAAGAACACCATATACTTCGGATGCACCGTGTTTTTCGAATGCGTCGGAAGTAATATAGCTCCAATAATATACAGAAGGAATGCCTTCGTATACGTCACAAAATCATGAGGAGTGTATTCATCCGGTAGCACGCCGTACTGCTCTCTCAGCCATTTAAGTTTGATTCCGTTTGTTGTAAG